>JARHVA010000902.1:70000-672500 GCA_037957365.1 Torreya grandis | reverse complement strand
TTTCAAATTGTATCAATTATTGATGCTTTCTCTCTTTCATGAACCTATCGAGTCTCAATCTCTCTAAGTGAATGCCTTAAAGGGTGTACTAGGAAAGGGGTGGTCAGGCCATTAGTGATTTGTAGTATTGTCCCCTATACCACCACTTACTATCTACACAACCTTGTCATATACACTTACCTAAGCTTAGACACCTCCATTACACAATCCTCCAAGCAAGTCACCACCTTATTCAACCATTACTTAAGCCTAAAACCCTATTTAACATTTATCAAATAATTTTGGCCTGGGTTGACCCTATATTCAAATTAATATTTGTACGTTATAGGTATAGGTCAGCCTTAGCTGACCTAGTCTGAGACCCAACTTGCTTTTATCAATTAAAGATACAAGGTAGAATTGGGTTGACCCTATAGACCAAAATTTTGGAAAGGATTTTGGGGTTAGATTTAGCTATATATACACATCCATTTTTGCTATTTATTAAGAATAGAAGAATAATAATGTTATATTTTGCATCTGCTTATCCACCATTCTACTTGAAGAGCATTGCTTAGGGTTTCAATACTTTTTTTGGAGATACACATCTTGTCTTATGAAAAATTGGGATCCACTACGGGGTCTTAGGATAAACCATAGTCCATTTTCCATCCTTAGTTTCTTCAACATACAAAATCTCTTATGAAGCACCTTGGCCAAGAGAGAGATTGAGGCTCGATGGGTTCATCTTCAAAGGTAAATATTCCTAAATTTGTTCCTCCTTTGTTAAATTAGATAGATTTGAATTTATACTTCTCTCCCATGTATTAGGATTTCCTATACATTGACTTGAGTATAGATCTTATATGCATGTTTACTTTTTATGTTTATTACCCCGCTCTGTGCCACAAACTTTAGTGAGCACTAGATTAGATTTTACTTTACTTTGCATATAGTTTATGAATATGAAAATATAGGACCTAGATAGAGTTATTGCACGGTGTTGCTTGACTAGAGGATTTCGAACCTTCTATAGTGATGTTATTGTGATAAGGGACCCCTTGGTTAGGTCTATAGGATCCATCTTGGTCATGACCCCGAATGTCTAAATGTATCAACAAATGGAAGTGTGAGTAGGATTTATCTTCTCCAATCTAGGATTGATTCATGGGTTAACTACATTTTCCTTTGTATACAAAGTTAGTTGTAAACATTAGGACATACTTAGTTCTCCCAATATGAGAATGGATGAAAAAGTGATGACGTGAAGCAAAGTTGTGAGGATTAGATGAGTGATTTTCCTTCCATGAAAATGAGTGAGTGAATGATGATGTCATTGAAAGATGGATGGTATATTTTGATAGATGAAGTGTTGTGTGTTGGAGTGTATAAATAAGAGTGTGTTTAGATATGGATATGTAAGTGAGGATAAGGGTCACATACAATATATTCCCTAATAATGAGCAAGGACACATTTATATAAGTGTAAGGGTTTGACTCTAAGGAAATATGTCATGGGTGAATGTTCGAATAAGTGACTAAATGAAAATATACAGATGACTAAGGTGGATAAACATCTATAAATAAATAGGGTAAATATATACAATGGATTTACACATGGTTCCATAAATTGGTTTCACCATGGTACTTGCCCAAAGTGACAGTAAACTGGTTTTCACTGTTGGACAATTTTTTTTGTCTTTTTTTATTTTTTTGATTTTTTTTAACATATGACATATTTACAATAGCACTATAAGGACTCAAACATATAAATGCTTGAGGTTCATTATGTTCATGGGTTTTTCAAGTCCCTATCCAACTTTCGTGGTTAATTTTTAAGCTCCAAATCCATATTTTACAATGATTATATATGGACCCAACCAGTTGCATTTGAACTTCCCTTTCTTCTCTCGATCAACATTGGTGTTCCTTTGATTTTCCTTAAGAACAAGATATTTTATTTCAAACTCTTTGGATTTAATCCTCTCATTATATATATGGTGAAGGTGATTCTGATAGACTTGTAAATGGTTTAAGGCATTAAGGTGTTTCTCATCAAGGAGGTCAAGCTCACTCAAGCGAGAAATGTGATAGTATTTATCATCAACTAGGTTTTGTAAGAAGATGCACAAGGATGGGATCTCAACTTCAATAAGTAAGATAGGGAGTATGGGTTTTTCCCCATGGTTGTATGGATACTTGTGCGATATGCCCAAAAATTAGGATAAAGTTGTGTGTGCTAGTCATAGTTGAATGCATTGACAACTCTTTTCAGAATTTTTAGGATATTTTTGTTTGTTGCCTTAACTTGGCCATTACCTTGCAGGTAGTGGGGAGTTTACCACTTATGTTTAATATGATAGGTATGTCAAATGTCCTTGACATCCTTATTTTTAAGGATTTTCCTTTATCAGATATAACAGTAGATGGAATTCCAAAGCAATAGATGATGTGGTTCTGGATGAACATGGGAATTTGCTTACTAGTGACATAAGTTAATGGAATGGCTTCAACCCATTTAGTAAAGTATTTAATAGTGGCAATGATGTGATTATGACCATCTGAGTAATTAGGGTTGATTTTATCGATGAGGTTTAACCCCCATGTGGAACAATACGTAGGTGTAGTGATGGATTGTGATGTTTTTGATGAACTATTGATAAGCTCATTGTGCTTTTGACAAGGTACACACTACTTAATATATTTAAAATAATCAGATTCCATCATAGGCCAATAGTATCCAATGCATAAATTTTTTTTTCAAGGACTATGCCACTTGTAAGAGCACCGTAGGTTCCATCATGAGCCTCCTTAATTTCTAAGTTTGCCTCTTTAGAATTTAAACACCTTAACAAGGTTCCATCATAGCTTCTTAGATATTGGGTATTATCAAGGTTAGTGTAACATGATGTGTCTTAGATAAAGGATTTTATTTGTTTATGAGTTAAGTTTGATGGAATGTTGTTGTTATGTAGGTATTCATAGATGTCATTGTACCAAGGAGGAGTGGGACCAACCACCTCACAAACAATTTAAAAATATGGAGTGTCATAAGCTAATATCATCAAATATTCCACAAGAAACTAATTGTTCTTAGTTTGAAGATCAAATAATGAATCAATTATTTCCATTGCATCAACTAATCTATTGTCAGTCCTTGGCACTTGTTCAAACTGTATAGATTTGAAGCACAAATTGAGGTTATCCACCATCTTCTTGTATGGGATTAGTTTATCATTTCTAGCTTGTAATTCATCGGTTACTTGATTTATGATAAGTTTTGACTCACCCAAGATAAGAAGATTTTGGATAACCCAATATATTGCAAGTTTGAGACCAACTATAAGGGATTCATATTCCGGTATGTTGTTTATACAAGGAAATTCAATTTAGAACAATTTTGGAATTAAGTTTTCCCATCAGGAGTAACCAATAAAATACTTGCCCCTGAGCCATGATTAGTAAAGGAGCCATCAAAATATAACTCCCAAATTAGAGATTCATCGATTGACATGATCAGAGTTTTTTTGGAAGAATTTTATTTATAATTTCTAACCAATGGCTCATTTCAGGGTTGACCATCCATTGTTAGGATCTTGTTGGAGAAAGAAGCTTGAGAGATTGTTGTAGAGATGATTCTTGTTGGAATGTTGAAGCTTAAATCTTGATTTGACAAGTGGAAGAGATAACGTAAGATTATTTATTTTGTTTTTGTTATTTATAAAAATCTTACTCTAATTTTATTTTCTTGGTATTTGTTGAAAAGAATAAATAGTTTGCTCTCAATCTCTCCCTTTAAATTTAGGTGTTTTTCTTCCTTTCAAATATAACTTTTCTTTATGGCATGCTTTAAAAACTATAAGGAACAAAATTTTATTTCTATATCTATTGTTTGTTTGAAATATTTTATTTTAGAAATCTATATATATATAATTAAATTTTAAAGTTTTTTTTATTTTGTGTAAATGGAAATATTCAAAAAATATATATATTTATTTTATCAAGAAAAGATTGATTATATATATATATATATATATATATATATATATATATATATATATATATATATATATATATAATCTTTTTTTTAATAAAAATATCGTAGGCTTCGGGTGAAGCCCACGAATCATATTAATAGTGAGATGGTGGTAGGCTACCTGACCTCCCCTTCTTAAATGGGTCAAATTGTAACATGTGTTGATGACGACAACATAAAAATGCAACCAAGGGTCATATCCCAACTACCACATCATCTATTATAGGTGGGGTTGGACCATCCAACACCTTATTAACAACATTTTATTTTGGCATTGATAAATATAAGTGTGTGCATGTGTACTTATGTTTTAAAATTGTGTGTGTGTGTGTGTGCGCGTGCGTGCATATATTTTGGTGAATAAGTATATATGTATGTTTATAACAGTATAAAATATATAAGTGTATATATAATTGAATGTGTATTAAATATAGATTTTGGATCAAGTTAGGGGGGATATAATTTTGTAATATGAATATACATGTTGAATATATGTTATAATTGGTAGCCCTTTCACTCTACAAACTTTAAAGAAAAATAAAAAGGAAATAAAACCCAAAGAGAAATGCATTATAATTGTTTATGTATAAATCAAGTTTGAAAGCAAACTGAGAAGATAACTATGAGACTTAAGTGAAACCCATGCAGTATTTTGTATAAAAATGAAATCTCGGCGTAAGACCAATTTCAATTTAAATTAATCTTTTATAATTTTCAACCCTTGGTTTTGGGGAGCCAAATTAAATAAAGTAAATAACTTTTAACTGATTCCTAATCAAATAAATAAGGTTTTAGTGTTTTACTGCTCTCTTCTTAACATAACAAAATCCATTTGGAATTGAAAAAAAAATCGTTTGTCGAAATCTTATAAATATGGAACTTGAACTACTTTTCAAATAATTTGAAATATCAATACACCAATTGAATAATTTTTATTAACAACGATTGCAAATAAAATGGGTTAGTTCTAGAACTTGAACTGCTTTTTAAATAATTTGAAATATCAATACAACAATTGAATAATTTTTATTAACAAAGATTGTAAATAAAATGGGTTAGTTCTAGAAGACATTTTCACAAGCAAATTATTGGTACTTCTCTATGTCATTTAATTCAGTTTGGATTATAGATAAATTAAATATCCAAAAACAAAATATATAAAATCTAAGGATGGAAACAAATTTTAAATTATCAATATTTTTCATTTCAATAAATAAATCATTTTATTATTAAAAACTACAATTAAAATTGGATAGATTTTAAATTGGTTTCTCAGAAAGTAAAATATGTTAATTCACCTTTTAGCCCATCAAAATCATTTCAAAATAATAGATTAACTTTCTATGTAACCTCACATAAAAATTATCTAATGCCGAAATATTATTTTCTCTAGCTTAAACATCCAAAAATAATTTTTGTCAAATTCAAGGATCAAAACATATTTTAAATGGCTAAAATTTATCAATTCAATAAATAAATAATTTTATTATTAAAAATTATAATTAAATTTGAATAGATTTTATATAAGTTTCACAAGTAAAATATGTTATTACAACTTTTACCCTGTTAGAATTATTTCAAAATGATAGGTTAATTTTTTATGTAACCTCACAGAAAAATTGTCTAATGTTATAGTTTATGTAACTTAAAAAAAAATGTACAAACCATCAGATTATTTTTTTTCCCTTTTCATGAATTAATTTAAGGATGTTTTCATACACATTTTATCAATCTAAAATTTGAATAAAAACATTGTTTTGAAATCGTCATTTTACTCTATGATATTTCAATGTGGCCATTCATAGATAAAATGTTTAGATGACTTCTTTATGAAGTATTAGAATTACAATTAAAGTAGACTCATAAAATTAATCTATTGGTATTTTTGGATAATTATTTAGACATCATTTTCTTGTTTTTCCTTAGCCTATAATAGATGTATAAAGAACTAATGTTATGGTTGTTTGTCATGTGAATTGTGGTGTTCTGTCAAATTAAAACTAGTCGATGACTATTACTCGCTTAGGAAGTACCTTAAAACCCTAGTCCAAATTAAGGATCTTAAACGTAACTCAATTAATATTGGTTTAGTTTTTATACATTGGATCTAAGGAAACTATCGATTAAATATAGAGTATGGCGTACTCTTGTTATAAAACACGTCCCTAGACTTGGATAGTCTAACAAACATTTTGTTGTCTATAAGGGTGTCTCATGTCAACCCTTAGTTGTATCTAATTATGTGTGTGCTAGATAGTGGTTGTAGTGTTACTCGTAATGGAAACTATGAAAATGATAGTTGTAAGGTTGAGTGGAAAATTTTAATTACCTTCACAGTAAGATTAACACTTATTTTGATAAAAAAAATGAACAATAGCCATCCCTGATTCTGCATATGAAGGTGATCATGGCACATGTGTAAATAACTCAAAAAGTGAGTTAAGCACTAGTAACTAACTCTTAAGGCAATTTTACTTAATTTTATCTCTATTTACTAACATTTAGGGTTTCCTTATTTATGCCTAAATGTAATTTCTTGTTTGCTAACATTGTAAAATGTAAGGATGAATGAATATTGAACTATCATTGTTTATCTAGGTGGTGACCCGAATTGTTTTGCTAGTTGAGTGAACTTGAAAACATGACTTTATCTTACTAGGTCTTGGTTATTGATGAAGACACGCTTAATAGTTGGAGTTGCTCTCAGTAATGTGAGGTTAAAAATTGTTGAAATTTATTAACTAACGAGGACAAAGGAATATAGATTCCTTCAATGTTTCTATCAACATTCATATGTACTCTTGTGAGACAATACTTTTGTGTTAACACAATGACCTTAGGATGTCGAAGTCTCTTATGCTAAGAATTTCAAAGAGTAATGGTTTATGTTTTGGGTGTTATTGTTTAGAGCTTATGCAAACTATTTTGTGTCACGATGGTTCTTCATCCCATTTTTTGCCTAAGATTTCCAAACCCATTTTGGCAATGACATCTCATGGAGAAGACTCATCACAAGTTCAAGTGGAGAACTACATCTATCCATGATTCTAAGAAAGGGATATGCATACTGACTAAGATGTGAGGACATTGGGTCCTGAGTCGTAGGCTAGGTTAGGGTTGCCTCATCGCATGTCTTTGCATTAGGTTAAAACTCTTTTTCAATGATCTCCATGACAATCTCTCAATCTCATTCCTTTAACAAGCTCTCAACGATGGATGGTCAAGCCCAAAATGAGCCATTGGTTGGAACTTAGATATAAAATTCTTCCACAAAACTCCACCAAAATTTATTAATGGAAGGAGTGCCCTCCTTACAAAAGTAGTAGCTTCTTGTTACACACTCATGTTATTTCTTACAAATATCATATGGGTTTACTTGTACAAGTAAACATATTTCTTACATGTTATTAAATGTCCTTACATGCTAACATGAGCTTCTTACATGCTTGTTAAATTTCCTTACAAATTTACTTATAAAAGTATTGTTCTCAATGCATTAAACAAAACCTAGGCATTGTAAGACAAATGCGCTTTCAAGAGATGAACTAAGTTATTTATATAATATCTTCATATGACTCAAGCAAGCATATATGCAACAATAAATTTTCCTTGTGTTCTAAAGCCATATGGTTAAATCATGGTGTCAATATTGTTTTCATTAACCTGAGTCCTTTCGAAAGAGCTTAGTTTTCTCAAAATTTTCCAACAAAGATTTATACATCATAACTTCTAATACAAACTTCTCTATTTTAAATATCTGAACAATGATTTCCTTAATATAATGTATAAAATTCATAAATTTTAAAATCATTTTGTATTCAAGTATTTGGATCATCTCTAAGAATTAGAGTTTAATATTATCTCATGTGTTTTAAGACCTAATTTATGTTAACTTTCTCCTTAGACCTTGCAATAAAAGTCTTCCTTAAACCTCCAAAGAAAAATCCTCCTTAGACCTCCTAAGAAAAATCCTCCTTAGACTTCTTAAGAAAATCCTCCCTATACCTCCCAAGAAAAATAGGAAAGCGAGTATTTTAACTAGATCTTGTATGTAACCACTGTGTCTAGTAGGTTGGAGGATGTGCTCAAGACTTGTCTTATAAGCTTGTTCCATTCCAACCCTATAGTTGTTTTTCAAGCTAATATCTTCTCCCGCATACACGCATAAGACATAAAATTATTCACAATACGACATATAATAATCTAGCATTTTAAATTAGTGAAAGAATGTCTCAAAATAAATCAACACAATAACTAAAATAAATCAAGGGCCAAGTAGCCATATAAGAATGTCATCAATAAAATGAATAAAACTTCAAATTTCAAAGTAAAAGCAACTCAAGCAATAAATGGTTAAATAACCATAATAGTTAAATTCAAAATAATATATTGTTGGTTTCAAAATCAATTTAAATTATTAGTCAGTTCAAATTAAAATTTCAACATACCATGATAACAAAATTCCACATAACTTGCACCATATGGCTTAAGTAACCACCCGAGGGGAGGACATAAAGTACTAGTAGAAATATCATCCGCTTTACGCCTCCCAACAAGGTTTGCAAGGCTTATTCATAGTGTTCATCACAAAGTTAAGTTACAAGTATGGAAAATACACTACTCAACGGTTTCAAATGGGTGTTAAATGCATCAAGTATGTCACAAGTACATTTACATTTATGTAGGTACATGGTGGCCACACAACAAAATTTGATTTTTTCACTTTATCACGTATATCATGATCATGTGATAACATAGTTATTTTAGAGATGATGAACTTGTTCGAGAAGGTTAAACAAGAGGTTTCACATAATATATACATGGATAGCTACCAATGTTAAGGAAACATATGAATAACTCATGTTACACTAGTCCACATTAGTTCAAAAATGATGGATATAAGGAATACAAACACATACTATGATGCAAGAGCATCCAAGGCGGACATGATATCTTGCATTACCCAAAAAATAGAGTGGTGTTTTTTGTCATTGGTTTATTTATTGTTTCGTTATGGTGTGCTTGGTTGGAATTTATTCTTCCTTATCTTTATTTTCATCTATTCTCTACACTATGGATTGTTTAGGGTGTTGCAATCAAATATCATTTTAACACTTAGTTAAAAAATTTGTTGAGGTACTTCAAGGTTCTTGTAAACCAAACTCCAATTTCATCTAAGTCTATTTGGCAATGCTAATCGAGTTTCTAACACCAATTAGGTCTTGAAATTTTGTTTATTACTTTGCACTTGTAATCAAATCGATTTGGTCTTGAAGGAAGTTATTTGGCATTTGCAATTATAATCAGGCTTGAGACCCCTGATTAGGTTTGTGGTGAGTTTGTTCTAAGCATATAGTGATGATTGGTTTTCTAAGCACTGATTAGAACAATGGTGGATTCTCTTGTTACATCTAGTGTTAATCAAGTGTTCTAAGTTCGAATAGATCTTGGCAAATTCACTCGAAAGTGTGTCAATTGTAATCACAATTCAAGTTTGATTAGGTCTTGTTTGAATTGAGTGAAACGTGCAACGTAAACTAAAACGAAAATCCAATTAGAACTATGTTGACGTCTTGCGGATTTGCAGTGTTAGTCGAAGTTTGAATCTAGACTAGGTCATGGTGTTTTTTTATCGATGCCCGTAGTTGTAATTGAAGTTGAATGCTCGACTAGTTAAGGATCAGCAACAACTAAGTTTTCATTGGTAAACGGACTTCAAAGCCTGCTTAGAACTACGCAAAGTCTAAACTGAAGCTGCAGCGCTAGTTAGAGTTTTAACTGTGACTAAGTCTAGAGAGGAGGGGATAATGTTGTTGCGATGAGCAAGTTTTTAAACACTGACTAGGTTGGGAAATGACTTGATTAAAAGTTTCAATGTTAATCGGTGTTTGCAAGCCCAATCAAGTCTTGAACATTTAAAAAACATCTTGTATGTTCAAAAGACCTGATTAGTTTTTTCTATAGGTGAAAACCCTGATTTTTTATCTTTTTTAATTCTTTCAAGCCCGTGAATGTTTGGGTGGAATTTGAAACACATGTGGAATGTCAAGGGTCAGACCATTCCATCCAAAAATAGAATGGCACTTGTCTTGGGGGGAGTCGTTGTTGAGGATTGAACTTTTTATTCTTCCTTGAGATTTAGCGAAGCATTATGTTGTTGAATTTTGTATCTAAAACCTACCATTGATGAATTGTGTTGATTTTATGAGTTTTCTTCATGATGAATAAAGAGAACGAGATCGTGTGTTGAATTATGCCAATGTGTTTCTGATTTGATCCTCATGCATGTGTGTGTTTCCAAACTAAGAATCACATAATAAGTTTTGTCCTTAACTATATTCTTGGTCTGTATGTGCACCATATCGTCACAACGAGAACATGTACACTAGAGCAATATACAAGGATCAAAGGTCATCTCATCAACGCAAAACTATAATACACATGTTTTTTATATAACTTCAATTCACTAATAAATCATAAATCATTGTTGTCAAAATTAATAATATCAAGCAGGCATCCCCATGCATAGCACCATATCTCATTCAAATCATCAAAAGTATCATAAGTATGTTATGAATAATATATGTGTTTTAGTTTATTAGTTTCACATGTCATCACAACTCAAGGTCTCAATGTACACTAAAACATCTTATCCATTGTCAAAATGTAGGTAAGCATGATATCACTACTCAAAATAATATGTTAAGTAATCATATTCATCATATGTAAAGGGAGTTACTAAATTGATTTAACAACATTTTTCATAGTAATATAAATGGAACTTTGTGCCTCCAGTCTAACATGATAAAATTCCATCGAGCACTAGCATAACAATATAGATATAACAAGGAAGGGGTCCTCAAAAATTGGGCCTCACATCTAACTAGCTCAAGACCTAGAAGGAGTTGCCTTTGGTGCTCCTACCCCTATTGCATGATGGCCCCCACCTTGGGCAACTAAATTAAAGATGAGGGTACCATCTCATGCGTCTTCCACCAAGGCATAAATTAGGTGTGCCTTTTATTCATCTATCAATCCCACTTCATCCCTAATATCCATCTTCCAAGGTAGTGACAAAGACCTATGTGGGCATACCCATGCATATGCCCTAAAATACCACAAATAAAACAAGTGCCTTATGGACATACCTGCTCTTAGTGGAATCTAATTGCCATATGTGATCATGCACCCATGGTTTCTATAGGCATGACCTATACATCAAGTTGAGCTCGGGTAAACCTAGTTTGTTACTTTCGAGATGCACACCTATGTTGAAATAAATGGGTAACATCATTAGAGTGGGGATGGTGTCTATCATGCATTTGTGCATGGTGTATAGAGTGACCCCAAGGGTAGCAAGATCTAGGAACACTCAACTCATGTTATTTTGCATAACTCTCAACTCATTGTTTTTGCTATAAAGAGGCTCTCGTTGATGTTCTTTGTACTGGTGGCAACATCTCTTGTAAAATAAATAAAATGTGTTATATGGTTTGAAGAATTTACAAAGTCTACTAGTTTGGATGGTGGTTCTTATCAGACCACATCACCTATGTTGCCCATACTTGAGTTGTGTGACATATTGCAACCATAACATGCATGAAGAATAATTATCCAAGTGGCAAAACAAACCAAACAAAACTTTTCCCAAGTTCCTAGTGTTGAACCCAAGCTCTAATACCAAAATGTCAAGCCCAAATTTTTTATTCGAAAAACGTAAGTAAAATACAATAAATTATTTTTTATTCATTGATATCATTATAATTAATTGTGTATTGTTGTTATCAATCATCTAATGTTGCAACATGAAATGTGAGACACAAAATTAATTAAGCAATTAATTTATTTATTTGTTTATTTAACCCATGACAATACTTTCCATAATCATGACACACTAAAATCTCTAAGAGAATAAAGTTCAAAAACAGTTTTCAAAATTACCACATTATATGAGGGTCTAATCAACATCTTATTATCCTTTTTATAAGAGAGAGAAAATCAATACTAAAATGTATAATTTAGATGTCCCAACACAAGGGTCTCTTTTTAAAAAAATCATTACTTTAAATGTATGAAAGCAAACTATCAATCTTCCAAGATAAAACATAAGTAAACCCATAGAAGACTTAGGTTACAATGTATATTTGATAAGGCTAGCATCCTATGACTATCAATGGAGAAGTCCCTACTATAGTATTAAACAAGCATCGCTCCCAGGGAGCACGCAATACTAAAGAACTTTACATTATTATACTCATCTCAAGGGCAACAACAACATTTTATATTTAACATAATGGAAAGGTCAAAAATACTTAGGACATAGATTAATCGTAAATGTTCTATTTAATTTTTATATTAGAGATCCTTGCAAAAGAGTATTAACCTAACACAAGGATAGGCAATGAGGCAACCTTAACCTATCCTATGACCCAGGGCCTGATACCCCTACATCTTAAGCAATCTATATATTTATTTCTCAAAATCAGGGTCAAATGTAATTCTCCACTTGAACTTGTAAAGAGTCTCCTCCACGAGATGTCATCACTGATAGGGGGTTGGCAATCTAAGCCAAAACAAGGAGTGAAAAACTATTGCAACACAAACGAACTTATATAAGCTCTAAAAAAGAACTCCCAAAACATAAATCATTACTCTCTGCAAACCTTAGCATAAAACATTTTAACATCCTAAGATCATTGTGCTAACACAAAAGCATTGTCTCACAAGAATACATGCAAGTGTCGACATAAACGTAATGAAACCTTTGTTCATTTTTCTTAAATAATTAATCAAATTCACCATGCTCTACTTGGATTTTTTGGACAAAAGAATTCTACATGACATAGAATTGACTTATAAGGGAAGATTTGGTATCTTCTTCTTTTTTGTCAACCCTGTTTTATGTGTCTTTTACTCTCTTGATATATTGATGTATAGGAAGTTGGATCTTTTTCATTAACTTTGCTTAACTCCCCAACTTTGTTTGCAAGAATTATATCTAGTGGTATGAATTGTGATGAAATATTATAGTGGACTGAAAAGCATCAGATTGTGGACTACATCCATCACTTAGGTCTGTTAATTTGAAATATTTAAAATGTTAATTATTCGTTGTTGGAGATTAATATATATTTAAGTTAATTTATGTTAATCATAAGTCTATTCAGTTGTGCATTTCTTATTATAATAAATTCACTTATTCTAGATTTTATGAGGTGTTACACATTGTTTGTCCTTTTGTATGAAATCTTCGGGTTACAAATCACATGTAACTCCCTGCACACTTGTCACATACTTCCCCTCACATTATGAGGATCAAGGACATTTGACACGTACTAAGAAAGTTGTGTAAGGTCATGATGAGATTATATATAACTCTTTCTTCCTTCCTCTAGCTCTATTTAATAAGTTCTCATCTCTCATTCTACACATTAGATATTGAGATACTTGATTATGGCTTGAGCTCCACTCTCTTTTTCGATCTATTTTCTTCTACTAAGATTGTACTTGAAGAATAGTGTTGTTGCAAGTCTTCTTAATACAAGAGGAATTTTCTTCTATTGATTTGGTTTCCCCAATCGACAAATCTTGTGTTTTACACTTATGGTTACTTACTTTTGAGGTAACATTGATCTTTTGTGCATTCAATCTATATGCTTTCAACATTATTTTTTATAATCTTGCAATAATTTCTAACCTTCGCTTATGGACAAAATTTAAGCATTGATGCAAGGTAGATGATACATCTTCCATTGAATGAATCTAGAATCGAGCTAAGAGTAGGTTATAATGCAAATGATTTGGCATCATGTGAAATATAGTAGAAAACATCTTAGAACCCACTAACACATCCAAATTAATTGATAATAGTACTTAATGATGAAAATTGTCAAAACCTCCAATACTTTTATTTGATTTATGAATAGAGTCCAAATTGATACCCAATGATTGTATAAATGTGATGTTACAAATATTTAATCCTAATCCATTATCTATCAAGACATGCTTGACTAATTTATTTTAATTTTTCATTTATGAACAATGGGAAATTCTGATTTATAGTTGTTCAATAGACAAATCTTCCTTCTCAAAAGAAATCTTGTCTTGACTATTCTTCAATGCACTGACAATATATTTTTAAAAAAATGCATCATTTGACAAAGTTGTGTCGCACAATGTTGCATATAGAATATCCTTGTAAATAGTTGACCTCTTGAGTAGCTCTATTACAAAGATTTTAGCTTGGGTATTCTTAAGTTGATCAATGATGTCATACCCTTTAGTTGGGTTGGTTTGCATCTTGGAAGGTGGAGGGATAAGGGAGGAGTTTTGACTACCTTTGTTTTGTCACATATGACAAGGCACCCTACCTCTTCTTGTTGCGATAGCATGATTGCATAATCTAGTATAAGCTTAGGATGAATAATGGGAGTGGGATGGTAGCTATCACCATCTTGAGATCTAGGGGGAGGAGAAATGAAAGAGGCCTTACATGCCTTTTAACGTCGAGTGATTATCAAAAACATATTATATTGATTATTTAGAAAATAAGAATTACTAAATCAAATTAAGGATTCTCCATCATTTATTTCAACTTTAATTTTATTGTACACAAATTTGATCCATTTCACTACAAGGTTGTGAAAGATATTGCATTTTTCAAAGAAGCAACATGTAATGACAATCATCATATCTTGAATGAGAAAATTTAAACTATGTTAATCCTTTATAGCCATGATTTATTTATGTGAATTAAAAAAAAATAGAACTCAGATTCGAAACCCTAACATAGAAATCTAAAAAGCTAAATAAGATGAAACCCGAAGAGAAGCCTAAGATTTGTCACGCTTAAAAGAATGATCAAGTACACCATAATGTTTTAACTTATGTTGAATTTAGTGATCTAAATAAATTATAAAATTGGATAATTCAAATTGTATAAAGATATGACATATTATGCAAATTTGAATATAAAAATTAAAATGATTTTGAGCTTACTATTTATAGAAATGACAAAAGGATAGGGTATTATTTATTTATTTATTGACCAGCTTGTGCACAATTTCTTATAACAATATCAAATGGATATGTAATCACTCAATTTAGGAGACTGATTGTTAAAATCAACAAAGACACTACTTGTATTGCCTAGACATTTGTGACAATCTGATGTCTATTGTTTGTCGCAACTATTCTCTATGTTTTTTCCAATTTGATTTACCCCATTGTTGTACCTATTTGCCAAAATATTATATGTATAATTTAAGATATTGAATGTTGCTCACAAATTTAAATTTGTCTATCTTCACCTTAAAACCTTAGGTTCACTTTCAACACTTATTTGCCCTATAAAAAAGGATTAGAAATATGGGTTGGACAACCCCAACCACATCCTCCAACGTAGTTGAATGTTGTCTATGTTCCAATACTCTAAAGAGGGCTCAACCAGCTTGTAATTCTACCCCCTATATATATGTACTTAATAGTGATCCACTAAAATGCAATGCAACCTATTAGCTTTTGAAGCTTGATATTCAACTTTGACCTTACTTTGGATGTTCATACTTGGCTTAGGGACTATTCCCTTAAAGGGTTTTCGGATATGAATTTCTTTATACATTTTTTTGTTTCTTAGGAAGAAAAAGTTCACTTGCGTGTGTTAAATGTTATATTGTTAAGACCACCTTCCACGTTACTAGAGTAGCATACATCTATGTACGATAACAAGTCAATGTTCACATCTAAAATAGCCTTGGTTTTGTTTATGAAGCTTCAAAAAATAATGTTGCTTGTTGATGCTATTTTTTAATTTTTAACTCTGCATATATCTTCCCACTTTCTTTTCATTGTCCTTATCAATTCAAGCAAATCTAATATTATGTCCAATTACTTTGGAATCACACTCCCACCTACGGCTATATACGTCAACTTGGAGGTAAAGATAGTATAGATCAATATTTGAATGAATAAGTTGTTGACGCAGTGGATTGCACCCGGGGCAGGGGACCGAGCCCTTGCCTTCCACACGTCAAAATGGAAACTCCCCTCTCACCTGTGGGACTGGCGAAGCTGGAGGAGAGAGTCTCTAGGTAAGGGCTAGCTTCCTTTGATGCATCTGAGTTGTTCCATTAAGTGCTAAAGCATATATATATATATATCTATATATATATATATATATATATATATATAATGGGGGGGATGAAAAGGGAGAAGGATTACAGGAAAACAGAACCTACTCTAAAGGGGTGATGCACCAAATGATTCAACCTACTCACACTCACACTTGAAGCCAGACAAACACATACGTACACTTCAAACTGGCAGAAGGACCAGGCTGCAAGAAACTTAAGAGGGAGGCTTTAATGGAATACACAGAAAATAGGGACTCACCATAGGTGCTATGAAAGGGCACACTGTATAGTAGCTTCTCTTTGTCTCTGCGCTTCTAGGTACAGCTCTCCTTGTCACCTGCAAGAATGGCACCTTATAAACACCAGGTGTGTTGGTGTTAAACCTGTGGAAGCATTAAGAAGCAATGACTAAACACAAAACTAACACTCAAACACACACAGAGATATCTAACCAGAATAGAGGTAAAAATGCGTTTATTGATTTCAGGTGAAAATTTGCCAAGGCTTCGCCTTACAAATGTGAAAGATCCCTTTTTCAAATGACAAGTCTACAATATATAGAGGAAGGAAGGATGCCTTTTGGCGCCCTTTTTTACAAATGACCCATGTGTGCTCTGATCATTGGGAAGAGCAAGCTGCTTAAACATCAATGAGAAATTATGAGCCGCATCGTTTGTCTGCTTGCAAGACCGCTTCTTCAAGGCGATTACGCGGCTTGTCTGCTCATTAATGCGAAATGAAGAAATATGGGTTACACCGTTAGCCGTTTGCGCCTCTTAATGATCAATTCACAGACACTGTATCACTTGCCAGAGTAACTTCTTGAATCGGTGCCTCCCTTCGCCACTTGGACTATCTGTCTGTTCTTACACTTGGCACTTTTCTCTCTTTGTTCTCTGGGCTCTTTGTCTTCTTCCTATTTTGTCTTCTTCTGGCTCCTTTGGCCCTCGGGGCTATCTTCTGGCAGGTCATTGCGTTCCTTGGGCTCATCTTTGGTTGGCGCTTAGGCAATTTAAAAGTAAACAACTATTTCACCGTCTTAAATTTGATGTCTGCGCCCCTGTCGTCATTTGAAAAACAACGGCTAATCCATCTTCTTAAAGTTGATGGCTTCAGGGACGTCACCGTCTTTGGCGAATTCCTTCGGGCCTTTTCTGCGGGCTTTTTCTTTGTTTCGGACCCTCTCGAAGGGGAAGTGTCCCTTTGGCTCTGGAGAAATGCCCTTCATTTGGCCGGACGGGAGCCCCCCGCAAGGGCCCTTGCCCTTCGGTGGCCTTTTGTCTCTTCGGCCCTTTCTACGGGTTTTTTTGCTTCGGGCCTTTTGGGACGCTCCTTTGAACCGCCCAATTGAACTAAGCTGTTGAACCGACCAATTGAACCAAAAATGGTTCAACAGTTCAACACTGCGCACCACTCCTTTGTTGCACCAAGCATTTGAACCGTTCACTTGAACCAAGGCGTTGAACCGGTTCAACGGTTCAAACAATTGTTGAACCAAGGCACCGAACCGTTTGATTGACCCTGTCGATGAACCAATTGAGTGAACTGAATGATTGAACCATCCGATGAACCAAGCGATGAACTTGAACTTTGAACCAAAGCGTTGAACTTGTCGATTGAACCAAGGCGTTGAACCGGTTCAATGGTTCAAAGGTGCTAACTCTTTGAAATATTATGTCGTTGAACCACTTTAAGCTCACTTTCCTTATGAATTTCTTTGGACAAGAGTCCGAAGAAGCTTTGTAAAACCTTGCACTCTCTAAACTGGTTCTTCATCTGCCAAAAGATTACACCTGCAGAGTTCGTAAAAAATTTCACTGTTGAGTCCGTAGAAACCTAAGCCCTGCAGAGTCTGTAGAAAATCAAGCCCTGCAGAGTCCGTAGAAATAGACCTATAGAGTCCGTAGAAATAGACTTGCAGAGTCCATAAAAATACCCTGGACTTGTGCAAAATAAAAAATGAATTGGCCTAAAACCGCAGAAGAAGAAGGGGACCAATTTTTGCCCTGTTAGACCAAAAAATGGTCAACAAATTGACGACTCCCAGTGGAAGCATGTCTGCTATGCTTAGAAGTCAGTTGCCTCAAAATCCATTGGGCACGGGGTCAGATTATAACTTAAAGATCAACAATAGCTCCGATAAATTTTAGAACCAATCACGAAGATTTACC
This sequence comes from Torreya grandis, assembly GCA_037957365.1. NCBI lineage: Eukaryota > Viridiplantae > Streptophyta > Pinopsida > Cupressales > Taxaceae > Torreya > Torreya grandis. The sequence goes on along the minus strand of JARHVA010000902.1, from coordinate 654,183 downwards.
TCAAAAGAAAAACGAAAACACACAAAGCTAAGAAAACTACTAACATGTGTAGAAAGCACTTAGGAAAAATAGAAGAAAAGCAAGAGAAATATATACATGATGGAGAAGGGGCTCAGTGGTAATGCTTAAGATGTATCCCATTAACTGGGATATATAGTTCTTCACCATCCAATCTGGAGAGTTGGAATGCATTATGTTGCTTGCACTGAGTGATTACGTATAGGCCACTCCATAGGGCGTCGAACTTTGCATGCTTTCCAAGCTTAGCTCGGTTTTCATCCCATTTCAAGACAATGTCTCATTCAGAAAAACCTTTTGATGAAGATTTTTTGTTGAAGTGTCTCTTCACTTGCTATTGGTGGCTGGTCATAGAAGCCATAGCCTGGTCGCTTGTCTCTTGGAGTTCCATCAACTCGCATAGTCTAACCTCCATGCTATTTCCTTCTTCTAATTGCAGCTGGCGAGCGAGGTCCAAGGCTGGCAACTCGAGTGAAATGGGGAGCCTAGCTTCCCTTCCATAGATGAGCGTGTATGGCGAGTTGCCAATTGCCCTCTTCAGGGTGACCCTATCTGCCCATAGGGCTATTTTCAACTTGGCATTCCAAGTCCTCTGATTTTATTCTATGGTTCGCTTGATGATCCTGATTAGGTTCTTATTTGTAGACTCAGCCAGTCCATTCCCTTATGGGTAGTAATTGGATGAAGTGTTGAGATATATACCATATCTCAGCGCCCATTCACTTGTTTTAGTTTTCAGAAAAACTAATGCATTATTTGAGATTATGGTTGCTGGAACCCCGAACCTTGCCACCAGGTCCTCATAAAAATTCAGGACCGCACTTTCATTTGCCTCCTTCAGAGCAACAGTGTCTACCCATCTTGTGAAATAATCCGTAGTGGTCAAGACCCCCTTGTGTCCAGCACTGGAGGGAGGATTAATCATCCCTATGAAGTGCAGGCCCCATAGCATGAATGGTTGCTCCACCTGAATAGGCTGTAAAAGCATGGCAACCAACTGTTGCTTTCCATCAAAAAGCGCACACTTCTGGGACTTTCGTACCCAGGGATGGGTGTCCCTGAAAAGAGTAGGCCAAAAATAGCCAGCCCTCATTATTCTTGTTGCAGTAGCCCTAGGAGCAAAATGATCGTCGATTGGTCCATCATGGAACTCAGACAGCACCTTGTCAACCTGACTTGAGTCCAAGCATCTTAAAAAACACCTGAGAAATCCCTCTTGAATAACACTCCATCAATCAGGGCATAAGGGAGACACTGGAGTCTGAAATACCTTCTCTTGGTCCTGTAAAGTGAGTGCGGGCACTCACCAGTGAGAAGGAAATGCCTCACGTCTGATCTCCAATCCTTCATGACAGTTGGTTCTTCTGTTGTAGCTGCATCAAGGATCAGCAGACTGTCCTTTTGCTGCTTAAAGTCTGCAACGAAGTGTTTACACAAGCCTCTCCCTCTTACTAGTTTGGTGATCTTGATATCTACATCATATTCCATCACCTTAGTGATCCACCATGATCTCTTCTCATTTAGGTCTCGGTTGACCAAAAAATCTTTGATGCCAGGATGTGGAACCATGAAGTGGATTCTGCTATTGGACAACATGTGTCTGAATTTCTTCAAACTCCGTATGACCACCAAGACTTGCTTTTCCAAATGTGTATCTGACTTCAAAACCTTTTAGGCCTTGGCTTAAAAATGCAATTGGCTGCTCAAGGTTATCATCACTTGCTTGGGTAAGCATGGCGAAGATTACCTCTTCATTGCCGAAGGTGTAGAGGTTGAAATTTTTGGTGAAGTCAGGGCTGATCAAAGTAGAAGCCCGGGCTATGGCCTGCTTGATTTCTTCAAAACTGTATTTTCTCTGTGTTGTCCATGTGAACTCCTCACCCTTCCTCAGCATAGAGGTCAATGGTTTGACCATCTCCGCAAAATTCGGGATAAATCTCCGTATGAAATTTATCTTACCGAAGAAGCTTTGCAGGTCTTTCTTGTGCTTAGGTAAGGACAGCCCCAGGATGGAGCGAACTCTCTCTGGATCAATAGCCAAACCCTCCGAAGAAACAATGTGACCAAAGAGCTTCTCCTCGTGGACAGCAAACACGCATTACTTAGGATTGAGAGAGATACCAAACTCTCTACACCTCTCAAAGATTTGTCTTAGGTGTTTCATGTGTTGGCTCGCTTCCTTGGAGAAAACTGTCACATCATCAAGATATACCAACACAGTCTTATTTATCAGGCCCTGAAAGGCCATGTCCATAGCTCATTGGAAGGTGGCACCAGCATTAGACAGTCCGAAAGGCATTTTTTTATAAGCAAACGTTCCCCACATGGTTGTGAAGGCTGTGTTGTGCTGGTCACAATCTTGCACCAAAATCTGGTTGTATCCTGAATACCCATCCAGGAGGGAGAAACGCTCGCTCCCTGTCACCATCTGAAAGATCTGCTCCATGCTTGAGAGAAGATAATCGTCTTTCAAAGAGACTCTATTGAGGTCTCTGAAATCAACGCACAGTCTGATATCCCCATTCTTTTTTCAAACATGAACAAGATTGGCCAGCTAAGAAGAGTGTTTGATTGGAAATATTATCTTGGACTCAATCAACTTGGTGAGTTCCTTCCGCATGAGAGGTTCAATCATTGGGTTGACAGGCCTCTGCTTCTGTTTGATTGGCTTGGTGTCTTCTTGTAGCTCAATGGTACGCTGGGCCAAGCTTGGGTCAAAACCCTTCAAATCACTATACTCCCAAGCGAAAATATCGGCAAATTCTTGGCACAACAAGATGAAGGCCTGCCTTTCTTGGTCCGTGCACACTTTCCCAAGCGCAAGCAGCGTGTCTTTGAATATTTCCACCTTTTCATGGTGTTCCTCCCTTGTTGCAATGCACACATTGTCGCTTCTCAATTGGTCATCTCCATTGAAGATACTCTCTAGAGTGACCAAACCTTTGGGGTGCTTATTGTTCTTCCGCTGAACAATTTGGCTACCATATTGCTGTTGTAGCTTTGCCTGGTTTTTTGCAGCGAATTCCGCTTCTTGCAGGAAGAAAGCTATTTGTTGATCACTGTTGAAAACTTGTCAGTTGGTGATGTTGTCAGGGACAGAGGGCCGGATCACTACTTTCAAATGACGTGAGTTGTGGTCTCAGCCTATTTCCTAAGGAATATCGAACTGGGCACCAACTGCTGCCAGCCTATCTGCTTGCTTGTTCCGCTCTCTAGGAATGGAGGTAATATTGAAAGCGAAGAAATTTTTCACTAAGTCCCATACCCTATGTTTGTAAGACTTCAGTATAAAATTCTTCGTCAAATTCTGGCCTCTTACCTGGTTGACAATCAGCTCACTGTCACCAAACACTTGTAGCTCTTTGATTCCCCTTTTCTTTGCCCACTCCAAACCGTGGATGAGGGATTCATATTTCGCAATATTGCATGTGCAAAAAAATTGGAACTGGAAGGCTAAAAAATACCTCTCTTTTGAAGGAGAGACCAACACCACTCCACCACCAACTCCTAACTTATTTTTTGAACCGTCAAAAAACAGCTGCCATAGACCTGAGCTTTCCTGGCTGGCTTTCATCAAATTTGGTACAAAAGTACCCTCTTCATGCATGTAATAAATTCTAAGGCCCACCTCCTCTATGAATTTGTAAGGATCATGCTCGAAGTTGTCACTTCCCCATTTATCTAAAAGCAAGTCTGCAACTCCTTCAAGGGCAAAAGATAGAGACTGGTCTACTTGGAACTCTTCTTGGTCAATGATGGCGTCGCTGACATTTGTTGCATTGAGCGAGTAAGGTTCCAGATGATCTCTGTGGAGTAATTCAGATTCAATCTTGACTTTAGTCCCATACTTGGTTCTAAAAACCAGATAAGACCAATTTGCTGCCAAGTAGCCGCCTATTTTGGATGTAAAATCCCTGGATAAGCAGATGGCAAAGTAAGGAGGGACATCCGCCACTACCTTGTCATGAGGAACTGAGAAAGTCGAGAAAGCGTGCAGCATCAAGCTCAAACCTCTTACCACCCCAATTGTCTTTGTTGGGGTTCCATCCATCTGCAGGACCCCCTTGGTCATTTCTTCGTATTTCAAGCCCAGCTTGTCGGCTATGCATTTGGGCATCACCGAGGTGCTTGCTCCGTTATCAATGATGCAATTGTGCACCAAAAAATCTCCTATGACCAAGGACACATAAAAGCGAGGAACATTTTCTTCTTTCTGAGCCTGCCCTGAGGTGGAAGGTTGTCCATTCATCATCAAAATATTATCAGTTTTTGCTGAGACAGCGTGTTCATCTAGCTCATGCAATTCTATTTGCAGCATGTTTTTTTGCCCTGGTATTGACAGCGAATCCCACAAGGAGATGTTCATGTGCAACTTTTTCATCTGGTCAACTACGTTGACTCGAGGGTTGTCTTCCTTCAAAAGTTCTTTGAAACTATTTACAGGCCGAGGAGCTAAAGGTACAATCGACGGTCTGAAACTTGGGACTTTTTGATTTGTGTGTGATGGTGTTGCTGACATTTGGGTAGTAGCATGAGTTTCTTTCATTGCTCTCCTTTTGAATCTTTTGTTGGCTGCAACACAGTCAGCCTGATTGTCTGCAGCACGCACATAATTGACTGAATAGAATTCTCCTACTAGATGATTCATGAGGGTAGAATCATGCTGGACCTGACTGCTACTCGTGTTGGGTTGCATTGGAGCCTCAAAGGCTTGGGAATGGGCCGTTGCATGATTGTCTTGTACATTTGGGTAATAACCCGTCATTTCATTTGTATAAACACACTGCTCCTGACCATATCCCATGGTTGAACAACTTGGTTGTTCCTACATCAGATTGTTTTGAACGAGCACCATGACCTTAAATGATGAAGGGCCCCTGGGTTGTAGCCTTGAAAGGGTCTGGTTTGAGTAAGTTGACCATGTCCTTGATTGTAATTTTGAAAATGGAGTCTAAGAGCTTGACCATACTTCTGGTATCCTTGGTTTGGTCGGTTGCTTTGAGCTTGTTGCCTTTTAAGAGAGCCACAAGTTCATTTGACATACTTTGCAACAGACTCTTAACTTCATGAAGTTCATTGGATGGAGTAGCAGCTGGCTTTTCTATGTTAGGCAGAAGTGCTAAGGTGGGAGCAGCGGTTTAGATTGGAGGCAACATTTCAGAGAAAAGTGACATATGAGGCCTAGGAGCTATCTTCACAGCCTGCACTAAGCAATTTTCAGCTACTATGGCTATGTCATAGGCGACAGGCAGCACATGTCCTTCCATGGATTGTATCATAACAGCGATATCACTATTCAATGCTCTTAAGTAATACAAAAAAGCATAGCTAGGAGTAGGTTTTACCAGAATGGAAATTCTATCCCATGTCTTCTGAAATCGAGCGTTGAAATTTTGCATGTATTCATGTGGGGATCTTTTCATGGTAGTCAGTTGCTCAGCAAGTGAGAGGTGGTCGCTCTTTTCTCCAAAACAGTTCATCAAGTGAGTGCCCAATTCATTCCAAAAACTGATTGAATTTATAGTCAAAGTCTCATATCAGTCAAGAGCTTTACCCTTGAGAGACAATGCCAGCATCTGATTGCAATATTTTCCTCAGTGACATTGTGAATATTGCAGAGATTAGCAATATTTCTGATGTGTTTGATGACTGTGATGGGTCCCTCTCCATCAAAAGGCACACTTTTGAGAGCTGCTCCTGGAATTGGGTCATAACGTTGGAGATTCAATGGAGTCTGACTACGAAAAGTCACAAAAAGAAGTGCCATAGCTATGACGATTTGTAACTGCGGCCTTGCTGCGTATGTGTTCTTTACAGCAGGTTTGAGAAGGTGATTTGCTGAATAAAGACGGGTCCTCTCAAACCTCAGTGTTTTTGCTGAGTTCAAAGGCAATTCAATGAAGTCGAAAGGAACACCCTTAGAAGCAGACCGTGTGGTGACTTTAGGCATATAAGAGTCAGACTGGGCTTTGATTAGAAAATGAAGTTCTTATCAATGGAGTTGCCAGACGCTGAAAATAGTTGATCTGTTGTAACAAATCCAGCATCAATCTTGAAACTTTACTAAGTGTAAAACTGAGTCCCACCGGGCGTGCCAAAAGCTATTGACGCAGTGGATTGCACCCGAGGCAGGACGCTGAGCTCCTGCCTTCCACACGTCAAAATGAAAACTCCCCTCTCCCCTATGGAACTGGCGACTCTGGGAGGGAGAATCTCTAGGTAAGGGCTAGCTCCCTTTGATGCAACTGAGTTGTTCCAATAAGTGCTAAAACACACACACACACACACACACACACACACACATATATATATATAATGGGGGGGATGAAAATGGAGAAAGATTACAAGAAAACATAACCTACTCTAAAAGGGGTGATGCACCAAATGATTCGACCTACTCACACTCACACTTGAAGCCAAACAAACACATACGTACACTTCAAACTGACAAAAGGACCAGGGTGCAGGAAACTTAACAGAGAGGTTTTAATGGAATACATAGAAAATAGGGACTCATCATAGGTGTTGTGAAAGGGCACACTGTATAGTAGCTTCTCTCTGTCTTTGTGCTTTCAGGTACAACTCTCCTTGCCACCTACAGGGATGGCACCTTATAGACACCAGGTGTGTTGGTGTTAAATCTGTGGAAGCATTAAGAAGCAATGACTAAACATAGAACTAACGCTCAGACACACACAGAGATATCTAACCAGAATAGAGGTAAAAATGCATTTATTGATTTCAGGGGAAAATTTGCCAAGGCTTCGCCTTACAAATGTGAAAGATCTCCTTTTCAAATGACAAGTCTACAATATATAGAGGAAGGAAGGAGGCCTTTTGGCGCCCTTTTTTACAAATGACCCATGTGCACTCCGATCATTGGGAAGAGCACGCTGCTTAAACACCAATGAGAAATTATGAGTCGCATCGTTTGTCTGCTTGCAAGACCGCTCCTTCAAGGAGATTACGCGACTTATCTACTCATTAATGCAAAATGAAGAAAAACGAATCGCACCGTTAGCCGTTTGCGCCTCCTAATGATCAATTTGCAGACACTATCACCTGCCGGAGTAACTTCTTGAATCGACGCCTCCCTTCGCAACTTGGACTATCTACCTGTTCCTACACTTGGCACTTTTCTTTCTTTGTTCTCTGTGCTCTGTCTTCTTCATGTTTTGTCTTCCTCTAGCTCCTTTGGCCCTCTGGGCTATCTTCTAGCGGGTCGCTACGTTCTTTGGGCTCATCTCTGGTTGGCGCTTAGGCAATTTAAAAGCAAACGACTATTTCACCGTCTTAAATTTGATGTCCGCGCACCCGTCATCGTTTGAAAAACAATGGCTAATCCATCTTAAAGTTGACGGCTTTCGGGACGTCACCATCCTTGGCGAATTCCTTCGGGCCTTTTCTGCGAGCTTTTTCTTTGTTTCGGACCCTCCAAAAGGGGAAGTGTCCCTCCGTCTCTGGAGAAATGCCCTTCATTTGACCGGTCGAGAGCCCCCCGCAAGGGTACCTGCCCTTCGACGGCATTTTGTCTCTTCGGCCCTTTCTGCGATCTTTTTTGCTTCAGGCCTTTTGGGATGCTCCTTTGAACCGCCTAATTGAACTAAGCCGTTGAACCGACCGATTGAACCAAAAACGATTCAACGGTTCAACACTGCGCGCCACTCCTTTGTTGCACCAAGCCTTTGAACCGTTCGCTTGAACCAAGGCGTTGAACCAATCCATTGAACCGGTTCAACGGTTCAAACAATTGCTGAACTAAGGCACCGAACCGTTTGATTGAACCTGTCGATGAACTTGCCGATGAACCGACTGAGTGAACCGAATGATTGAACCATCCGATGAACCAAGCGATGAACTTGAACTTTGAACCAAAGCGTTGAACTTGTCGATTGAACCAAGGTGTTGAACCGGTTCAATGGTTCAAAGGTGCTAACTCTTTGAAAGATTATGCCGTTGAACCACTTTAAGCTCACTTTCCTTATGAATTTCTTCGGACAAGAGTCCGAAGAAGCTTTGTAAAACTTTGCACTCTCTGAACTGGGTCTTCATCTGCCAAAAGATTACACCTACAGGTTAGGTTGTGGAGCTAAAAGCTTCAACTGTTGCAAACATGGAGGAGGTTGCTGAGTTCCAGGGAGACCGGCGTCCGCAGATTGCAGTGCAGAATGAAACCGACATCGACAGGTGTGCGCTGAAGACAACCGACATCGGCAAGAGGTCGGCCGACGTCGATCACCTCCAGGGAGACAGGGACCAACGTCGATCGTCTATGTTCCAAAACTATTCGTTGCACGAACAGTTAGTTGAACTGAGTGTTTGCATGTTAAAGGCTAATTATAGTCTTGAATTGCGTGTCTAATTATTGTAATTAAGAATGTCTAATTATTGTAAACATGAGATTTATATAATAGACTCATACGCTGTATTGTAAACTTGTGCTAGAGAGTAAGAGAGCAAAATAAGCTCTTTCAGAGAGAGGTGAGCAATGGTGTGTTCCTCCTAGTGCCACAGTACCAAGTGTGGGTACTGGTTTGGAGAATCAGAGGGGTTCTTCGTTTATGTATGATCTTGGTCAGCAAGAGTGCAGGACCACGTTTGGAGATCTACAATGGTGAGTAAAGTCTAGTGATTTGCAAGTATCAGCAGAGAGCAGGAGATCTACTTGGAGTACGATTGTGTACTTGGTGTACTGGCAGCGTGTTATTCACTGGTTGGAGAGGTGAACAACAACTCCATATTTGAGTTGTGTGTTGAGACCGAGAGAGAGAGGGAAGAAGGTCTTGAGATGTGACGAGCCTTTGAGGTGAAAGAAAAAGTGGCATCTTCTTTATTGTATTCTCTTCTGAGTATTTAATACAATTGTGTATTGTCTCTCATTACCTGTGTTGTTTCATATTTCTAGTTACTTATTGATTCTGGGATAATTCCGTGTTTAATTGCTAATACAAAGTAATCATATATATACTCTTATTGGAGAGAGTAGAATCCTGACATACAAAGTTTGTAGAAAATATCCCTGCAGAGTCCGTAGAAACCCAAGCCCTGCAGAGTCCGTAGAAATCAAGCCCTGCAGAGTCCGTAGAAATAAACCTGCAGAGTCCGTAGAAATAAACTTGTAGAGTCCGTAGAAATATCTTGCACTTGTGCAAAATCAAAAATGAATTGGCCTAAAACAACCGAGAAAAAAGGGGACCGATTTTTGACCTGTTAGACCAAAAAATGGTCAACATAAGTGTGGGGATGAATACGAAAAACATTTTGAAAATCTCTCAAAAAAGCCTTGGGATCCTTATGCTTGACCAAAATCTTTGTAAATGAATACTTCCAGTATTAAGAATGGTAAAAGAAATCTAAACAAGTATTAGATATGGTATGAAATCTAAAAGAAACCCGCCAAAGATAGAAAAGAACATAAAATATTCATGTAAACATAAATAAAATCTCAGAATAATTGGCAAAGCAATAATTGAATTTCCTATGAGAGACATTTTAGAAAAGTGCCTCAAAAAAATTTAGCAAAATTAAATGTATACCAAAAAAAATCTAAACTCGGCTCCATTACCAACTCAAAATCTATGAACGAATTGAAACTCGCAAGCAGCAAAGCTTCTTAATTAACAAACATAACTGGTTTCAGAGTGGTCAATGTCAACTCGTTCTATACATTTGAGATACCTTCACATTAAAAAACAAACCAAAAAACCCTAAAACCTAAAAAGAATATGATATGATTTCTGATCAGTTAATATTTGTCGTGATATTTGCTATTCAATTATCATTGTCAATTTATCAGTAGTGTCTTGTGCTTATTTTATTTATTCGTGTAGTTAAATGTTTATTAGGTTAATATATTTATATTTTTAATATCTTATTTATACATATATATATATATAGTAATAAAAAATATATCACTGTACCAACAAACATATTTTCACATTTTATTGAAAATATTAACTGCCATGTTTTTCCATATTTGTTCTTCGATACATTTTGAACCAGGCTATGATATCAACTGGATGGCAATTTTAAATGATGCGAAGAAATACAATCCCTTACAAGTACATATGATACATAAAAACATACAAGTCTTGTACCACTTAAGTACAGAATAATTAAGCATTTGTACAACTTTCCCATGCACCAAAGCATGAGCTGAAACTCCCTCCTCCATTCCGGTGAGCATATTCAACTATTGTGCTTCGAGCACTCACATCCCAAGACTTTGCCAATGCCATTAATGACATTGGGTGTGGGAGGGTCTGCACAGCTGCATAGAACTTTGATCTTGCTGTAGATGAGAGGTCTGCGTACTCCTTACTGTTACAGGATGCAAATGTGATAAGCTAGAAGTGGTACATCATGAGATCATGAAAAAATAAGGAAGCGACAAGGAAGTATGCATAACTAAAATTTGTTAGTTTTTAAACCACAGTTTACTCACCACGATTCAGTGGGAGCTTTATCTAGAAGTACAGGAGAACTACTTGGATAATCTGCTGGAATAAGTAGACGAAGCGGTGAAATAGGTGTCTGCTAAGAGCAAACACAGAAAATACAATTAAGAAAGAATGTGAAGAACACGATGAAAGTTGGAACCTATATATGATTACATTGTGAAAACTCAAACAAGAATTGCTATTTAAATGTTGGCATAAGAAATACATGCCACTAACATTCCTTAACAGCATTTTTAAGTACTGGAAGAACAGTTGCACTAAAAACCCATTGCAGGAGACGGAAAGATTACAAAAGGGTGCCCTTATGCTTGCAGAGAGTGCCACAAGATACCATAAAAGCCTCTCATTTACTGGAAGGAGGGCTCACCATTTGAGATGATCTATAGCGCAATTTCATGTTTGGGCTCAATGCTATTGCATTGTACGAACATTTCAACATAATCCCATCTCTCCCTTCAGCTGTAAGTGCAGCTGCATCATCATCATATTCACTGACATCAACTGCAGTATCTATCAATTGTTGATTTATTTCTCGTAATTCATCTTGGAGAACATGGCTCATCTGCAAAAACAGAAAGTACAATGAAAAGACACAGAATCAAGGGATGCATTATGGATGGTTTGTGAAATAAGAACTCAACCTGCAAAGAATGTTATTCTCCAAGACCATGTATCTCAAGCATGTATATTTTTCCCAAGAGTATTCAAGGAGAGTGGTGAAATGTCTTTTGTTTGCATGCATGTTGTTAAAGTATATACAACTTGCCAAACTCTCTGACCCTTGTAGAAGTCAGCTTTTGTAAACATAAGCCTCTTTACATACAAGATAATGTGATATTATTAACAAAAATAAAGAAGCTCCCACTAGCAGTTAGAAATACATTGCTAACTTGAACAATAATAATTGTTACCCTTGTGAAACAACAGTGTGAGGAATTAGGTTTGGGTTTTCATTTTTTCAAATTGTACCTGGAATAATAGAGTAAGGAATTATTATATACTTAAGAGACTTGTTCTCATCTTGCTCGAAGTTGAAGTGGCTACTTTCAATTACGATTCAAAGTCAGCAATTTGGGACAAGAATTACACACAGCTAAAGCCATACAAACACTTCTAAGAAAGCATACTGCTGAAATAGGTTCCAGCTGAGAGGAAATGCTAGTAATTGCACCCAGCAACAAAGAAGAAAATTGTTACAATCCCTGAAGACAATCAGCTCCAGTTTTGTTGGAAATATTGTCATTGATGTCAAAGGTCTAGCATTGGTGATAAAGGCCCCATTGCATTTAATAGTGTTTTTAATATTCATATCTTGGCTAATGTGTTAATATTTATTTAATATTAACGAATATATTTTTGGTTGCATATAAGTCAAAAGAGGGCCCATAGAGAAATCAAAGAGTCACGGGATAAAAATATAAGAGGAATGGGACGCATTTTTTCATGAAGAGTTATCTTAAGGAATTCCAAGAGCCACCATGTGAAGACAAAAGAGGGTATGATGCATTATTCCATAAAGAGACATTTTGAGGAATACGAAAAGTCACCAAGATAAAGACAAAAAAAGAGATGACGCATTTGCTTATGGTCATATGACTTTTCAAATACAAGGATACGAAAGGTCATGCAAGTTTGGCGCCATTTTCCATGAGGATTGCAGGGTCACAAAAGGTGAATACCAAATGTCATTTGGAAAGCTATAAATAAAGGCTTGAGAAGCCATTTGATATATGCAAGAGAGTGCATGGTTTTGTAATTGTTTTATATCAAAAAAAAGGAGAGAAAAGCAAGAGATATTGTAAAGTTCTATCATTTGTTGAGTAAGCAACATTGCGAGATAGTTGTGTTTTATACACAAGAGGGGTTGGTGCACCTGTGGGTTGAAGCTCACAAATCTTTGCAAGGGGTTGGTGCCCCAGTGGGTTGGTGCTCCTGCAAGTTGGTGCTTGCAAACTTTGTAATTTGAGTTTGTGCTCATTCATATACTTGAGATTGTTCTCCGTGGTTTTTCCCACTTTAGATTTTCACGTAAAAATCTGATCTCTCTCTCTCTTGTGTGGTGCATGTTATTGTTTCAGTTTTATTGCAGATCTTGAATGTGTGATTAAGTGGTTAAAGAAAAAACTCAGATTAAGTAAAAGATATATAATATACTGATTCACCTCCCTCTCAGTGTATTTCATGCTTAACAATTGGTATCAGAGTACGTTCCTTTTGAAAAAGTTTTATAGCTTGAAGATAGTTGGAGGAAAGCACGATCGCTGGATTACATGAAGGTTTTTCTACAAATAAGGCACACTTTTGTTTGATGGGACAAATTATATTTTTTGGAGCATAAGGATGAGAACTTATTTGATGGCTCTTGGATTCGACAATTGGCAAGCAATGGTGGAGAAATATGAAGAGCCACAGACACTTGTAACTACTCCGACGAAAAAGAAGGCAAGTGAAAATAATTCTGAAGCTTTAAATGCTATTTTATGTGGTTTATGTGAATCAGAATTTGTTAAAGTTATGCAATATAAATCTGCTCATGAAACTTGGGTAAAGCTTGAGAATATTTACAAAGATGATGGAAAGGTTCAACAAGCTAAGCTTCAGATTTTCAGAAGATAGTTTGAGAGTTTGAAGATGGAGGAGAAAAAAAATATAGCAAGTTACCTTTTTCGGGTTGATCAAATAGTTAATCGGATTCAAGGTCTTAGAGAAAAATTAGAAAAATCAATCGTGGTACAAAAAGTTTTGAAATCTCTACCATTGAGATATGATGCAAAAGTTTTAGCAATTGAAGAGATAAAGAATTTAGCCAAACTAAAGATGGATGAGTTACATGATATTCTTACTACATATGAGATGCGAACCGAACAAGAGAAACCTCTAAGAGAGAAGTTGTTTTCAAGACATCAAAGAAAGATAAGGCTAAGATTCAAAAATCAAGTGACAGTTCTAGCGATGATGAAAATGACAACGGAGCTTTATTCATTCATAAGTCGAAAAAAGACACAGATAAACATCAAAAAAATTACCTTTTAAATGTTTTAATTGTGAAAAGATTGGTCACTTTGCAGCTAGGTGCCCAAATAAAGGTAAAGGTGACAATGAAGAAAAAAAGTTTTTATACAAAAAAAATTTCAAAGAAAAATTCAAGGATTTGAGAAGCAAAGTTTTTATTCTAAATATCCTAGCTCAGCGGAAGATAGTGGAGTCAGTGATTCAAAAGAAAATGAGATTATATTCATGGCCATACATGAAGATGCCTCTGCAAGCAAAAGTACAATGATCAAGAAAAAGAACAGGATAAAGCCGAAGTGAATTTGGAAGGAGAACTCATTTGTGTCTTAGAAGAGTTAAAAGCTCTTGAGAAGAAGAATAAAAAATTGAAGCTCCGGATCGAGAAAAATGAAAATGAGTCAAAAGAAACAATTGAAAATCTACAAACACACTTTGAAAAAGCCAAGAAGAATGAAAAAGATCTAACGGCACAGTTGCAAAAAGTAAGTGAAAAATGTGAAAGGTATGTTATTGAAATTGCTTCTTTAAAAGCAGCGAATGATTCAAAATTTGAGAATAGCACTGATATGTTGATAAGTTATTAGAAAATCAAAGATCAATGTCAGAGAAGACAGAGATCGAATTTGAAAAAGAAAAAGGGGAGGCCACTACTTTCACAGACAAAGTTAACACAAAAAAATAAACGAGTTATGTTGAAGCTCTTACAAAAAATTTAAAAAAAAAAGTTAAGAATATAGAGGACATCTCAAACAAAGAATGTTGGAAAGAACAGAGCTACAAAAGACAATCAAGTCAAAGATACACAAACAAGTCATATTTTTATAGTTACTGTTTTTATTGTAATGGATATGGTCATAAAAAAATAGAATGTCGAAAAAAAGCTAACAATTTCAAAAATAAGAAGAAAACTCATGCAGAGTCAAGCAGAAGCCATAACTCTTTTGTTCCTCTATCAGGTTTTAATGAAGAGGCCATAATATGTTACAAGTGAAATAACTTCGGACACATACCCTGATATTGTAGAAGTGTATTCAAGTCAATTAAAAAAGCCCAAAATTTCAAAGCTCTATTATCAAGAAAAAAGTTCAGGCAGGTTCATGGCAAAAAAAACAACCTGAAAAGTCTATGTTGGTACAGACAGCTTTGTATGCAAGAAATGAAGAAAAACCATGGTTCATTGGCAGTGAATGTTCGAGGAACATGACAGGGGACGAGCAAATTCATAACCTTGAGGAAGATCAATGGTGGCACAGTGAAATTCAAAGATAATATTACTGCTAGAATTGCCGAAAAAGGTACACTAAGTTTGAATAAAAGTATAACTAAAATTGAAAATGTTTTGTATGTAGAAGGTCTTAAGCATAATCTTTTGAGTGTAAGTCAAATGTGTGATCAGGGGCACACACTAAAGTTTTATACAAAAAATTGTGAAATTAAGAGAAAAGATTCAGATGTGTTGGTTGCAGATGTTCAGAGAACACGAAATAATTTGTATATGCTATCAGACATAAAAAATCAAAGATGTTTAAGTCAGATTGAAAAAAATTCGCTAACACAAGAGAATGAGACACATAAATTTTGGGAATCTTGTCAACATCAGCAAGAAATAAGCAGTCAAAAATCTTCCAAATATTACAATTATCCAACATGCTTTGTGAACCTTGTCACAATGAAAAACAGACCAGAGGACGGTTCAAAACAAAAGAATACTTGACCACTCAGATGTTAGAGCTTGTTTACACTGATTTGTGTAGACCTATGAGAACTAAAAGTACTCAAAGTGAGAAATATTTCATATTGTTTATTGATGATTTTTCAAGTATGCCCTGGATAATGTTGTTAAAAAAAATATAAGCTTTCAGACATTTCAAAGCATTCAAAGCATTAGTTGAGAATGAAACTGGTTTGAAGATTAAGTGCCTAAAATCAGATTGAAGAAGAGAATTCATATCAATTCAGTTTATTAAGTTTTGTGAAGACCATGAAATAAAAAGACATTATTCAGCAGCCAGAACTCCACAACAAAATAAAATAGTTGAACGAAGAAACAGAACAGCTCAGGGGATGAAGAAGACAATGCTAAATGAATCCAAGAACCCAAATAAATATTGGAGAGAGGTAGTTGTACAACAATGCATATTCATAACAGAGCATTATTGAGAGTCAACAGTGACAAGACTCCTTATGAGCTATGAAAAGGCAAACCAGTTACAGTGGATTATTTTAAAATTTTCGACAACAGATGGTTTATAAAGAGAATCGATGAAAAACTGGGTAAGTTTGAATCTAAAGCAGATGAAGGTATATTTCTTGATTATACCTGGAAAAGTAAAGCTTATAAATGTTATAACAAAAGAACCAAGAAAATAGTTGAAAGTGCAAGTGTCAGGATAGAAAATGGAGCACAAAGAATCAGTGATCCAATAGACATTCTTGAAATCATTGAAGAGGGAGATTTTGAAAAATCAAATGAAGATGAAAAAGAGAAAAAAGACACCAAAACTCCATCCAAATATGTCCATAGAAATCATAATGAAAGTGGCATCATCAAGAACATAAATGAAAGAATTAACACTAGAAGAATGATGGTAAGTGAATATGAGCAAGTTAATTTCTTTTTTTATCCAAAATTTAGCTTAAAACTTTTTCAAAAACTAGACATGACAAGTATTGGATTAAGGCAATGGATGAAAAATTAAATCAGATAGAAAAAAATGATACTTTAGAATTAGTGCCTAGACCAAAAGATCCCAATGTGATAGGAACAAAATGGGTTTACAGAAATAAGTTGAATGAAAATGGAGAAGTGACCAGGGATAAAGCAAGATTAGTATGTAAAAAATATGCTCAAATTGAGGGAATAGATTTTGAAGAAACGTTTGCACAAGTGGCAAGGCTAAAGGCTATTAAAATGTTTCTTGCATATGCAGTGTTTAAAATTTTCAAAGTGTTTCAAATGGATGTCAAATCTATCTTCCTAAACAAGAATCTAAAAGAAAAGGTCTACATTGAACAGTCTGAGGGATTTATTCTCTCAAATATTAGTAGCCATGTATGCAGATTGAAGAAAGTACTGTATGGATTGAAACAAGCTCTTAGAGCTTGGTATGCAAGACTTGATAAGTACATGCAGGATCAAAATTTCAAGAGATTATTGCTGAGAGTAATCTCTACATCAAAACAGAAAGTGAACCTCAGTTGATTGTTGTGGTATATGTTGATGACATCATTTTTAAAAGAAACATTGAAAAAATAACAAGAATTTTTTGATAATATGCAAAAAAAATTGAGATGTCTATCCTTGGAGAATTATCATTTTTCTTAAGATTGCAAATATTTCAGTCAAATAAAAGAATTTTCATATCTCAAAGTAAATATGCCAAAGAAATATTGAAGAAATTTGGTTTTAAAATTGTGCCCCAGTTGGCACACCAATGAGTACAAGAAATAAGGTGAGCAAAGATAAAGATTCCCCTGTTGCAGATCAATCTTTGTATAGATCTATGATTGGTAGTCTTTTATATTTGACAGCATCGAAGCCAAACATCATGCATGCAGTAGATATGGTTGCAAGATATCAGTCAACTCCTAAAGATAGTCATGTTCAATTGGTGAAAAAAATATTCAGATATATCAAGGAGACATTGGATTATGAATTGCGGTATTCCACAAATAGAGATTTCACTTTGGTTGCTTATACAGATTCAAATTGAACAGGTTGTTTGAATGACAGAAAGAGTACAAATGGAGAAGCTTTCTTCCTCGATGATAGCTTAGTATCATGGCTAAACAAAAAGCAAAATTCAGCATCACTTTCTATAGTTGAAGCAGAATACATTGCAACGGTATTATGTACTCAAGTGCTTTGGATGAAGCAAATTTTAGAAGATATCAAGGTAAAATATGATGAACATATTTCTATTTGTTGTGACAACACAAGTGCTATTAATATTTCGAAGAATCCAGTGATGCATTCAAAAAACAAAACATATTCTCATCAGCTATCACTTCTTGAGAGAGCAGGGTGCAGATCAACAAGGTAAGATGGAATATATCAATACTACAAAATAGATTGTAGATATTTTCAAAAAGGCACTACCAAAAGACATATTTGAATATCTGCAAAAGAAGTTAGAAGTAATTTTTTTCCTTCCTACCATTGAGGATCAGCGTCAGTTGAGGGAGAGCTAAGTGTTAACTCCAAGATAAGCCCTTTGCCATTGATGTCAAAAGAGGAGAACAAAAATAGGTACAAGGATGAATACAGATACAGAAACAAGTACAAAGAACAGGTACAAGTTGCTATTGTAAGAGGGAGTTACTATATGTTTTTCAGATGGCAGTATGTGCAAGTTGACATGTGTAGTACAGGTTTCAGGATGTAACAATTTCAGTTTGATGTTGTCATCAATGACAAAAGAGGAGATTGTTGAAAATATTGTCATTGATGTCAAAAGTCTAACATTGATGATAAAAGCTCCATTGCATTTAATGGTGTTTCTAATATTCATATCTTGGCTAATGTGTGTTAATATTTATTTAATATTAACGAATATATTTTTGGTTGCATATAAGTCAAAAGAGGGTCCATGGAGAAGTCAAAGAGTCACATGGTAAAGACAAAAAAGAAATGGGACGCATTTTCTCATAGAGAGTCATCTTAAAGAATTCCAAGAATAACCATGTGAAAACAAAAAAGGGTATGGCGCATTTTTTCATGAAGGGACACTTTGAAGAATACAAAAAGTCACCAAGATAAAGACAAAAGAAGAAAAGACACATTTGCTTTTTAAGGGTCACCATGTGACTTTTCAAATGCAAGGATACGAAAGGTCATGCAAGTTTGGTGCCATTTTTCATGAGGATTGAAAGGTCACAAACGCTGAATGCCAAAGGACATTTGAAAAGCTATAAATAAAAGCTTGAGAAGCCATTTGATACATGCAAGAGAGTGCATGGTTTTGTAATTGTTTTATATAAAAAAAGATGAGAGAAAAGCAAAAAGTATTGTAGAGTTCTATCATTTGTTGAGTAGGCAACATTGAGAAATAGTTGTGTTTTATACACAAGGGTTGGTGCTCCTGTGGGTTGGTGCTCACAAATCTTTGCAAGGGGTTGGTGCTCATGTGGGTTGGTGCTCACAAATAGTTGTGTTGATGCTCGGCAAAGGGGTTGGTGCTCCTGCAAGTTGGTGCTTGCGAACTTTGTAATTTGAGTTGGTGCTCATTCATATACTTGAGATTGTTCTCCGTGATTTTTCCCTATTTGGGTTTCCACGTAAAAATCTAGTGTTTCTCTCTCTCTCTTGTGTGATGCATATTATTGTTTCAGTTTTATTGCATATCTTGAATGTGTGATTAAGTGGTTAAAGAATAGAAATCAAATTAAGTAAAAGATATATAATACACTGATTCACCCCCCCCTGCCTCTCAGTGTATTTTGTGCTTAACACTAGTTATTGGTACCATCCTTTAAGAATTTTCCGGGTCCATTGGGACCAGTTTTTGGAAGGGGTTATCCTTCTTGCAAATAAGCACTCTAAAAAAAAAATTAGATTTTTTATAGTTCATCCAAAATCTATCCAAATCATTCCATATATTAAGTGTGTCTTTCGAATCATTCTAAATACATTCATGGGATTTATGAAATGATTTGGATGGAATTTGGATGAACCATCAAAAACCTATATTTTTTTAGAGTGCTAATTTGCAAGATGGATAGCTGCTTCCCTAGTTTTTTGGGTTTATTATGAATACTTCTGTTCATGTTGATCCACTGTGCATTTCAGCTAAAAATTCTAATTTGTTTCAGATGCGAAAGAAAAGAGCCAAAGTGGAAAATTAGCTATGGAGTCTATTCCTGCAGTAAGCATAATGCATTTGGAAACTGTATCCAACTGAGTTGGCATCATACCACCTCAAGTTCTCGTCTACGCATTTGTCTAAACCAACGCTTAAGCAATTATATCTTTCATTCTGCATTTTTCTAGGTATTAAAACAGAAAAGGAAATTTCAAAACCAAGGGTTTCTGCTCTAGGCTTTACAGCAGTCTCTGAATTTCAGCTGGGCTCATAGCAGGAGTGCACAAGCCACAAATTTTTTGAGAGTCCTAATTTGCAAGATGGATAGCTGCTTCCCCAGTTTTTTGGGTTTATTAGGGAAATTTTCTGTTCATGTTGATCCAATGTTCATTTTGGTTAAAAATTCTAATTTATTTCAGATGCAAAAGAAAAAAGAGCTAAAGTGGAAAATTAGCTGTGGAGTCTATTCCTGCATCAAGCATAATGCATTTAGAAACTGTATCCAACTGAATTCACATCATACCACCTCAAGTTTTCCTCTTCTACGTATTTGCCTAAACCAATGCTTAGGCACTAACATCTTTCATTCTGCTTTTTTCCAGACATTAAAACAGAAAAGAAAATTTCAAACCAAGGGTTTCTGCTCTCGGCTTTACAGCAGTCTGTAAATTTCAGCTGGGCTCATAGCAGGAATGCACAAGCCACAAATTGAATTTTGATGGTGTTTCCAAAGGAAATCCAAGTCAAGCTGAAGGAGGAAGTAACTTTGAAAAAAAACGGAAGGCAATGTTTTGGGCATCTTACAGTGGACTTGGAGAGAAGGAAAAGCCTTGGGTCTGGTCCAATGCTTCAAAATAAGAGTAAAGGCAATATTAATGCAATATTCAGTTTTATGTAATATTATTACAAATATCCAGAAATAGAACCTCTTTGGCCACAATGTCTTGCGATCCATTCAGGCAACAATCGAAATAATTATAGCATCTATGCCATGCATGTCCAAAGAAAGCAAACGGTATAGAAAACCAACATCCAACCATAACATCAACTAGAACTACTTGATACTACAGGCTGGGCCACACACATCAGAGGGCTGACTTCACCTCTTTGTTGACTCTGAGGAGAGTTCTGCTGCCCTTCAGATGTGCAGCACGCATCCTGCAGTATCCACAATCTTTTCTCTCTCCCATCATTTAATGATATTCAAATGAATGAATGAAATGATTTTAATTACATTCACAAGACCTTATGGCCTATGGGACCCCTAATGTTACAGTTGCCTCAACTACTCAACAGGAAATGTGGTGGTGAATTGGTGCCTATTAAATTAATTACCCCTTTATCTTAATCAACCTTCTGTATATAAATTCAACACAGAACTGGTGTAGGCACCCTGAAACAAAATTTGCTATGATTGTTTAACATGCCTTGTAATCTACATTGCCAGGAAACAGAAACAGGTCCGAAATGCAGAAATGCAGATTTTCAAAAACCCTTGATTTGGAAATGTACATATAATATACCATAAAAATACATAAATATATACAAAATAATGCATACTACTCATTTTAGTTAGTTAAAAATATAGTATTCATGAAAGCTCAAAACATTCAACATGCTTAAAATTTCACATGTTCATGAATCATGAGTGTCATATCATGTGCTATAGCCCAGGTTCAAACTTTAAAGACAAAATGTACATTCAAATGATTATAATATAGAATAAACCATCTAGATTGTTCTCAAAATCATACATGCCACTCCCACTAGCTACACTCTCCACCCCTTGTGTAGAATTTCAACTCAATGGCCACCTCCAAACCCCTCCTTGTTGCAAAGGATGCCTCCTAAATTCTTCCTTGCTCTAATAAAAAACAGCAATGATGAGAGTGTGTGTTTTGCCATTGCATTGAGTGTGTTTATGTAAGTTTAACATAGTGTATTCTAGAAGAGTTTTTTAATAATGTTTTAGCTGTTTTTTTTAACTTAGTCAATAACTTTCTGCTGGAAACAGCCCGCAACACTCAGATACATGACAAAAACGTCTGGAAATTTTCTAAATGTTTCCAGAGCATTTTTGTACCAGAAACATTTCTAAGCAGAAATGGGGGGACCTGAGACATTTCCCTGCAACGTAGCTTGTCATCAATGTTACATTTTATCTGTTAATGATTTTTATGGTCCAAACAGCACAGTAGGTAAGGAAGGGAAGATGGACAAATATGAAAGCGCACAATGCATCTGTCAATTGAGCAAACGAACACTGTTTTCCATTAAAAAGAGATGCATAGGCTGAAGCTAGGCCCTCTTAATAGAAGAGATAGTTTGTTGAAATTTACAGTGGAGTTTAAGGGCGAGGAAGGGAAGATTATAAGTTAGACTAGACACATCCAAAACTGCATGCTTAGTCATTACATGGGCACAGCTATAACACAATTTTACTAATGTGAAAATAACTAGTAAGATCCATTTCCAAATAGGATGTGTTAGGACATGCCATACCTCCAATCTTGGCCTTTTAATTTTAGAAGTTGCTGTTGACTCCATCTCTGGCGACTCTTGATTAATGTGTTGTTGGAGACTGTTGTTTACAGTTCCGCCTGAAGATACAGTGCTGAGGGGCATGGAACTCATATGGCGCCTTGTTTTCTTTGTAGCAGCACCGCCATCCTGAGACATTAGATTTCTTGCTTGCAAACGACACTTTGTCATAGCAACCAGATCCTCCCCAACAGCAGCTCTGGAACCATTACCTGGTGCGGATCCAGCCATCCTATCTATCAAGCTTGCTACTGAGCCTATGTCATTCACAGCAGAATCGAAGGCCTTGGGGGACATTAAGCTTATCTGAAAAAACAGGAATTTTAGACTGATTGCTATTATTGGTACATCTCCATGTGAACTCAATCAATAAAGCAACAGCCACTTGTATTTCATAATCCCCTTCAATATGTCTTATGACTTAGGTCAAAAAGTTCAAATCCAAAACCACAACTTAAATAAGCATTCCCAAGGAAGAAGCGTAAGAGGATTATAATTCAACCTTGTGCATTGAAAAATCAAGCTAGCATAAGGAAATCAATTTTCAAACTAAGCCTGACAGTTATATGCCTATAGTAGCTGACAAGAAGCAAACTGCGTAATGGATAAACAGACAAATTCATAGCATACAAATTCTTCAAATATAGTATTATGCCAGAAGGATGTTGATCTTGACAAAATTCAAATTTCACCAACATGCTAACCAGAAATATAAGTATTCTATAAGCTAGAAATTGTTGATTGCCTAGAAGAATAAAGAACAATACAAATAGCCTTTTCATCCACAACTATTATCAGAATGCTCCCTTATAGTTGGTTTTTAATATATTGGAAAATGCATTACCCAACCCCTCATTCTCAAGTGGGTAAACTTGGAGGCGGCATATAGGAGTCTAAAATATATCCTGCAAAACTAAATTAGTAGCCATCCCTCAACTATAATGTAATAAGTTTGGCCTACCGCCTATACATACAAACTACCAGCCAAATTGCGGTTGTAATTGATATTTATGTGTTTGATTTAGTAGCTCTATCAATAGCATGTCACTTTTAATGTATTCTTAGATTATTATCCACTATTGGTGCAATATTTCTCATGCACTTTCATTAAGCTAACTTAGGTCTATTACAATAGTCTGTAGTTAGTTTAGCACCTATATTTAGGCTTAGAATAAAACAAACATGTGCACCTTTATGCCATCTAATAGTTTGCCACCTCTACATAGGCCAATCACATGTGCCTATTACATGGCCAATAGGAAAAAGGAAGCTTGCTCTTGCTCAAACTATATATACCCTTTTCCTCTTTGTATTTCACATCAATTTATTACATCAGTTTCTTATTCAGAACTCTTCGTCGCCTCTCATTTGTTGTAATGTCCCTTGTTAACCCACAGAACTGAGTAAGTGCTTTGTCTACAGTTAGAATAAAAAGACTTGAGTCTTTCAATTGGAATAAAACGACTTAGTTTGTCTGCATTTAGAATAAAGTCAGTTGGGAGCTTACTCCATAAAATAAGAGAAATTGTCCCTATCAGTCAGTTAGCATAACAATTAGAGGGAGTTGTTCAGTTAGTTGCCTACATTTGAGTAAATTAATTGTTGGTTAGCTGCCACCATTTGTGGACCGATTTTCTATTATTTAGAATTGCTGGGAGCTGGGATATTATACAGCGCATAAGGCAGAGAGAAAATATACTTTTGAATATTAACAAAACTCAACTTCAGCTACAGGAAGATGATGCTGCTACAACTTGTTTGGCACTTGAGAACGAAACCCTTCAGGCGTGAACTTGATCCTCTTGAGGATGACAACCCTCAGGAGAATAAGTGGTGCAGGACATTTCAGATTTGCGCAGACTCAAGGATCAACAAGACGAACAATTGCATGACTGCATGTGTGTTAAGGACACCTCAAAGTTCAGAACTGTATGCTGGGCGTTTTCCCAATGAGTTGTATTAGTTTAGTTGCTCTCCATTTGCATGTATGTGTTTCATGAAAATAATATAAAAATATCTATTGTTAGATACTTTTTGGGTTTGATTATTTGTATATATTTATTTTAGGAAATTTCAGTGGTATCAGAGCTATGATCTTACCAGCGTGTGAAAAACACACAAATTAATAAATAAATAAATATTAAAAAATTCAAGCTTATGTACCGCATGTCAGAGAGTGACAAGGAAAAGAGATATCAACAAAGGGAACAGAGGAAGCAGAAAATGGCACACGAGGATAGAGAGAAAGATGACAGAAGATGAAACGGAAGATCTATTTCAAGATACCCCAATAAGAATTCCGCAGAGACAAGAAAGAATGGCAGAACTAATGACACGTTACATTTCCAAAGTAATATGCAAAATCCAAACCATACTAAGCCATCTCAAAGCGAGGGAAGTTTAGCTTTGCATGACCGACCAGTGATCAGTCAAATGAGTCTCCTTAAAAAACCCACTACACACATGTTTATACAGAAGAATGAAAAATCAGATGTTGAGACAATTACTCCAAGGGAGTTGCACACACTTTTTGTGGAGTATCAAGAGAAATCGGAACATTTCAAGGCTACAGTAGCTTTTGTTAACTATTTGGAGATTCTCGGAAAGAAGGTTCAGGGTGGCAGAACCCGTAGTAGCAACTGGAATGATGAAAGGGGGGGCCTGCAACAAACGTTGAACAAATTAAATGCTCCTAACTTTGATGGCAGCAATAAAATATCTGCTTGGGCATGGTTGCAAAAGCTGCAGATCTACTTTACCACTCAGCTCTACGGTGGAGGAAGATACCATTCAACTCGCCACATCGCATTCGGAAGGTGTTGCCTATGACTGGTCGCACCATGGTTTGGTCACACAAGAGCATAGTCATGTAAATAATTTTAATGATTCCAATCAAAGATTGTTGGACTGCTTTGAGAAGAAGGATGAGGACAAGTACTTCAGGCAGCTTGCCATACTCAGACAGCAAACCTCAGTGGATTTATATGTTGCTGAATTTCAGCGAGTTGCAGTTATGGTAGTTGATGTATCAGAA
This sequence comes from Torreya grandis, assembly GCA_037957365.1. NCBI lineage: Eukaryota > Viridiplantae > Streptophyta > Pinopsida > Cupressales > Taxaceae > Torreya > Torreya grandis. The sequence continues at coordinate 629,317 of JARHVA010000902.1, read as the reverse complement.
AAGAAAAACACTTTTCTCTTTATCGAGGATTTATTTGAGCCCCTTAAAAGTCTAGTTAAGGACTTTGCACCCCCCTCACTGCAAAAGGCTATTATAAGGGCTTTGACACTTGAGCCAGCTGTACTGAGGAGCAAATTCTCATCTCAGCCTAAAGCACCTACTACAAGACAGCAAAAAGATAATTTTCAGAAACGAGGATTTATTTCATACCCTCAAAACACTAAACCTCAGCCCATTGCAATAAAAAATATTGATGAGCAGACTAGGAATGAGCTCAGAAGAAAGTTGTGTTTTTGGGGAAAAGTGCCTTGGGGCCCTGGTCATAGATGTTTGGGCAAGGGCCAAGTCCATTAGATTGAAGTGATTTTTGATAAAAAGGAGACTAGTTATGAGACCAATAAATCAGAACAGCAACATGCAACAAAAGAACCGATTGTAGGGCATGAGCCTTTGCAATTAGCAGGAGATAATACTGGCACTAGAGAAGGGACACTTGCAGCGCTTTCAGGCGCACCACGCTATCACCCAATCTGGATTATAGCGGATGTGTTTATTGATAGTGGAGCCACCCACAATTTTATTGATGAAGACCTTGTGGCTAAGAGGATATTGAAGGTGGAGAACTTCTCAGCATTCAATGTCACAGTCGCTGAAGGTTTCAAAATTCCATGCACCAAGGTAATTCAATAGCTCAAGTTATCCCTTGGAAAGTATAATGTATATGATGATTTCTATGTTGTGGGACTAGGGGAAGCACACATGGTTCTAAGAATACGGTGGTCACATTCCCTTGGAAAATTCTCCCAAAATTATCAGTCATCCATGGAGCTGAAGTTCATATGTCAGAGGAAGCGCATGGCTCTTAGGGGCATACCTCGAGTGGTCACAGCTAAGAGTATTGAAATGACTTTCCGCAAGGGAAAGGTCTCATGGGCAGCCAGTTGCTTTGTGATAAATGGCAAGCCTGCTACTTCACCTTCTGGTAAGTACTACACTTGTCACGCTAACATTTAAAATATTTTTTATAAGCATAGCATTTTGTTCAGTGATGTCTCCGGGCTTGCCACCGGATAGGGGATTCCAAAACATCATAGAGTTGGAGCAAGGTTCAAAGCCCGTCATGATCACCCCATATCACCATCAGCAAATATATAAAAGAGGAAATGGAGAAGGCCATCAAATAACTGTTGAAGATGCGTCACATCAGACCTAGCTCTAGTCCATTTGCATCACTAGTCGTACTTGTAAAAAAAGGGATGGTACGCTGAGGATGTGTATAAGATACAAGGACCTAAACAAGAAAACAATAAAAAACAGATATCCCATTCCTAGGATCGATGAGCTTATCAATGAATTACATGGAGTTGTCTATTTCTTTAAATTTGACTTTAAGTCCGGCTACCATCAAATCCATGTGCATGATGGGACATGCACAAGACAACCTTCAAGTGCCATTTTGGACACTACGAGTTCTTGGTCATACTCCAGCTACTTTTCAATCAGCTATGACCAAGGTATTCAATGCTCAGTTAAGAAAAATTGTTTTGTTATTATTTGATGATATATTGATCTATAGTAAAACTTGGGAAGATCACTTGAAACACTTGGATATAGTCCTTGGGATATTGCAACAATAGGTCTTCGTTGCAAAAGAATCCGAGTCTGATTTCGGAGTTACTGAGATTCTATACTTGGGTCACATCATTAGTGCTCAAGGTGTTTAGGTGGATCAGCAAAATATCCATGCCATGCTAGATTGGCCAACCCCTACTACATTGACTCATTTGAGAGGCAATCTTGGCCTATGTAGTTACTATTAGAGATTCGTTAGGGGTTTTTCACCACTGACAACTCCTCTGATTGAGATGACTAAGAAGGGAGCCTTCTTATGGAATCACACTGCTCAAGAAGCTTTTAAGAAGCCCAAGAAGGTAATGAGCTCATGCCCTATACTTGCCATCCCCAGTTTATCACAACCATTTGTTGTAAAGTGTGATGTTGTAGGTGACGGGATCGGAGAGGTGTGATGCCCTATACTGAATTCAAAGCACAAGAAGTAGCTTATTTGGGATAAATATTCCGATTACATGGTTTGTCTAAGACTATTGTCAATGAGAGGGATAACATATTTATCAGCTCCATTTGGCAAGAGTTATTCTATTTGATAGACACCAAGCTCACTCCTAGTACCAACTATCACCCCCAGACCAATGGACAGACAGAGATAATAAATAGGTGGGTCGAAGGGTACTTGAGGAACTATGTTATAGATAAGTAAACAACATTAAGTGGTTACATCTTGGACAATATTGTTATAATACCACTTACCATATGTCAATTGGCATGACACCATTTATAACCCTATAAGGATATGATGCACTCACCTTCACTAATGTGGTGTTCACTGACAGCAGAGTACCAGCAGCTGGTGACTTGGAGCATAGCCAAGACATTTTGAGGTCACTCAGAGATCTTTGTGACAGGCCCAAAATCAACAAAAGCTTTATAGTTTATATAGATCAGCACCACACTGTGAGATCCTTTGAGGTTGGAGATATTGTCTATCTACGCTTGCAACCTTATCGGCAGGTTTCCATTAAGAGAAGTGGAGTTGAAAAGCTTAAACACCACTTATATGGACCATACAAAGCCTTGAGGAGAGTTGGTGAAGTGGCTTATGAGTTGGAGTTGCTAACTAGCAGCGAAATTCACAATGTTTCCATATATCTTGCCTCTAAAAGGCACTTGGCCAGCATGCTGCACCATCAATTGATTTTCCACCCTTGGATAATGAGGGGAAACTCATACTAGTTCCAAAGGCCATCATTGACATACGGGAGAAGAAACTGGGGGACAAGATTGTCACATAATATGTGGTCCATTGGAAGAACCTACCCGCCAAGGATGTGACTTGGAAGGGGCCACAAATCTTCACACATCTAACACTGCATTGCTTGTGGGCAAGCAATTCCGGGAAGGTCAGATTTGAAATGTCCCCTTTAACCCACCACATTGGGTAAGTGCTCTGTCTACAGTTAGAATAAAAAGACTAAGTCTTTCAATCAAAATAAAGTGACTTAGTTTGTCTACAGTTAAAATTAAGTCATTTGGGAGGTTACTCCATAAAATAAGGCAAAGAAAAATTGTGCGTATCAATCAATTAGCATCACAATTAGAGGGAGTTATTCAATTAGCTGCCTACATTTGAGGAAAATAATTATCAATTAGCTGCCACCATTTGAGGACCAACTTCCTATGATTTAGGATTGTTGGTAGTTGGGCTATTAAACAACGTATAAGGCAGAGAGAATATCATTTTGAATATTAAAAAAACTCAGCATCAGTTACAGGAAGGGGATGTTGCTACAACAGCTTGCTTGGCACTTAAGGACAAAACCCTTTAGGCGTGAATCAAATCCTCTTGAGGACGAGAAGCCTTAGGGGAATACGTGGTGCAAGGCATTTCAGATTTGTGCAGAAACTCAAGGATCAGCAGGATGAACAATTGCACAACTGCAAGTGTGTTAAGGATACTTCAGAGTTCAAAGCCATAAGTTGGGTGTTTTCCCATTGAGTTGCATTGGTTTAGTTGCTCTCCATTTGCATGTATGTGTTTCATGCAAATAATATAAAAATATTTGTTGTTAGAGACTTCTGGGTTTGGTTATTTTATGAATTTAGTTTAGAACATTTCACTTGTTTCCTCATGTGAGCTATGCTTCAGTTCAAATTTGATACTGGGTAGGTCAAATTTCAATAAGGCATCAGAGCCTTTGCAAGCTAGCTCTGCAAAGGATTGAGTTTTGTGCTTATTTTGAAGAATTTTTTTAACAAGTGCATTTTGGAGAGATTTAATTCCCGCCATTGCATCCAAAAGAGACTAAAATCTATAGATCAACTATAAACTTGCTAAAGGTTTGCAAACATTTTTTCTAAAGAATTTTTTTGAGTAATAGATGCCGCATAGCTACAACCTGTACCATAAAGAAACCTAATCCATGCCATTTTTTTTCTAAAAAAAAATTCATAGACCATGTAGCAGTGTGGACCATACAGACCTACACGCCTTGCTCTGCGGTTTGCACGCCTTTTATGTCTCCTTCACATAATCTACATGCATTGTCGTTAGCATATCCCTTGCGCACAGTCTGTACCCTACTCCAACCCCTTGGTCGTGCCACACAGCATTTTCAATTACATATGTATCGTCTACACATTCCCCACTCTGTATGATACCTGCACAGGCCCTAGCCGTTCACCCCTAGTTGCATGCCATATGACCTACGCTTAAGCACTCCGTAGACTACCAGTCCCTATACCCCCCAGATCCACCACCAGCGCTTAGCCTATCTACACAGCTCTCCATCCTAGCCCTCAGACACCCACGCGACTGGCCGCTAGGCGCTAAGCCCCTGCCCCCCTTGTCGCCAACCCCCTAGTCAGCCATGTGACTAACAACTCTATCACTTGATACCACGAGGGCAGTCCTATTACCCTCCTAGGGTGATTTGAACCTAGTGTTGCTTTAAAAGGCATAACTTGGGATCTAGGAAGCCTAGAAGGCTCCCTTTTTTTTGGATTCATGGTTTTGACACGAACAATGTGGAGCGAAGCTGACCCCCTATCATTTGGAGCAATTGATTTAATTTTTAAACACACTTATTGCAATAAAACTCTATTGGACAACCCCATTCAAGCACCTTCCTAGGCTCATATATTGAGATCCGTTGGTAATTTTCACATGTTTTTTTTTTTTAATTGTGTATTTTTCATGTAGAATCTCACTATATGCTCATATTTGATCTATATTGTATGGAATTGCAGATTGTTCGCTTTTCCTGTCTTTTCTTTAAAACTAGGATTGTAACTCACACTGCAAAATTATAAGCAATTCTGGTAGGTTCTATTTCCTTTTTTGGGCATCAGAAATCATTTTTTTCTATTGTGGGGGTAACACTTCTTTTTTGGGGACGTTGTTTTGTGTGCCACAATCTTATACCGGGGATCTTTTGCCTTAAACACACTTGTGCTTGTCAAAAGTTTGTTGGCATTTCATGCTACACTTGGCACATTTTTTGTGGTTTTTTTGACACTTTTGCAGCATGTGTCAAGATCCACTTTCAACTTTTGTGAGAAGCCTTCTAGTGCCTTCATTGGTTTGTGTGTGCACTAAGGCACACCGTAGACCTCATGCTTTTGATTTTTGAGTTTCTCACCATGCATATGCTCATATGACCACCTCCTCATAGAGCTATTAAGACTAATATGATGACTGATTCACCTCCAATACTTATTGGCAAGGCTAATTATGCACAATGGCGTTTGTGCATAGCACAATTCTTTTCTGCACAATTGTTTTGTGTGCCACAATCTTATACCAGGGATCTTTTGCCTTAAACACACTTGTGCTTGTCAGAAGTTTGTTGGCATTTCATGCTACACTTGGCACATTTTTTGTGGTTTTTTTGACACTTTTGCAGCATGTGTCAAGATCCACTTTCAACTTTTGTGAGAAGCCTTCTAGTGCCTTCATTGGTTTGTGTGTGCACTAAGGCACACCGTAGACCTCATGCTCTTAATTTTTGAGTTTCTCACCATGCATATGCTCATATGACCACCTCCTCATAGAGCTACTAAGACTATTATGATGACTGATTCACTTCCAATACTTATTGGCAAGGCTAATTATGCACAATGGCGTTTGTGCATAGCACAATTCTTTTCTGCACAAGACCTCTCTCCTTTTCTATATGGACAGGTTCATGTTCCTTTTGACCCAATTCTCTATAACAACTAGTTCAATCCTTATGACATTGTTCTTGGTCACTTAATATTGAATGTTTCCATGCCTCTTCTTCACCATCTAAAGCACACAGAGTGATCTTGCATTGTTTGGAGGATTCTTCAGAATCTATACAGAGAGCCTTCTCTTCTTGGAGATTTGTTTGTGAGATTGTAGTTTCCAAACCTCTCTATGGTGATGATGTTTTCCTACAAGATATTGTTCACTTGTTTGTTGAGCCTCCTTTGTGGGATGATAGCTTTGTCGGACATGCAACGTCTCTTTGTAGACCCATCTTTTTTTCTACAGGATATTGCTCTTATAAAGCCATCATATATGTATGATTTGAAGGATGATTTTGTCATTGATGACCCACCCTATCTTGTAGGTCCTCTCTCTTCTATTTTGAAAGATTCTCTCTCCACTTAGTTCACTGATGACCCGCCATGTCTTATGAGTCCTCCTTTTGATGTTTTGGAGTATTTTTTATGGGAGTGACCCCACTGTGTTCTTGGGCACTTCCATCTTTTCATATATCAATGATGATCCACTATACCTTGTGGATCCTCATTCTTCAACTTTGGGGATTGTTAAGTCACACCCTCCACTTCGCATGAACATTCTTCAAGCAAATGATTCATGTCCTCCTTCTGACATGTCTTCTTTGGTGGCATCTTTTTCAATTATTTTGCATAATCTTGTTAGACCATTGCTAGTCTTCACTTTTGAACCAGTTTTAGAGATTTTTATATTGTTGCCTCTTTCTTCCTTCATAGAGTGGGCAGATTTTCAGTTCACATGTTCTATCTTTCCTCTTGCAAAGGGCAGAAATGTTGTTTGATGTAGGTGGGGACCTGTTTCAGCATTCAGGTAGAGGCCCTCGTCATCAACATTTTAAATTTTGAGACTTATATTCCTTCACCACATTTCGCATTTGGTTTGATGGAAGTAATCCTTGGGGGCATACTTACATTCTTTGACCACATTTTGCATTTGGTTTGAGCGATGTAGTCCTTGGGGGCATGTCTTCAGTCTTCCTTCATCTTCTTGCAGGTCTTTCATGTATATGGTACTTCATCAGCACTAGTTGTCAGACCCATTTCAGAGGATTCTAATCCTCGTGTTTTATTTTGCTATAGACCTCCCTAAGTCACACTTAAGGGTGTTGTTGGTGCAATATTTCTTATGCACCTTCATTATGCTAACTTAGCTTTATTACTATAGTCTATAATTAGTTTAGCACCTTTATTTAGACTTTAGAATAAAACAAGATGTGCACCTTTATGCCATCCAATAGTTTTCCACCTTTACATAGGCCAATCACATGTGCCTATTATGTGACTAACAGAAAAAGGGAAGCTTGCTCTTGCTCAAACTATATATACCCTCTTGCTCAAACTATATATACCCTCTTCCTCTTTGTATTTCGCATCAATTTCTTATATCATATTGTTATTCAGAACTCTTCCTTGCCTCTCCCTTGTTTTCTCATGTAAGCTATGCTTCAGTTCTCATTTGATCTTGGGTAGGTCAAATTTCAATATCCACAACACTTTGCTTTCTTAGGTATAATAAGTTCGTATTCATTTAAAAACAAATCTTGTAAATGACTCTCTAGCATAGTCCCCAGAACTGTTATGAATGATGAAAGTGTCTACTGGGATGCTAAGCAAAGTACCAGTTTGCAAAAGTAATTTGTCAATCACAAGGTTGAATTGGTAGGATTTCACTTATTACGTTAGCACTATATCCTACCGGAAAATTCAAGTTTTGGTGGCTAAAATGGCTTAATTTTTGTTTTCAAACTGAAAAATGACGTAAAGATAAACCATCTTGAAAGGTTAAGAGATGTGACTTATATAAATATATATATATATATATATATATATATATATATATATATATATTTGTGTGTGTGCGCGCTAAGTCAAAAGGTTCGAGTTTGAGTTCATGTTCGATGAGGATAAAATTTCAGTTCTACTTCGCCAATGAATAAAATTCGAAAAAAAAACATCTTTGAGTTCTAACAAATGAATTTATTTATCAATATTATTTTCTAAAAAGATGCATTAATATGTTAGAGGGACAGAGTGGAGAGAGCTTTCAGTCCTTTGCTTTCAGTCGGTATATGCATATATACACACATATTTATAAAATAATGCAAAAGCATGTCAAAAACTTCCCATGTAAAACTAATAAATAAAATTCGAGTTCAGGTTTGACAAGGTTGAAGTTTGGCGAAGTTTGAACTTTTTCGATCACATTTGGCATACCATTGAACAAAATCCTCCTCAACGGACCATTGAACACATAGATTGCATATACCTGACTAATTAAATAATTGATGCTTCCTAATAAGTAACAATATACAGACTTTACATTCAAGTTGTACATCATTGCTAATTTGCATTGGTAGCTTGAAAGAAGCAGCGTCTATTTTTTCCAACACTAACTAAGGTTAAGTAATGCATACCACTTTTATCAAGCGCTCAGAAGGGGATTCGTTTGTGATTGACTTGTCTTCCATAAGTCCAGCTGTAGCAGTTTGCTCCTGGTTGACAATATTCAGACCAGTGGTAGGTGAAAAACCATCTAATAAAGGAGAAGCGGAAATTCCAGGTGTGCCAATAGCTAGTGTAGTAGCTATCTGCTGAAGTCCCTGACCCCTTCCAACATTTGAAATTGAAGAAATTGCTGAAGATTGATTTTCGGCATCTTCTGAGGCCACATGTTGCATGGGAGTCCCATCTTTAGGAACCTGAATTGATGATCCACCTAAACTTTGCTGAACTACTTGTGGGGAGGATTGCTGAGAGACTTGAGGAGAAGTAGTAGAGAGGAGTTGTGGTGAAGAGACAGAAAGTGATGTCCCTGTCTTAAACTGCTGCTGCTGTTGTTGATAAACTGCATGCTGAGCTAATGAATGTTGTTTCTGCATTAGTGCTTGCTTAACACTGGCAGCCTGTTTTAGCTTTACGTCATTGTTCACTTCATTGATACGTTGAAGTTGTGGCATCTGTTGTGCCTGCATCTGTGCCTGCAACTGAGCAGCTTGTTGCTGCTTCTGCTGTAACTGCTGTAACTGCTGTAGATGTGGTTGCTGCATTTGCTGGCTTTGTTGCAATGGCTGCTGCTGTTGTGCTAGGAAAAACTTTCGATTCTGTGCTTGTAATATCTCCTGCTGTCTTATTGCTTGGTGGTGATGTAGAGCATTTGCATTTGATTGCAGAGGATTTAAATTATTTTGCTGTAAAGCATTGATCCCATTCTGCTGTAAGGAGCTAATGCTATTCTGCTGAATAGCAGAATTGTTTTGCTGAAGGGGATTATTGTTATGTTGTAGAGAGTTAACTGAACTCTGCTGCAAGGTGCCTATACCAGTTCCCTGTGTTGAATTTAGACTGCCAATTCGGATATTTTGCTGTGATGTTTGAACACCAGACTGCTGCAACATTTGCATGGAACTATATTGAATAGGTGTCACAGTGTTCGATTGCATTGATGATGCTGGAGCCTGCAAATTTATCTGTTGGAGCTGGTTAACATGCTTCTCTTGTTGTGATTGAGGTATTTGAGGTTGTGATTGCTGCATAGATTGCACTTGGCTTCCAGCCTGAGGTGGAATTTGTTGATGTCCTTCTTGTTGTGGTGCAGATCTTCTTACCCTAGCTTGGCTCAGAATCATTTGAATTTGCTTCTCAAAAGCATCTAGCTTTTCTTCTTTTATTCCAGGTGTAATACCACTCTTTGGAAGTTGAAAATATTGAAGGAAACGATTCACTGAAGATTTGTAGCTATTTAACTTCTCCAATTGATCATGTGGCAATGGCTGCCAAAGAATCAATTTGTGAGCAATCATGCCAAATCAATTTAAACACTTAACTATCATAACCATTAACATTTGTCTTCAAAACAAGCAACATGGAAATTGTGATGGCTGTAATACAGTGACTAGACACCATGATGGTTGACTTATTACTGTGAAGTGTATTTGCAATGTTGTTTAGTACACTTCCTCCTCTGCACACCCTACTCATAATATAATTGGAACATAAGAATTATGCTACCGTAAATATACCTGCTGTGATTTGGACTGAAGCCTTTGGAGTAAATCTTGTAGGTCTGGCTGATACATTTCCTTGAGAATTTGCAGCTGCAAGGAAAATAAATCACAATCATTTTCATAAAAAAAACTTTCTTAAAGGAAGCTCAAGATTTATCATGGTAGTTCAAACCATGATAAACAACATGCATTTAAGGTCTGTCAAGGCATCTGTTTGTACCAATGATTCATGGATGTCCAAGCTAAGGTATTAGGTTGCAAAGATGAGACAACATCCATATATGAGGAAAATGAAAATTTTCATGTTATCTATATGAAGTGCACTTGAGATTTAATGTACAGGACGAACCATTTCTATAGAATATCAAACCATAGAGGAAAACAAACCTTGGGAGATTTGTGAACTTTGCAAACTTTGAACAAATAGAATATAAAGATGTTACCCTCTGATAAATCTTCTCCTGCATGTCGGAAACTGTTGCTTGTCCAGTTTGAGCTGATGACTCCATTATTGCTAGAAACCACACAATTTCCAAGCTATATTAGACCACATAGCTTTTTATATGACACCATGTCATCCAAGTGTATATATTAAGAAACCAAATGTCCCTTTTAAAAATTCCTGCTGAACAATAACAAAAATGTAGAATACAAGATGTGACCAATGGGCCTTAATTTACAAAATACTTAGAACTAGAAATAACCTTGAGATGGGGTTCCACCATACAACATTCCTTATACAACAACTCCCAACATATCTCCTCCTATTAGATCACTATGCTTCTTCCCAAGTGAACTTGCCAGCTCCCTCAAGAGTCAAGACCATCCCAATTCCCAACTATCCCTTGTCTTGACTTTGAGAAAAAGGTCCAAAAAACAACACTCGAATTACTTACTTGGATTACAGGATATAAAGATTTCCTCTGAACTGCAAATAGAAAAATAACAATTCGGTCGTCCTAGAAGACCACCTTCTTGAAGTCACCCTGGGATTATTAAAAGAATGGCTATACATAGGAACGTCCATGATTACAAATAATCGTACATTATGGATCAATTTTATTTAATAAAGTTAAAATAATATAGCAAATTTTGGCTCTCATACAAAATCTCTTGGAGTAATTCCTTCCTTAAGGAATATTGTATGGTTTAAGCCTAACTCAACGGGTATTTCTATTTAGGAATATATTGAACATTAGGGCACATTGGTATCCAGCATACACCTTGTGCTATGCATTTTGGTTATATTTCAGCATTATTTTGTATATTAAAAATTTTGTTTATGACAAGTAATATTAGAACATCAATTTGAGCAAAGTCGATATTTTGTTTTGCAGATACAAATTTTTTTTGCCGAAAATTTCAAAATAATCAAATGAAATTGTTGAGGATCATTCTCTAACATTAAGTGTCAGATTTAAACGATTCTGGCATGATTAGAAAGTACAAATTTAGAGCTTTTTGACCAGTAGTCACAATAAAAATCATGTGCAATATGGGAGTAGACCATAGTGACCTCATGTAGTTGGCCTTCTAGGACAGCCGAACTGCTATTTTTCCAGTTGCAATTAGGACTAGAAAAAAAAATGGTATCTTGCAACTTGGATAAGCAAAACAGGGGTCACTTTTTTACTGTGAAGGAAATTTTCAGATCTACTTGCCTACATGCCTTGTCATGTTCAAATTTGTAGTAAGAATAAGATACAGTGAAAACATGTTTTGTCGAAACCTTAGCTTTTATATGAATTCGATTCATAGATATATTACAGTTTTCTGAAAGGATGATATAGATGCTAGAGGATGGTGGTATACATTTTTAAAAACATCATTATCATAGACCTTTTGACAGCATGGTTTTCACCAATAGCTTAGATGGGTAAAACTTATATTTGGTGCCAAAACGCATACAGTGGAAAAATATTTTTCAGATTAGTTGGGATGTAGCAAAACAAGCTTTCTTAGCCAAATAGGGAAAATGAAACTTCTTATGCTCAAAAGGTATCGTGAATTCTACAAAGTTGCATTGATCAATAAAGATGCAAGGATTTTATATTTGAAAAATAAAATTCAATCCCTTGATGATCGGGTGAAGAGTAGTAGAAATACAGCTTATGATTTCAATAGAGGGTTGAGAATAGAATTATCTTGTTGAGAAATTAACAAGATTAACAAATAAATAGAAAGAACATGGAAAAAAAAGGAATGAGGGTATCCAATCTCTTGTTTAAGAGTTTGGTTTCCAACTAATGAAGATTCAATGTTACAAGTTCAATGATGCATTCAAAAGGAGGTGCAAAGTTCATTGATGCATTCAAAAGGATAAGCAGCATATAACTTCATCAACATTAACTATGCTAAGAGGTTGCATGTTCAAACAAAGAATATCAAGAAGACACAAGAACATCATCCAGAAGGTTCAATTGCTTGAGATTTGAAACTCAGTATAAGCAAATACACCTTGCACTGAAAAGACACGTGCATGGTAAGAAGGTTCAATTGTTTGAAGATGAAACTCACAATGGACATATATTGCACATACATTTTTTAGCTATTCCTATGGATTGTTTGTATATGGTGCCAGATTATGCTTGATTGGAGAGTTTGTAAACTTTTAATATTAATGTGCAAAAATCATTCATGAAGCTTTGGTACAAGGAAAAAGTTCACATCGCATGAAATTACTCCTCGTATGAAGCACGAGCATAAGGAGATAGCTGCAGAAAACCAAAACAAGAAATCTGAAGAGGACATGAAGAATATATAGAAGATCATAAGAAGATAGAAAAAGAAATAGCAGGAGTTTAAAAAGATATCTAAAGAAAAGACAAAATAACATACCAAAGAGCATAAGGAAGAAGACGGAAGAATTAAAAGAGGTGCATAAGCAAGGATTTGATGCACAAGGAGGAATTTGAAGAAAAGCACAAGACTGACTAAAATAGAGCATGAAGACTTGGGTACCAGTGAAAAAATCTCCCACACTTGACTTACTGAAGAGTAAAGGAAAAAAAAATCTAAATCCCCAAAAGCTGCAGTGAATCAAAATCCACATTATCACGAGATGCAAAAATCGTGGAGGCAAAATGTAGAGCATCTGAAGAGCAATGACTGTGGGTATACATGACATCATCGAGGACCATTACCTATCAAGACCACAGATGGATGGATAGATGATCAAGTCAGATGCACGCAGGTTTGCAGAGTCTTACTACTTCGTCTTTATTGTGTTTCAGAGGTAAAGCATGTTAAGGTGGGGTGGAATGTTAGGATATAATGGGCTAGAGCCATGATATTGTGATATATAAGAGGTTATGAAGTAACCGACTTTTGGGGCAAATTACTCATGTTGGATAGGATATGCCCAATGCATAACTTTTGGTAGGTCAAATGGATAACTTGTGAGTTAAATTATATTTGGTTACCAATCGACAAACAGTGTATTAAGTGTTTACCCTAACCCTGAGATTATTTAAAGATAGACTCTATAAAGGCATCTATCATTGTAAATCATCATAAATCATGATTATGGATCTGTTAAATTCAGTAGTAAGATTTGATGGTGTAGCAGATTTGGCTTGTCAGCAATCTCTTCGAGTGGTTCCTTTCTTGAAAATATTGCATGGTAGAACCCCAACTCAAGGCTATTTTTATTTACGAATATATTGAAATTAGGGTAAATTGATACTCACATACATCTTGTGTTGTGCATTTTGATTATATTGCAACCTTATTCTATATATTAGGTATTTGGTTTTTGACAGTATACCTTTAATTCATGCTAAATTAAGTTTGGCGTGCAATAGTGGGATAGTTAAAAAATTTCATGTCTGCAATAAGGTTAAAAGGGGAATAGAATTAAATATATGAGATGTGAAAGAAGTGTAAAATGAAATTACTTGTAAAGGCATCTGAGACCCTCTGGGTTTGGGCCTGTAGTAGCTGATTTTGCTGTTGAATAGAACCCTGCTGCTGTTGCAATAAACCAGAAGAAGAGTGAAGTCTTTGATGCAGCTCCTGCTGTATCAAGTTTGACTGTGATAGCAATGGTTGCTGTTGTTGCAATTGTTGGGGCTGAGGTTGGATCTTGGAGAGAAGTTGCTGCTGCTGTGATTGTTGCTGCAATTCCTGTGATTGTTGCTGCAATTGCTGTGATTGTGATGGTAACAATGATGATGATCCTTGTCGTGTTTGCTGATGTTGGGAATTTTTTGATTGCAGAAGCTGCTGTAGTTGTTGATGTTGCTGCTGCTGCAGATTTGAAGCATTAACAACTGAAGGTTGTTGTTGTTGCTGAAGAATAGATGACTGCTGTTGCATAGCAGATTGCTGTGATTGCTGATGCCTAACAACCAATTGCTGGTGCTGCTGAAGCTGAGACTGAGAAGTTTGTTGTAAAGTGGATGGGTGAGTTTGTTGGACTGCTTGCTGAGCAGATTGTAAAACAGAGGACTGAGATTGCTGAATGAGAGATTGTTGAGTTGATTGGAGAGGTGGTGATTGAACCGGTTGCAGGATAGACTGATGTGATGTTGGGAGCTGGTTTTGTTGCATGACAAGTTGTCGGTTCTGGAATTGTTGCTGTTGATGCTGAAACTGTTGTTGTTGTTGTTGCTGTTGTTGCTGTGATGTCAGGAGCTGGTTTTGATGCATGACAAGTTGTTGCTGTTGATGCTGAAATTGTTGTTGTTGTTGTGCCTGCTGAAGTTGTTGTGGCCGCTGCTGAAGCATTGACGGTGCAAGTTGTGACTGTTGTTGAAGCTTCTGTTTCAAAATAGCCTGTTTCTGTTGTTGCAATTGCTGTTGATAAAGTTGATGTTGGGCCTGTGACTGTTGATGTTGTTGAACAACTTGCTGCTGATGTTGTTGTATTGGTTGCATTTGCCTCTGAGCACTTGCAAGAAGAGAATTTTGAGCTAAAACTTGGCCTGTGGAGTTATTCATTGAGCTTTGAGTGCCAAAACATTGCCCACCCGTACTATGAGATAAGCTTGAAATAGTAGACGAAGCAGACACCAAAGGAGCTGTGTTTTGCATTCCACCTGCATCCATACTGTTTGGTAGATTTTGTTGTAGTTGCTGTCGTGGTTGGGATTGCCCAGGTAATGGAAAATCATTTGGTAAAAGCTGTGATGGATTTCCCATCTGGGATGGTATCATAAGTCCTGCCACAGCGTTGAAAAATTCATGAGAAAGAAAAAAACTAGCATGTCAGTCAACTCCCTCAGTGAGATAACGACGTTAACACCACAAACTGTGTGTAGTTTGTTACAGACATCGAAGTAATGGTACATTAAATAAAAATGTGTTAACCAATAAAACTATCAGTTTTAAATATTAGCATTTTGTGAGTGCCCAAACCAGGATCTAGAGGCTTCTGGTTGCTACCAGCAGAAGGAATTGGCAAAGGATTCACTCCAAGAACCTGGCTTTTTGTTTCCAATGATATCATCTTCGTTGAGATTTTCCGTAGATAATCTTGCTGCACACATAGAAGGCCCATAAATATTCTCCATAAAAAATATCAGCACATGTTAGCAAATACACATGATAATAAAATAATATTATATATTCAGAAGGCAATGGCACTAACATCATATGAATAAAGTAAGTTATCAAATAATGGTGGGAATAGGGTGAAAATTTGGACTTCATTTGTTTATTTAAGAGTTGAGTATTTTACATAAATAATTTTCACCAATAATTTAGAAAGATGGGATGCTATCAGATCTGTCTGTGTGCTGTAAAAGAGTGTGCAGTAGGATTAAATTCATAAACAAGCCATAATTCTGCTGATTTCTTGAGACAAGCAGCTGTATTAAAATTGACATGGTATTGGGGGTCTCCATAAGACCAAAAAACAGTATGAAACCTATGATAAAAATATTGTTGCTTTGCAAGAATATGTCAAATGTGTATAGATCATAGAAAAATAGTGAGAAACTAAAACATATACCAAGACTCGAGAGTTTAAGTCACTCAACTATTACTTGGGGAATTTATTGAATTAACATTCATAGCACATTATATTTGGTACATTAGCGTTGGATTAAATTGAGAGGGATTTAAGCTTGAGGAAAGGTTAAACTTAATTTCATTATTATTAAGGGAAAACCAGTTTATCTTATATATAATTTCACAGTTTCAGCTACCGGGCACCAGCATATTGCCAATTACTTTCAGTCGGCCTTGGATGCTACGTGATGGTGTTGGGGGTGAGGCTCTTCTTCCGCCTCCCTCCCCTTCGGCACCCTTCACCTCTCCTTTTGTACTCTCTTGGCCCTTTTGGCCCATGCTGCTTCTTCTTCTTCTCTCTTCTTTCTTGTCTTGTTGTCTTCGGATGACCCTTTTGGGTCTTCCTGCTGGATCTTTTGGCTTTGTACTTTACAGTCCCATTGACCTACTTTTGTGGTCATTTGTTGGACATTAATATACTTATCTTATCTTATCTATCTTATCTAAGTTCTTACTAAAATCTGTCATTTTTCCTCATGTTTTTTAAAATTAATTGAATTGAATCACATATTTAGCTATTTTCACTTCTTTTTCCCAAAAATTGTAACCAAAAGATGGAGATATTGTATTATTTATCAGCAGAAAATCTATAAACAAGGCATACAATATTACAATATCAGATACTAGCACTAGCAGCAGCTATCATAAGGAAACTCGGGCAGAAAGAACACAGAAAGAAACTTTGCAATGCTGATTACACAAAAATTTGACAAAATGGACTACATTCCACAGAAAACTAATGAATTATGTGTGTGTGTGTGTGTGTGTGTGTGTGAGTGTGAGTATGTGTGTGGGGGGGACAAGAGAAACACACCTGGTCCACAGCAGCAGTGTAAATCTTCTCTTCAAACCGCAAAGCAATTTTTTTGAGATCTTCCATGCCTTCAGGACCCCTGACTGGCATGTGTTTTTGGAGAGTATCCATTCTGCATGCAAACATTCACACTTAAGAGACCTTACATAATTTCCACCGACAACCCAGCCAACTGCAAACACTTTTGCCAAATATAGAAATGCCACAATATCTTTGCTTGAAATTACAAATCTTTGAAAGAGACATAGAGCTAAAGAGGGGAGGTGTTAAACATGCAATGGAATTACATGTCATACAGAAAATCGGTAGCTCATAATTACAAATGCATCAAGAAATTGAATTCACAAAGAATGTACAGGTTTTCAACTTAAGACTTAGCAATAACTATATTTATGTACTAACCAGGTAAAAATTATGAACAAAATACAAATCTGGGACTTCAATAAAACGCCAACCAGTTTACATGTAAATTACTTATCTTTGTTTACTGCTTATAATAGTCTTTTCATCGAGCCAAACAATGGAAAGTGAAACCGATCATGTTCTTTATTTCACTTCATTGGCATATTATGTAGAATGACATTAATCTTTCAACAGTGACCTTTTGTCATGTCCCATTTTGTTCTCTCATGTTGCTTGAAAATATTGTAGTTATTTTCAACAGAGGCTGTGACTCAAAGTCAGCAATGTGGTACAAGAACTATACCAAATTATGCTACCACTGAACTTATATCTGCACTCTTGGGCGAGCATACTGTGAAATAAGTTCTAGCTCGTGTTTGTACACCCAGCAATGAATGCACCCATTTATAGCCTGGAGATAATCCACTTCAGCACTAGGTATTGGTACCTTGTATGTCTATTAGCAATGTATTGGGTCCATTGATGTAAATTTAATTTATGTATTTATGTCCAAAGCTAACCATAAATAGGTTAATGGGGCCAAAAAAATTACATAGCTAATTAGATCCAGGAGTCAAAATAGAATTCCAGGAAAACCAAAACAAAAAGTAAGTACAGCTCAGAAAGAAAAATGTAGGAAGTTGCAAATGCCAGCCATTCATATTTTCTATTCTTGGAATCAAAATAGAATTCAAGGAAAACCAAAAAAAAAGTATGTACAGCTCAGAAAGAGAATTGTGGAAAATTGCAAATGGCAATCATTCATATTTTCTATTCTTCTCGATCTTCTCAATTAGATATATTTACTACAGTAAAATCTATATGAAAAAAGAGCTAAAACAGAATTTATTAAATATAAATAAACACAGAGATGTTAGAGTACAATCTACAAGAGAAAATAGCTAAAACAAAAACTATTAAATATTTTTTTCGAACATAGGCTTTCTGCCTAAGGATTGCAGCAGTTATAGCAAGTTTCAGTTGGGATCCTAATAATTTTGCAGCTGGTAGCTTATCCAGGAATTTGTTGTGCCAAGAAACTACACATTTTTAAATTTCAAGTTCTTAATACCCGGTACTCTAATACTCTCCATATTCCTCACATTTATCGGCAGGCCCAACCCATATGTAAGAATAAGATATACTTTCATGACCCATTGATCCTCCACCCTTGTACTCATGGGTGTAGAATCTTGATTCTTATCCAAAAGATCAAACCAAAGTCTTCCCATGGTAATCTTTCTCAATAATCTCTCTTGTACATAAAGTGGCATTTAACCAGTTGCATTGACAAGAAAATGGATTATATCCAATCCCATGTGAATGATTTCTGTTTCCTATATTACCCTAACATGTACACTGCAGTAATACTCCTCTGTAGTCTCTTCTCTACACAAAGTGAAGCTTTTACGCATTCTAACTCATTTCAGTCATAGTAACAAATCATATTTTATCCTATCAAATTGTTCTGCATGTCCTCTCTAGTTTACAAATTTTCATTAATTTTGTCTATAATTAAAAATATCAAATCCTATCTCCCGTTAATGGGTCAAGGGCATTTAAGGGAGATAGAAATATTGCAAATCACTAGTCTTTCAATGAATTGAACATTTGATAATTGAAAGTGTTCCTATGGTTATTAGTTATTAACTTATTACACGAGCACTTCAATCAAGGAATTCCCCTGCATGGAACATCAGATACATCCTCAATAGAGCATGGAGGATCTCGTCATCCTTTGTTTCTTGGTCAGCAAACCATTGTTTTCGTGAGGCAAATTCCAAGGTGGACTTCTTAGCGAATTATGAAATTTCTCAAGTTAAAGCCCTTCACTCTAATAATCTTTGTGACTCTTGGCCTAGTTTAGGTGAGTTGGGTTAACTAGGTTAACCAACTTCTCCACTCATGTTTTGGCTCTTTGCCTAATTTTGGATAAAGATTAATTGATCATCCCCTCAATGTGGAGCATGTGAGTTAATCATGTTTATTTGGCAATTTTCAGTCACTTCATCCCAATGGATTGGTGCATTCATTGTGAGGCAGGGGGATTTTTTTTCATCATCAGTTTGGCAGTTCAAGTACAGTGTGACGCATGGGAACGACCTTGATCTTATTGCTTACCTTGCTTTTTTAGATGGTGGTTTACCTTTACAACTGCCTTAGCCTGGGAGCGCAAGTCTGAGGTTTATGTTCCTGCTGGTTAATTTAGAAACTCTCTATGGCGTGATTATGGAGGAGGCCATGGCACTTGCAAAGATAGAACCTTTGCTCTTGCTCTTTGCAGAGAAAAGGGAAATGGCCTTTTAGGGCAAAATCTCGAATGCAAGGCTCAAAAAAGTCTTCTAGATCCCCTCTGGTCAGATCTTGGAGGCTATTCAAGAGCTGTTGGGTGAGGATTTCTTGTTGTATGATGCAAGCAGTCGAGTGAATTCAGAAATGGTTGCGTTTTTCACTAGGAATATGTTGAGAATTTTGGAAGATAAAGCTCTGGTTAGAAATGTAGTGGAAGTTTCCATTCATCCAGCATTCAAAGGTGGTATGGAGCTTGCATTGGACCATGTGGCCCCATTACTTGCTCTCTCCCTTCCTTTCTCAGGCCAGGAGAGCAAGGGCTTAGTCCCTTTAGGTGTGTTTCAGATCTTGGAAGCTAGGTTTGTTAAGGTGGTTGAATAGTTGGAGGATCTTATGGCCTTTGTAAGACAAAGGAATGATAATAATGGCAGGTTCTTTCCTCCCCTTGACTTCGCAAAGCTCAAGTCCCCTGTCGCTGTAGAGTATGATGTCAATATGGGCACTTAAGTTCTATTTTTAGACTTATTTTATTTTGAGTTTTTAAAGGTGTTTAGAAAGGTTATTTTATTTATTTATGTCATAAATTAGTTGTTTGATCATGTTGGATACTTTCTGGAGATTTCCTAAAAATCGCTGGAACTGTCAGTTAACTACAATTCACCGAGTACTCAAATGAGATGCCAAGAGGTGGGGCACACTTTTAATGTCAATTAAGTGAAATTAAAGTGTATTTAAATTAATTCCTATTTTATAGGGAATTTGGGACAACATAATTGGGTTGATTGCATAATTTGTTGACTTATTAAAGAAGGCTTCTTGCATGTTGAGCTTGTCTTGAACATAAGTCAACCTTGTTTGTTTTAGTCTTTGTTTTAGTCTTCTTGAAGTTATCTTAGAGTCTTCTTTTAGAAGTCTAATTATACATTACTTAGTTTTCAAATAAAGTTCTTTATTTAGTTTTTAATTTATAATTTTCTTAAAATAACTTATCATGCAAGTTATCTTGTAATACGCTTGTTTTAAATTTTATTTATTAATAAAGAATTGTGCACAAGTGTGGTACAATAATTCATTTTAGAAATTCATGTTGCACATTATTATCTCTGATTTTTTGCTACAAGGATTCACAAAAGACTAGCAAACATATGTTTTTGTTTTGAATTTATTCAGTACAAGTTTTAGTTGACAATCTCACAACAAAACCAGTTTAGGAGAGATCAGTTGAAAAGAATTCTTGTATGGCAAGAAGTTTGGAAGAATGTTCTCCATGGGTACACACCATAAGATTTGAATACCTTGACACAAGATCATAAAAGAACAAAAAATGATGTAGAAAAGGGAGATACACAAGTTTTCTTCTATATTCAGAGTGCCATAGACCCAAGCATTTATCCAAGAATTGCAAGATGCAAGAATGCTCATAATGCACAGAATACCTTGGAGACTTCATATCAAATCTCTATAAGTTAAGAGAAACAAAACTCCAAACCTTTAAAATGAATTTAGAGAATGTCAAATTCTAAAGGAGTAGGAGATTATTGAATGAGGGTACATGACTTAGTTCATAAAATGAGGGTTTAAGGAAAAACAATACAAGATATTGTTACATTAAAAAAAAATTGAGATCTTTCAACCCAAGATGGTTGCACATTGCAATTACTCTTGAAGAGTGTAAAGACATGAACACTATAAGTGTTGATGAGTTAGTGAGTTCTCTTTTGTCTCATGAAGACAAGATGAAACTATACACGGGAGATCAAGAACAAGCACTTGAAACCAAGGCAAAGGTTTCAAAGACCAAAACGAAAAATCAAAATCAAAATCAAAGGAGTTCTAAAAACTCAAATTCAAAAGAAAAAATTGAAGCTAAGTTCACTAGTAAGAGTAAGAAATATTTTACTTGTCATTACTGCAAAAAACCAAGACACATGATTAAAGAATCAAGTTAATCGAGAGAGTGAAAAGAAAGTTTTTCAAGCTGAGCAAAGTGATATTCAAGAAGGCTCAAATTATTGCCTCACATGCAGTGTGAGAATAGACGAAACAAATAATTTGTTTCGTCTTGATTCAGGTTGCCAAAGATGGTTTCAACAAGCTAGGTGATCCATTCAAAAGCCAAATGCAATTAGGAGATGGAAATTATATCCAAGTTGAATAGAAAGGGCAACATGAAAATCATCACAAATCCGGAATCCTAAGAGTATTTATCACAATTTCATGGGTTATAATGATAAAAGTAAGGCATACAAGTTTTATAATCCTACTAGTAAATCCACAATTGTTTCTAAGGATTGTAATTATTTTGAAAATAAAGTGTATGTCGATTCTAATCATATAGCAACAGAAGTCATAAGTGAATGAAAAAACATGTTGAATTAACTTTTGAGGGCTTACAAAGTCCTACGCAGGTTTCTAGTTCAACAGGGAACAATACTAGCTCTTTGCAAAAGACTAATCATCCATCTACATCAACACCAAGCAAGAACAATTGTTTGTTGAATCCTCATCAAGTCAATCAAATGTTGGATCAGAATTATAAGAGAAGGATCGCAGGGCTAAAACTTGAAGGAGGTAACTTATTTGATGATGTCTATGATAAAAATATTATGTTTGCATTATCATCTATGACTAGTGAACCTAGATGTTATGTAGAAGCTAGTCAAAATAAAAAATGAGTTGATGCTATAAAATTAAAGAAGAATTCAATTGAGAGGAATGATACATGGACTTTAGTTCAACCTTATTTGAATAAAGATGTCATTGATACAAAGTGGGTTTCCAAGACAGGTTAGAAGTGATGGCACAGTTGACAAGCTAAAAGCTAGATTAATTGCAAAAAACATATGGAGTTGACTATGAGGAAACCTATGCACCTGTGGCACGTCAAGATACTATAAGACTAATGCTTGTAGTAGCTAATAAAGGATGAAAAATCCATCAAATTGATGTCTAAAATGCATTCCTAAATGAAATGATTGAAGTATAGGTGGAGCAGCCACAAGGTTTTGAGGTAGAGTAAAAAAAAATTGGATATATAAGTTGAAGAACGCTCTTTAAACGCTAAAGCAAGCTCCAAGAGCCTAGTACTCAATAATTGATAGTTGGTTATGAGATTGAGGCTTTGTAAGAAGTCAAAAAGAACCAACTATTTACATACAACCATCTAGTTTTAATATTTTATATGTTTCTCTATGTCAATGACTTGATCTTTACCGGTAGCTCTATGGAAATGTTGAATAGCTTCAAGGATGCTATGAAATCAATATTTGAGATAACTGATCATGGATTTATGAAGTATTTTATTGGCATAGAAGTCCATCAAAAGAAAGGAAGTATTCATTTGTCAAGCCAAGTATGCCAAGGCCATGCTAAAGACACTCTAATTGCAAGTGGAGAAAAGCTATGAGGGAGGATGGAATTTCTTCAACTAATGAAAAGTAATGAACATGAATACTATCAAGATTCGAAGCCCACAGACACTCTAATTGCAAGTGGAGAAAAGCTATGAGGGAGGATGGAATTTCTTCAACTGATGAAAAGTAATGAACATGAATACTATCAAGGCAAAGAAATTAATAGGTGCAGTACTTTTGAAATAATACTTTGTATTGATCGTATTGAATGAATGAAATAATTACATACACATGCAAAAATAAACCTCAACTCAGAATTGGAGTTGACATGCAAAATTTGAGAATCTAAAAACAACAAAAAACTTGACCTACTTATTTTAGTAAGTTTCGCATGTAAGCATGCGCAGCCCTAAAAATCTCCAAAAATATGCTAAACACTAAAATTAATCTATCGGACATATTTCAACTAAAGTTCACGTCCAGTTACAAAAATATACAATTTTTAAAAATAGAAAAAACTCGAATAAAAACTTAAATGTATTTTCAGACTCTCAGATGGTCACGTATGGCCTCCAAAAAATATCGAAAACGTCCATAACTGGATAGGGCGGGTTATGGTTGCACTGAATTTTTTGAGACGGTTGTTTTGATGTGAATGAGAGCTCAAATGAAATTACAGATCAAAATTTATGGCCTCTAAAAATTTGGACTCTGCATCATTCTCCATTGGTTGAAAACAACTCAGCCCCTGTGAGTAGCTCTGATTGTACTGCTGCCATTTGTTCTTGTCAATCTTCTTCAACTCCTATTCTGAAATCCAAGTGTTGTCTTCATGTTGCAGTCCTTCCACTGTACCAAATACCTGTCATAACTTCTTTGACTTGTGTTTATTATCTTCTTATCTAGAACCTGCACTATCTTTTCTTTCTTCTTCTTTGGTACTTGTTGTCAATCTACTTCATCTTCTTCACCATCTTCTCCATGAAAACCATATAAATCTGAAACATTAAATACTGGAGAGATATCAAAATTCTGTAGTAAATTCACCTCATAATCATTGTCATTGATTTTATTCACAAGTCTGCACGATCTAATTTTCTTGTACTTCAACTTGTTGTATGTCCCTATTAAGAATCTCTCTTTCCACAAGTAAACCATCATTAAATCTCCTTCAAATATTTTTGACCTTATTCTGATATTTGTTATTGCTTTATACTTCTCATTACTTTCTTACAACTTTCTTCTTACTTCTTGCAATTATTGTATATGCTCTGCAATTGATAATTGTACCAAATCTAAAATACCCATAGGATTTCTCCCATAAACAATCTGAAATACTGATTTTCCTATTGATCGATTCATTGAACTATTATATGCAAACTCAACTTGTGGTAAAGCCAAGTCCCATTGCTTGGGCTTCTCTCTGACTATGCATCTCAACAAATTTCCCAAGCTCTTGTTTATAACTTATGTTTGTGAGTGGTATGCACTACTAAATTGTAATTTGGTTCCTATCTTCCATAAAGTCCTCCAAAAATGACTTAAAATTTTCGTGTCCTTGTCTGATGTAATGGTTTTTTGAACACCATGCAATCTCACAACATCCTTAAAAAGATAGTTCTGCAACTCTAATGGCATCTTTGACTTTTTTACATGCAATAAAATAAACCATCTTAGAAACCATGTTTACAACAACAAAAATTGAATCATTACCTCTTTGTGTGTTTGGTAATCCCAACACAAAATCCATATTCAAATCTGTCCATGGTTCTCTTGGAACTGGTAATGACGTAGAACCATATATTCTGTGCATGTCCTTTAGCCACCTGACATATCATGCACCTTGAAACATATATTTTCACATCTCTCTTCATCTTTGGCCAAAAATACTTCTTGACCAAAGCTATTGTCTTCGTCTTACCAAAATGCCCAACGAACCCACCACTGTGCAATTCTCTTATAATATTGTCTCTTAGAGACCCAACTAAAATACATAATTGTTTCCCTTTAAAGAGATAACCATCATGTATAAGATATTCATCATGAATAGTACATGTCTCACTTGTTAATGAAATGTTGCATTGTTCAATTATCTTTCCGAATCTAGATCAATATCATATAATTCCTTAACAACTTCAAATCCAACTACTTCACTCACCATAGTAATTAACAACACCACTATCCTATTCAAAGCATCAACTACCTAATTCTACTTTCCTGATTTATGCTTCAACATAAAAATATATCCCTGTAAGAAATACACTCACTTTGCATGTCTACTATTTAACTTATTTTAAGTGTTCACAAAATTCAAGGCCTCATGATCAGTGAACACGATAAACTCTTTAGGCACCAGGTAATGCCTCCAATGTCTTAACGCTTGTATAATGGCATAAAATTCAACATCATACGTAGAATACTTTGTTGGAAGTGCAACTACTAAAAAGGGGGAGGTGAATCAGTGCCCTTAAAACAATCATCCAATTTCACTTATCATTAATGAAGCATTCATTCAAACACATACATCAACCAATGCATAAACAAACATCCACATAAGTATACAACATATGAACACAAGAGATATGTGGGAAACCCTCATGGGGGATAAAACCCACTAAAACACAGCTTGGACTACAATCATATAAGCAACGAATCAAAATTTAGTGAGGCACCAACCCCACAAGGAGCACCAACCCCTCAATAATCAAGCATCAACTCAACTAGCCCTTTAACAAGCACCAACTTGCAAGGAGGCACCAACCTCCTAGGTAACTCAGCACCAACTCAACTACCTAGAACCTCTGATCACCTTTGGACCCCTGTTGCTCACTCAATTGATGATGATCACCTTCTTTTGCTCTTCACACTTCTATCTCTCTCAAACAACCTATTAGGCCTCTTCGCTCAACTAGCCCTCTTCTTGGCAGATTTATGTCATATCACCTTGCTCATCATCTGTAGAATTACTATTAGAACTTCATGATATATTCAACACACCTATATGATGGTCTTCAAGCCCTTTCCCTAGTTCTAAACTTCTATTTCATTCGCTCATACCCTCAATGTTCTAACTAGTCAAATTAGGCCTATTGGACCTTCTTATACATGACTCTTGCTCTCACATACCTTGGTCGGCCACAAACCTCTCCATACTTGGATCATCATTGGAATAGATCAACAAACACGTTTCACAAGTGAAACAACCACTACATAGATCGATCATTGTTCATAAGGACCAAAACCACCATTAGGCCTAAAGGAGACCTAATGCAATTAGGCCTTCTCAAAGCACACATTTCACCTTGACCACCTTGGAACATCTTGAGCCTCCACAAACGGATGCAACACTTCACACACGCTTCAATTAGATCCCTACTAAGCTCACCTTAGGTCCCCAACACCATTTAGCTCATTTCACTCCTTGAAACACATCATTAAGCCTACTCGCAATTAGGTCTTCTTATTGCTAGAAAGTTTATCAACCAAAACTGAAGCACACAACCAATTTGCTCAAACAAACATACCATCAAAACATATGGATAGAAGCTCCATGACCTCAGGGTCATCACTATGTCTATTAGACTTCACCAAACAAGGCAAAAGACCTCAAACTGTGCACTTCCATATGCTTACTCAGAACTGCAAATAGGCCTCAGTAACCAGTCAAGAACCTTTGACTTTTCACACCTTCATAGGAGTTTTTCATGAAGACAAATTCATTCAAAAGAACCTATGAGACCTCTAGAACTTTATGTGCATTAAATTCTTCAACTCTAGGCATATTGACTCATTAACATCAATCTTACTTACATACAAAAAACTCCCTGAATGCTCCAAAACATAGTCATGGAGACAATGACTTGGAACACCTATAGATTCATTTTCATGAGCTTCCAATAGGTTTATACGATCCTACAACATCCTCAGACCATCCTGAAACAAATAGATTATAAGGTCCAAATGCAATATTAATCTGATAGACCAATCTCATGGCTTCACTGTACACAGACCTCACTGTGTTAGACAGGCCAAATTGAGAGCAACTTTTCTGCGATACACACACATCTCCAAATCTTCTATCCAATAGGGATATGTGTTACATGTCTTGAATAACAACCCTATGCAATTGGATCCATCCCTAATCCACAGCAACACATCCCTAATCTCATTCCCACTTCTGTCTGGTTTTCTCACTATCTTCCTCACTAGGCCTTTTTAGCGATAGACCAACTTCAATGACCGGTTTAGCATATTTGAAGTTTGTAACCTGCTCAAAAACTTACATGGACACAAACTACAAGTCTCACACATCATCCTCCAATCATTTTCATGCTTTGCCCTGATCAATACTTCCTGCTACATCAAAAATCCGAGAAACAAGGGGTTTCCTATAACTTCCACTCACTCTTCTGACAAACCAATGCCACCTGGAGGTACCTGGGAGAGTCCTCTACATAATCCAATCACCAAACTAGGTCATACAAACCATTATGAGCCATTTCTAACAAGATCTTCCATATCAGGTTACAGTTAGGTTTTTAAGGCACTAAAAACCAGTTTTCATTCTTAGCAATCATTCATAAAGAATTTCCCCTCAACTCCAAAACCAATGCCAGGAAATTTGAGCTAGAAACCTTCCCCACCTTCCATGAACTTCTTAGGATCTCATGCAACACCACATTCTAGCACTCGAAAGACCTTAAGACCCACTTTTCATGCTTTCTCCTTTAATCTATGACCTCAGAGTTGGTCAACACACTTGACACAACCTCTCACACCTCTGACAATGCTCTCATGAACTCTGGCACCTTGGAAACTGAACTTAACCCCTCATTAGACCACACTAGGTCTCTTTGCACATTAGGCCGTGAACCGCTAGTCACACTTAGACCTTGAACACACCTTGAAACCTCATACTCATGTCATACAACCTCATACCATGCTCACATACTGCCAATTTTCTTCTCACAAGCCTCAAACTGCTTACCTCATCATGCTACCAAGCCTATGCCTTCTCACTAGGTCTCTTCATGCAAATGAATAAGTCATGAGCTGGCCTTGAATCCTCATGTGAAAGCTTATCTACCTTCTACACATGTTTACACAGTGTCAACTATCTTCTCACATGCTCTACCACTGATTTGCATCCTTCATAGATCTTGATAACACCTCAAGACTCCTCATTAGGTCAGGGAGAGTCTAGGACTAAACTAGTTGCATGCTAAGGCTTAAGACCTTACCCCTAAAGGTTTACCTTGAAACTTTCCTGAGTGTTTCAACACTTCATATGCATGCTTGGGCATCCTTAAACATCCACTTATACCTGTGTGTATCCATTTTATCAGACCGCCATCTTCATACACATGCTCATGATATGACAATGCTCCTTAAGACTAGTGGTCAAAAGTATGCTTACCTTGTATCTTGATTTTGACCTTGACATGTCATCAACCTTAGAAGAATTCCCAAGTTGCCTTCAAATTCTCTCTCATCAGAGAGACAATAGGTTGCTTTCAAATTCTCTCTTGTCAAAAGACTTCTTTGTCACATACCACTTCACCATGCATGACATCAATTTGAACCTTGACATTAATGACATTCAACTTGACCTTGACAGCGATGACAACATTTATGCCAACACCAACAACAGGAACATATCTCAACATACGTTGTTCTTACCTCATTTAATTTCTCACTAAAATATGCTATCGATTTTCCTTCTTGACTCAACACCAATTCCCATGTATGAAGCATTGCAATCAACCTCAAACACTTTACTTAAATCTAGTAATGTTAAAACAAGTTTTTCTATAATCTTCTTCTTCAACAACTCAAAGCTTTCTATTGCTACTCTTATCCATGCAAATTCTTTTCCTCTCAAACAATCTGTTATTGGTGCAACAAGACTACTGAAATTCTTAATGAACTTTCTGTAAAAAGTTGCTAAACCATGAAAACTTCTTACCTCTGTGATGCTCTTTGGAATAGGCCACTCAACAATTGCCTTTAATTTTTCTTCATCCATTCATACACCATCTGTTGAAACTACAAATACCAAATTTTTCTACATAACCCTACACTTCTTCAAATTTGCATAGATCTTCTCATTTCTTAACAATTCTAATACCATTCCCAAACGCCTTAAGTGCTCCTCTTTAATTTTATTGAATATCAAAATATCATCAAAACAAACCATCACAAACTTACCAATGTAATCTCGTAGCACAGTGTTTATCACCCTCATAAATGTGTTGAGTGCATTAGATAATTTGAATGGCATCACCATCGACTCATATAAACCATCTCTAATTTTGAATGTTGTTTTCCATTCATCTCCTTCACGAATCTGAATCTGATAGTATCCACTAATTAGATCAATCTTGGTAAAGTATTTTGCTCCTGAAAGCACATCCATCATATCATCTAAACAAGGTATAGGAAATATATATTTGATGGTAATTTTATTGATTGCTCTGTTATCCACACACATAATCCACCCTCCATCTTACTTTGAAGTTAGCAATGTTGGTGTTGCACATGGACTCATGCTCTCCCTTACTACACCCTTGCTCACCAATTTAGTAACCTACTTACTCTATTTTGCATGTATTATTGAACTTATCCTATAAGTTGCTTGATTGGATAGAGGTGATCCTGGAATCAAATCAATATGATATTAAATATTTTTCTTTGGTGGTAAACCATCTGGTAACTCATTAGATATAACGTCTGCATATTCTTTCAAAACTATTGTGGCTTCAACTAGTATTTGAACCACTTAAGTGTCTTCTTTCTTCACTACTAATGCATAGCAGCAACCTGTCATGTTCATGTCTTTGATAAATTCTTTTGTAGACAACATGTTTTAACCCTGTCCTTCTTTAAGAGGTGACAAAACTATATACCACATTGCTAGAAAGTATGTGTTTTTTTCTCAATCATGAATTGTTTTTCTATCAAACTGCCATGGCCTTCCCAATAACACATGACATGCATCCATGGGTATAACACCACGCCATATTTCATCCTTGTAAGTTTTTCCTATAGAAAACTTGATTAAGCACATTTTATCTAATGTAACTTCATTCCCTTTCTTAAACCATAAAATCCAATAAGGATTAGGATGTTTTTTCACACTGCAAAGCTAGTTTCTCAATAATGTCCTTAGAAACCATATTTTCACAATTATCAGCATCTATAATCACTTTGCATATTTTACCACCTGAAGTACACCTTGTTTGAAAAATATTTGCCCATAACCATGCGTCACCACCTTCTTTATTCTACACCTGTTCTTTCCTTGGAGCAATCATTGTTCTCCTCATCATGAGATTTTCTCTAACATCTGCTGCTGCAACTTCAATATTTTGCTCTTCTGTCTCAGCCTCGACTAAATTCACTCTTGGGCGATCCTCTTGCCTCCTTAATCTTGGTAGTGCGAACACTCAAACGCTCTGTCTTTCTCCAAATATGTAACAAACATAAGATCTATGCTGATTTGGTAACCATACTCTAACATCGCCATAGCCTCATCCTCTATGAAATCATCTTCCTATTTGTTGGTATTGAAACCCTTGTCTATTATCTTCTTGATGATTCTCCTCTAATGGTATTAAACCCACCTCTATTTGTATTGAATCCACCTCATCCCCTTATTGGAAGGGAATGTCCTCTTCTTGGACCAATAGATGTTCCTCTGAAATTTTGTATATTTAGTTTTTCTTCTACCTTCAAAACTAATTGATAAGCTTCCTCCATGCAAAGTATTCTATGCATGCTTAATTCATCTTGTATAGAAAACTTCAAACCATTTACATACCTTGCAGCCATTTGTTCTTATGTTTCATCATGATCCACTCATGGAAAGCTTGTAAAACTCATTTGTCATGGAAAGCTTGTAAAACTCATTTGTATACTCTTGTATACTATGATCCTTTTGTCTCAAATTCTAGAATCTTTTGTATAGGGTTTGTGCATAATCTACAGGAAGAAATTTCTCCCTTATCTTCTCCATCTTTTTCCACCTGTTGATCTTCTA
This sequence comes from Torreya grandis, assembly GCA_037957365.1. Lineage (NCBI taxonomy): Eukaryota > Viridiplantae > Streptophyta > Pinopsida > Cupressales > Taxaceae > Torreya > Torreya grandis. The sequence continues at coordinate 598,561 of JARHVA010000902.1, read as the reverse complement.
TTGACCTTTTCTTTGTCTCTCTTTTTGCAGGTGATCCCACCAAATCATTGCATGACCCTTCAATTTTGTGCATGCAAACTTTACCTTCTTATCTTTTCTCATAGTTTTTCATTCGAAAAACTTCTCCATGTTGTTCATCCAATCTATTAACTCCTCTAGTTTTAAACTTCCTCCATAATCTAGAACGTCAACATTGATTCCTTCATTATGTTGGGTCGTATGATCCAAAGTATCATTTAGCTTTATGTTTTGTTAATTTAATTTAATGTTAGTAATAAATGTTAGTTGGTTCATGAGATAGTTGAGTCCTATAGTGGAACCACGCGTAAATGTTTTATATGAGCTTTTACCTTCTTTGTAAAAATCCATCTCGAAATAATATATTATCAAATTTTGTTTGGAAGAATTTATTCATGATGTAATTTTCAATTTTCTCTCCCATTCCTGGAGCCAACAGTGGTATCAGACCCTGATAATTTGAATCGGAGGATTCAACATTGATTTTTTTTTTTGTCCTCTTCCTAAAGTGTTGTACCCAAAGTACGGCTAGTAATGTTTTTGAATGTATGCATTAGTGAGGGCTTCCAAACAAATCATTTGGCATCTGTACAGCGATCTGATGTGCAAATAAGATCTTTTCAAGGTATCAACTTTGTCAATTAATTTCACAGACAAACAATAGTATAGCGCGATATTTTTACAGAATTCAATACTTTGACTTCAACGAAATAAATTATTTGTTCCCTGTGCATTGTCCTTTACGGCATAGTACGGTCCCACAATGATTTTTTTTAATTTGAACTGTACGATGTTCCATTTTGAGCAACGATATCGTTCCATATATCCCAGAGTTGATCTGTATGTATTTTGAAAACTTAAAATTTAGGGAATTTTCTATATGTACGGCCTGCGTACGGAAGTCTAGTCTGAACATTGGATAATTTGTATGGCGTTCACCCTGGAAATGGAAATATTGAATATGTTTTCCCTGTATGGATTTATGCAGTAAAAAAAAATGGATCCACAAAAGAAAACATCTATATTTTTTAATATGAGAGGTGCAAATATGGCGCAGTTGTACAACATTTGAAGCTATCAGTATGTAGTGCAGCCAAAAAAAATTTAAAAACCTAATATTTCCCTTTTCTACATTGGAGGTGGAGTGGGTCCCACAAGAAACAAAAGCACCGAGTAGATTTCATGCAAGTAAAAAGCCAGTGATTTGTTTTTACAAGGTGTAAAACTGGGAATGCATTTTTTTTTATTATTATTTCACATCCAAAAAAGAAAGGATATATAGAATATTATCTGCTTGTGTTTTCAAGTTGTTTGAAGGAAAGTTGGATATTAAATTTTATCAATCACTTGTGTATGCACTTAGAAATCGTTCGCTTCATTATTGTCAACTAATATTTCTATCAGACGACACCAATTCCGCTTAGTCCGATTTATCTAACTAATATCCCCATTTATCCCGCTAATTTATACTAATTCTAGCCATTTATTCAATAGCGCCCTTCAATAATTCTCCATTTCACTATCCTTAGTCTAATCCCATCCCTTCATTAATTCTATCCTAATCACTATTATTCTAATCTAATCCTAGTTATCTAATTAATGGGAATTTAAAATTCCTATAACCCCACCTAACCACCTACTAACCTACACCCTAGCCTTTCCTAAATCCCTATGTTTCTAATCCTCACCTAATCCCCCCATCTAACCCCCACCTAATCCTTCATTATCTCTAAGATAATAGAGAAGTCTCTAGAATTGAAGACTTCCCTCCAAGTCTCTAGAAACTTCTAATTCTAGAGGTTTCTCAAGGAATTTAATATTCTTTGGATAATCTAGAGCCATTGATCTCATCTCCTTAAATTCAAATAACCCTTGATTTTCTCTCCTAAAATCTATATAAGCAACCTCTCCCTCTACACTCAAACCAATTTAGAAAGCCCATACCAAAATCATGCCAAAATGATTCTAGAAATCCTATAGCAAATCCATAAGCAACCATCAAGCATCCATTATCACACTCCAACATCAAGCTATCACTTTGTCAATTTGAGTCTAATCATCCATTTGCAAAACCTGGAAGGAGGTAACATAAAACAAGGGATTCGGTAAGCTCTTTTATCATTCTGATTTGTTTTATAAATCCTTCCTATTGCATAGTTTGTGTTTTGAGTTTGGATTTATCTTGTTTAAATTCATATAAAGCTCGAAATCCTACTACATTTTGGTGACCACGATGAGACAGTGTGCTCCAATTTAATCAATTTTGCTTGTTAGTGTTCATTTGACTAGCTTGCAGGTTTGATTGGATCAAGAAAATTTTGGAATTTTGAAACTTTGCACACACAGGTTGCAATCGCAATATTGCGCTGATAGTCACGGTATTGCAATAGCGGGTTTGTTACGGCCAGTAGCGATATTGTCGATTAGCCGTTAGTGGTTAGGATTTTAGCAGGGGTTTTGACAAACCCACGACTCTCTCAGTCGCGGGATTGCTCTGTAAATAGCAATATTGTCGTTTCGAATAGCGATATTTTCGAAGGTGATAGGTTTAGACTATAACATGTTTTGTGTTAAAGCTCTATTGTTGTAGGTGTGTTGTTTGTTGTGTGCAGGTCAAGAAAAAAATCCCCCCAAAAATCAGCTAACAATCACACATTTTCGGCAAACCCATGACTTTCCCACTCGCAGTATTGCCCTGGTAATCACGGGATTGCAAATCTCAGTCACGACATTGTCCTTTCTTCTCAGTTTGGTAAAACACTACCCCTATCACCTTTGAATCATCATTTCCAATGTTTCCAGGACCTGTCTGAGAAATTTTTAAGCCCTGTAAGACAAAACTAGAGAGGTTTGTCCTTTTGTTGGAAAGTTGAACATTCCTCTATATATGGGCATTTCCTCACTCTCTATACCTGTAAATAGCTACTGACAAGTGGTGTTTTGTGTCTTGCAAGGTTCACAAGGGGTTTAAGAGGGAGCAGGTTATTTGAAAGCCCATCATACAAACTACTTGGCCCTCATCCGACAATACCGTGACTGCCTCAGTAGCAGATTTGTCCTACGAATAGCGGCCTTGTCTTTCCTAGTAGCGGCTTTGTGGTCTAGGCTAGTCAGGGTTAGTCTTAGGATCTGGTAGCAGTTCTTTATCATCAAATAATTGTATTTAATACTAAAGCCCTATAAATATTTTAATAGACTTTTTGTCTAGGTCATATGTAGAATGTTCTTCTTTAAAGCTACAATATCGCTACTTGCATTTTTGTTGCCAATCGCGGGCTTGTCAATTTGAGTCGCGGTTTGGTGGTTTACGACAAAATCGCTACTATCGATTCATAGCTACTCACAACTTTGTCATTTTCAGTAGCAAGATTGTCAGACAATCACGGTTTTTGTGGTTAACCGTGACAGTTTTTTCAAAAGTTTGCAACCCATGACTAGCTACTTGTGAGATTGACAGTCCACTAGCGGGATTGTACACTCTAGTCACGAGATTGCCCTATGTATTCACCATATTGCAATGACTCGTAGGATTGCAAAAATTGGAGTTAATGACCTTTTTCTTGCAGGTCCCTTGAAGATTTTGGCACCCCATCAAATATCTAACCTTTGTGATTGCAAAAAGGGGTGCCAATTTACATTTTTGTCTTAATTATATCGTTGATATCATTATCTTTCTAAGTATCTTGTAAATACTTGTTTAATTTTGTATATATCTTTGATTTCTCCTTGTATATATTGATTTGTCGTATCGTGCCAAAACACACATAGGTAATTAGATCAATTAATTAATTGTATCGTGTATTTTGTCTATTTGTTACGCCCTCCCTTAGGATAGCACATGATGTGGAATTGACACCCATGCACAGGCTTAGTCTATAGGGGTTGGTGTTGTGAATTTCATCACCGCACACTAACCAAACTCCGTGTTCTGGCGGAGTATAACAATCAGAAACAACTATCGTTAGGCTAAGCGGTTGACCCCATACAGGTCATCCGTGAAGGGGAAGAGTTAACTCTTTGAACCAGGCATTAGACAGCACCCTATATGGACTTGGGCCCCAACGTAGCTTCATCTATATCGGGGACGCCCTTAGAGAGATCGTTCAGCCTGGTATAGGACCTTTTGATCGTAACAGGTGTACCACTGCAAGCGTCAATATCAACGTCGAAGTAGCCATCAAGTGCAAGTAGGGTCGAGAGGGTTCAGTCGATACCTTAATGGATCACTGGCTTACAACCTCACTTGTGAAGCCATTGGATGGTGCAGACATCGGGTTGCACAACCTTAAGTTTACTAATCATAGGTTGTGGATTGCTTGCTTGGGTGTGTTATGCTAAACCTGTATTGTTTGTGAGCCGAGTCAACGTTTACCTACATACCTATCTAGGTCCTTTGCACATACAATCTTGTATATCCTTGCCACATCATTCTATCCCATCATCCTTTGTATATATCCCAGTCATCATCCTCATTGTATATATTATCCTTGTCATTATCCTATCATATCTCCCATCTTTCCTTCATCCCATCTTGTCTAGTCATACCCACTTATCATTTGTCATACCCCCTATCACCTCCATCTTATTTTGACCATCCTTGCTATCATCATCACCATCTTGATTTCATTCCTAGTCATATCCACCCAATCCTAGTTACATCTTGTATATCCTAGCCTCATCCTCTTGTACATAATTTATTCTCTTGTACATTCTACTAGACTCCCGTATTAGTCACATCCGCTCATCATCCTAGTCACACCTTGTCATAAGACCACCTCATCCATAATCAATCACACCTCACTTTAACCTTAACTTATCCATCAATCACACCATAGTCTTGATCATTCCCATATCATTTTATTGACATCACCCCCTTACATATTTGATCATAACCCATCACCTATCCTAATCCCATCTTGTCTCACCATGCACATTCTATCGTAAGTCCACCTCATCCATAGTCCTAATCATCCCCATACCATCTTGTCTCATTATCCCATCACCTTGTATATCTTTGTTTTACCTACTTGTACATAATTCGCTCTCTTGTACATCCTTTTAATCACATCTTATCACTAGACCCACATCCCCTAATCACATCCTAATCATACCTCATCATCCACATCTTATCTTAAATCCATACCCAATCACTTGTCTTGACCTTGCCTTCATCACCCATCTAGTCATCACCTCATCTTATCCTAGTTGGCTTCTAGGTCACATACGGGTCTAAACCATCCACCTTTCATTACCCCCTTTATCATTTCATCATCACACTTATCCTTGTTCCATTGTCCTAATCACCTTTATCACCTAATCTTACCCAACCCATCTTGAGCAAATTAGTCTAAGGTCTTGAGCTAATCCTATCATCTTATCATTTTATCACCTTAAGTTCACTATCATTCATCCTTTGATCAGATCTCATACCCTACTCAAATATCCTGTTAACATCTTGTCACCTTGTCGGTCTCAATCTAGCAAACCCATCAATCTAATCTAGTCCAATCATCTTGCCTTATTCATTAGTAGCACCCATCATATCATCCTCTTACTAGTTTTGAATATTAGGCACCCATCACATTCCCAATCCTTTTGTTAGCTTGACAACTAGGCATTGTTGATAAGTTGTTAGCACCTATTGCATTATCGATCTGATATTTGATCATAGTCCTTAAACCATTAGTCTATCTCATCTCCATCATTACCTATCATACTAGCTCAGTTCTTTTGATCTATTTTGCTCAAAAACCTTATCCAATCCTTATCCTACCTACATCATACATCATCTATCAACCATCGCCATGGAACTAGACCCCGCCTTCATTGACCAATATATAGCTTCCCATAAGGATGAGATAGTCTTGAAGCTCCTTATGATGGGTGTACCACTTCCCAAAGGTGTTGATCCCCTTCAGCTCATTGCACCTCCCGTCCAAGCTCCTTCATGTGAATCCCGCACCAATCCTCCATCCGCCAATCATAAACCGTCGACTCCCCCTTCCCATACTAGCAAAGGGAATCGCATCTTGGCCACCTCGAATCCATCCACCCAGTCATATCCACAACCATCTAATCAGAAGACCAATGCTCCCATGTCACAACATGAAGTGGATCTTTATACTCCCCTTCCCATATCATTGGAAGCCCTTTTCAAACAACTTGTCACCACTAGCATGATGGTCTATCCATCTATCCGACATCTTGATCCCACTAAGCCAAAGCCCTCTTGGTATAAAGATAACCAATATTGTGCATATCACCAAACTTGGGGGCATACCATTAATCGATGTTGACCTTTCCAAGATTATGTACACGACCTCATTGACCGCGGTGATATAGTAATTGACAACGAACCAAATGCATCCACATCCCTAGGTGAACAAAAAAAGGAATGCCAAGGTTCCCTTCCCAATCATGATCAAGCTCTTCCCTTTCCAAACCAAGGTCAAGACACCACACCCGTCCTACATGATCCCCCCATCCTCGAAAAATCCTCCGTTACAACCAAGTTTATTCCCCATGACCTAAGTCCCCCTATCTCTCATAAGTCTCTCCATGAGCCTATCATTGTCGAACCCGTCATTCATCCATCATCTCCCTCTCACCCATCACATCAAATACCCCATGTTGAGAGGTCAATAGCAGGCAATGCATCTACAAATAGCAGCATTATATCTTGTGCATCGGAGTCAGCTTCAAAGTTAGCATCCGAAGTCTTACCTTCTGTAGGATCATGTTCAACACCCGTATCCAAATCTGATTCCTCATTAGAAACGTCATCTCTCATTGATGTTGATAATGCCTGTCTTTTAGAGAATACTTATAATCCAGATACCTTTGATTCATTACCAGGTATATCTTTTGATTTCATTTCAGATGATGACATCATAAATGAGTTCTTACAAGCTTTATCTATCGAAGATTGTCAACATGAGTTTGATCCTCCTTTGGATGTGTCTACTACAGCTAGTCCTAGTGATCCTTTTGTTGATCTTGAGGAGATTTTCTTCGATGTTGAAACCGGGTCTCTTAGGAACCCCTATGAAAACTATGTTGCCCCATCACCACTCATTGACCTCATCATGCCATCACCACCATCTTCATCCATCACGGATCCCTTTCTGCCTATCAATGATCATTTAATCACCCTCCTCCATAAGGATGAACAAGACCATGCATCGTTGGACCCTTCCTTGATCAATATAATGTGTGCCACAAATCCAAAGGTCCAAGACAATATTCCAAAAGTCAATCAAATAATCAAGTCATCTTTGATCCTATCAATCAAAGTCAAGAAAAATCAAGTCATCAACCTAATTCAAAAGCATCTCTCCCTGGTGAAGCCCATAAACTGGCACTAGGGACCCATCAAAGGTAAAATAATCAATCTCCTCTGGTGAAGCCCACAATCAGGCACTAGGGGCCAGTCAAAATCAAATCCTGTCAAATGATCAAAATCATATGGCTGAAAATCCATCAAATAATCAGATCAAAGATGAGCCACAAAGTCAAAGTATCTTAGATCTCCTACAGTCCTTTATCACTTGGCACCAATCAAATGAAGAATGTCCAATACCTCCAATGGTGTATGCGACTGATAGTCCTAATCACCCATCACCTCGTCCTATCACGATCCTATCCATTTTAGTCCTAATCCTCCATCACCCATCATACCATCCCATCCTGATCCTATTATCAATCAAAATCAAGCTCTAATCGACTTCATACCTCACGTCACTAAACCGGGCAGCATTGTCTCTCCTAAGGGCAACAAAGATAACTGGTCTATATATCTGGAGGGGTCTCCATCAAACGTCAACAAAGGTCGCATGGACCCTAATACATCCACCAGCAACAGCAACATGATCCCAACATCACACATCCCCAGAACAGGGGTTGGCTGAAGATCACATCTAGTATCAACAATCCTGCATCTCGCCCCACCTCCAATAAATCAAGATGCCCATCAAAAAGTCAAAAAAAAAATCATTTGTCCAATGGTGAAAACCAGTTTTCTGGCGCCTTGGGCAAGTAACATGATGAAAACCAGTTTTCGGCATCATGGTAGAATAATCTATTGTCTGCATTGTTCCTCAACACTTGGGGGCAAATCCATCCATTTCATATCCTCGTCTATCCCCCTTGTCACCTTGTCCACCTTGTCTATATCACCCATCATCTTATCCATCATCCGCCTTCATTTCATGTATCCTATCTCTTCTTCCTTCCCATCTTGACCTTTGTAAGGAAGTGGAAGGTGTCTTGAAAAATGTTCCCACAACCATCTTGGCATATCCTCCAATGAACACTCAGGCAAATAACAATTTGGTTCTTTCACGATGTGGTCATTGGCTATCCCTAGTCCATTCGTCCTTGGTCCCCATCATTTCATCAAATGCCATCCCATCCATCATCCCTCCATCCTTTTCTTGGTTGCTAGGCTTGGTATTCCCTTTGCTAGTAACCCCATTTGCACGGTGTATATATATATTCCAAAAATCCCTAAAAATTGAAAAATGTCAAAAACCTTAAAAATCATAAAATTTGAAAAAGCCAAAATAGTCCATCATGACTTGTCTTATGCCTGATCCCCTAGTCGCATCCATTCCCATACATCCATATTGTCCCATACTTTGGATACCACATTTTGTCTTGAGACCAAATCGGAGTGGTCACCAATCTCTTCATATCTTCCATCTCATCCTATCAACATACATCACCTTGTCAAAGACTTTAATCTGGCACCCATCACTTCCTATCAGGGCCTTTTCATACCTGGCACCCATTCAATTACCCTTTGCCAATATGGAAGGTACTTAATCCCATCACTGTCCTATCATTGCCTCTTCATACCTAACACCCATCCAATTACTCTTTGATAGTGTGAAAGGCATTTGATCCCATCATCTCCTAGTCTCCTTGCTAGATTGGAATCCTTGCAAGGCCTTGTTTGTTGGTAATCCTTGGTCATCACTTGTCTAATCACCATCCTTGGCCACTTTTCGATCCGATTTCAAGACCAAATCAGTATTCAAAGACCTTATCCCATCCTCCATCCTATCCTCAACCAAGGGAAACATCTTCGCCTAATCCTAATCATCGTCATCCTATCGAAATCCAAGTCTATTCTAAGTCTCCAATCACGTCATGATCATCCAACCCATCATCCAATCACTCATCCTATCATTAAGCAAGACATTATGATATTGCATGTAGATACTTGTGTGTGTGTTACTTGTTTGTTTTGTTTATCTTGTTTGCATGTCATGTATATATCTTGTTTGTCTTATATTTTGTTTGTCGTGTCTCTTTTTGTCTATTGGGTAATGAACGAGGATGCTATGAGGACACCAAAAATGATCTCAAGGATGCAGAGTTCAGTATTTACCCATGCACTTTGTCATAATGTCCTCTTGGTCACATCTATATCATGGGGCATACTGTCAAGTGTTATATCTATTGGATTACTTAGACTATGATGAGCTTTATAACATTCATGATGGCTTGATCTCATCATCCTTCTCCCCATCACAACCCATCCAACTAATATCCAAAATTTTATCCTCATCCCCTCATCTAAACCATATCCTTCAATCACTTACAAGTCTCTCATCATCATCATCACTAGTCAGAACTACATCGGTCTAAGGTCTTTTCAGACTATATAGGCAGCACTTAGCCATGTTTTAATGCCCAATGATAGCTCGGCCACTATCTCTATCATCTATCCTCATCCCCCAATCCTTTGGTCACTTGATCATATCGATTCTTCTCTATCATCACCTACATCATATCAATTGATTTAGCTTTGAGCTACACTCATCCTTAATCTAATCAAATCATCAGTCTTATCCTGACCAACAGCTCTCCCTTGCATGCATCTTTGCTTGGGATACATCCAAAGCTTGTGGCCCTTTAATCCTATCATCACCTTGTTACGATTGATTCCCCCTTGGGATGTGTCTACAACCGTGACACCCATCATCTCTATTCCCTATGCATGTGTCCTTGCCAAAGGCATCATTATCAATTTGTAGCTCATTGCTCAACATCGACCTCATCTTCTTCATCTTCTATTCCACATGTGACATCCCATCCCCTCATCTATCCATCTCCTCCCACACATCATTTCTCTTTTCGAGTGGTTGTCTAGCTCATTCTTCCCCGCATGTCCCCTCGAGGGGGCATCATATCCACTAACATCATCTACTAATATTCATCCACGACATTATTTTTCTTTGAAAGACCATTACTCCTTCCACTTGCAATTCCCTTTCAAAGAAGGGCAAAATGTATGCACTTAAAATCGCTCGCTTCATTATTGTCGACTAATATTTCTATCAGACGACACTAATTCCGCTTAGTCCAATTTATCTCACTAATATCCCCTTTATCCCACTAATTTATACTAATTCTAGCCATTTATTCAAGAGCCCCCTTCAATAATTCTCCATTTCACTATCCTTAGTCTAATCCCATCCCTTCATTAATTCTATCCTAATCACTATTATTCTAATCTAATCCTAGTTATCTATTATATGGGAATTTAAAATTCCTATAACCCCTCCTAACCACCTACTAAACTACATCCCTATGTCTCTAATCTTCACCTAATCCCCCCATCTGACCCCCACCTAATCCTCCATTATCTCTAAGATAATGGAGAAGTTTCTAGAATTGGACTTCCCTCCAAGTCTCTAGAAACCTCTAATTCTAGAGGTTTCCTAAGGAATTTAATATTCCTTGGATAATCTAGAGCCATTGATCTCATACCCCTAAATTCAAATAACAACCCTTGATTTTCCCTCCTAAAATCTATATAAGCAACCTCTCCCTCCACCCTCAAACCAATTTAGAAAGTCCATACCAAAATCATGCCAAAATGATTCCAGAAATCCTATAGCAAATCCATAAGCAACCATCAAGCATCTATTATCACACTCCAACATCAAGCTATCACTTTGTCAATCTGAGTCTAATTATCCATTTGCAAATCCTGGAAGGCGGTAACAAAAAACAAGGGATTCGGTAAACTCTTTTATCATTCTGATTTGTTTTATAAATCCTTCTTATTACGTAGTTTGTGTTTTCAGTTTGTATTTATCTTGTTTAAATTCATATAGAGCTCGAAATCCTGGTACAACTTGCAATAGGAGAGGTTAAGAGTTTATAACCTTGAAAGTTAACTGTCTTTTTCGTTGCATTCAACATTGTGAGCATTGTATTGTAATACTTTTTTTTTACCAATCATTCTTGTATGGAAAGGTGGTCATGTGACCAGCCGGTTTATAGGTTTTTGGACATTTCAGACACAACAAAATGATTTATTTTGTGTTTTGAAGCTTTTGTATATGTTTTTTTGTGATAAATCTATTCAACAATGTATAAAGGTGCATTATCGGTGGAAACCGACACCTTCAAAATGATAATTCCCACACTGTCACTTCTTGCTTGTGCTGTCGACAAACACATTGTCCATTACATGTCCCAGGATCCTTTTGATTGACACCATCTAAGTGACAATTGGAGGTTGGAGGATTCGTTGGAGGCTGGAGGACAATTACCCTCTCCAGTTAGCTATCCACTCGGAGTATGGGTTCAATGCTTGAATGGCAAATTTTGGCTTGTGTTCTTGCTTTCAATTCCATTTTTGGATTTCTATATCTGCTATTCATGACATGGAGTGAACAGAGTTATTTTTGTTTCTCTCGATGCACGGCTTCTCACCTCTCGCCTGATAAGAGAAGATTTAGGCATTGGTTGGACTTCAATCAGTCATCGATGACAGTACGAGTTGATAGGGGTTGTTAGCACCAGCAGTGTTGAGCAAAGGTCATCAACATTTATTGGGCATCATGAAGATGTGTCATACAAAGTACGGGTTTGTCACTTGGACGAGTTCTTGTGTGGGACCTTATGTGGGTCAATGTAGTTGGACATGCCATATCGTGTTCTACTATAGTACGGTATAATGATCACCGAGGATGAGCAGGCCTTAATTGTGTTCATCGGCCATTTTTGCCACAACTCGTAGGGGCAGGCTTCTTTATGGAGCAACATAGTTTTTCGTCAATGCAAGAAGTACAGTGCACCACTTGCAGTTGCAACGGAATTCATTTGATAACTTCAGAGTCATTGCTCCACTTCTTTCATACCCCTTTGGATCAAGAGGGGTGTGTTGGGTCGTATGATCCAAAGTATTATTTAGTTTTATGTTTTGTTAGTTTAATTTAATGTTAGTAATAAATGTTAGTTGGTTCATAGGATAGTTAGGTGAATCCCATAGTGGAACCACCCGTAAAAGCTTTATATAAGCTTTTACCTTCTTTGTAAAAATCCATCTCAAAATAATATTATCAAATTTTGTGTGGAAGAATTTATTCATGATGTAATTTTTAATTTTCTCTTGTTCCTAGAGCCAACAAATTCCTTCCCTCTAAAGCTCTAACCATCCTCTCTTCTATTGATGGCAATTGTTCCTGTTGTTCCTCCTCTTGTGGAATTTTTTCTTCATGATCTGTGTCTTCCTCTACTTAATCTTCTGCTCTCCTTTGTCTTTGATTTACAACCATTTCGGTTAATTATTCTACTTGCCTCTACAACTCTTGCATAGTCATGCTCATCTGAGCAATTCCTCATTGTCCTTTCACCATCTCTTACACCTCCAAGATTCGAACTTGCTCTGATATTGAACCCAAATACTATCAAGACAAAGAAATCAATAGGCATAGTACTTTTGAAACAATACTTTATATTGATCATATTAAATGAATGAAATAATTACATGCACATGCATAAATAAATCTCAACTCAGAATTGAAGTTGACATGCAAAATTCAAAAATCTAAAAATAACAAAAAACTTGATCTGTTATTTTTAGCAACTGCTATTTTTAGTGAGTTTTGCATGCAAGCATGCACAACCCTAAAAATCTCCAAAAATATTCTAAACACTAGAATTAACTTATCAGATGGAATGCCACTGAAGTTCACATCCGGTTACAAAAATATACATTTTCTAAAAATAGAAAAATCCCGACAAAAAAACTAAAATGCATTTTCAGACCCTCAGATAGTCATGTATGGCCTTTGAAAAATATCGAAAGCATTCATAACCGGATAGGGCAGGTTATCGTTGCACCAAACTTTTTGAGACGGTCGTTCTGGAACAAAGGAGATCTCAAACAGAGCTACGGATCAAAAGTTATGGCCTCCGTAAGTTTGGACTCCGTATCAAAAAGACTTTTAGAAGCATGATGGGGATTTGATGTATCTCATTATGACAACCCCTAATATCAGTTATGGGGTTTCACTAGTTTCTAGATTTATGGGTAAACCATCACTCAATCATTTGCAAATTGTAAAAAAAAAAATTCAGATATGTAAGAGGTACTTATAATCATAGTATTCATTTTAGGCTACTATTTTTTTTTAGCACTCCTACTTGGTTAAATATTTCACAAATATTTAGTTTTGAACTTCGACAAGCTGAAACTATTTCGAAACGACTCAATGCCATACTATCTCAACAAAATTCGATATCAAGTAACCTGCTTTGAACATGTATTTTCGCAGCAATGGACTCGGCCTAGGAGGAGTTTAATACTCCACTACTTTTAAGCATATCCACCTTCCAGTTTCATATGAAAAAAATGTGTTGAAAGCTTTGGAGGTATATTCACCTCCATTGTGACATGTATACCTTTTAAAAGGTTATGTCATGTTTGCTTCTTGCCATATGCTTTAAAAGTATATTGTATGCACATTCTCAAGGCATTTGTTTCACTTTTAATAACATAAACGATTGTTTTTCTAAATTTCATCAATAAAGGTAATATAATACCTTGTGCCACTATGTGATAAATGTTGCAGTGGACCATAAATGTTAGAGAGTATCAACTCCATTTGCTCCTGTTGATCCCACTTTATGTTCTTGTGATTGTGCATTACATGTTCAAAGTCAAACCTATGATGCCTAATAAATGCTTTGGTTGCCCCATCATTTGTAATACTCACTGGTAATTCAGGCACTTTTGCACACAACTTATACAATTTCCCTCTCAAATAGTCTTTAGCAATGCCAATAACCCTACCTCCCAGGTTATAAAAACACATTAGAATTATACAGCACCAACAGCCAACACCTGTAATTACACCAATAGGCGTTCTACAATGGCAATCGGGGGTGGTGACGGCGGACTGTAATGTCTGAGTTGATAACAATTAATGTCTGATATTAAATTTGACATCCATTTGCCTGTCATATGGAAGTTTTTTCTTCCTGTTTGGAGAAGTCAGTCAAAAAATTATAACATATTGGGCATATGGTGGAGTTTGGAACCCGTTTTGTTTTTACCAGAAATATTTTTTCAAGCCTGGCACACGGTGAATCTAGATTGAGGCCATCTATCACCAGTCAATAGTAAATTTATGGAGAAGGTAATGAAGCCATTAATTAATGTGATATTGACACAAATCCAAGATAGGCACCTTGAGATTGATTTCTCTCCGCATTTTTCAAATAGATGTATTTAAGATACCTGTACTAGTTTAGCTTTATTCTAACAGATTCTTAGCCCGACCAGGCATGTATAATACATCATAAACTAACTGATATGAACCATCAGACATTTTCATTGAAACATATCCTTGTCCATCTATTTCATGCTTAATATTATCTCCAAGAATGACGTATCTACAATGCTGAACTGGTTCCGTGCAAAGGCCCTGAGTCCAAGTACAAAAATCTCGAAGGGCTAAAATTTGTGACTGCAGAAAACAATTTCTTTTTATTATTGCATGATGCTGCTTTAGCTCAGGCATTGTTTTTCTTTACTTCATCAACAGATGGAAGCCACATTTTACTTTCTTTTGCACAATACCCTTGAAGACAACAACGCAAACAATTCCCCCTCTCCTCATCCTTTATTTCTTGACTAGAGAACTCGCTTTTCATGATGGTGGGAAAAATCACTCTCATTCGTGTGCCATGCTTTTAGCTGTGAAAACCAATGGACTCAATCTTGCATTATTCCCGCTACTAAAAGGAACATCGCCGTAACTTTCTCCAAATCTAAACAAAAGTTAGTTCACAGTTGTATGACTAATCCTTCACATGCTGCAAATTGTTTTCTTAAGTGCATAAATTGGTTAATGTGTTATGCTGTGCTTTGAATACCCTGCATGTTCTAACTGCAAATGCTGTCATTGCAACTTTTGCTTCTTAAGCTTTCCAAAATAAAACGCTAGTTAGGCTTTCCCTAACTTAGGTTAGACTGGAGGAACCAAAAATAATGCAGGAATTTACTAAAACAGCCAACAAGATCATGGACAATAAAATGTTCGACAGATCAAATAAACATGCCTACAACATCTCTGAGGGATAGAATTCATCAATGATTTGTGATTTTCTCATTATTAAATGACAAAATACACTGCTTCTATGTGCTCGGACAATAACGTGTATGCGTTTACATCCTCGAATTCAATATATTGCTTTTGTAAAACCAAATACTGGCACAAATAAAAAATATTAATTTTATCCTCCATTTCTATTTTGATGCCCTCTTATCCTTAGCCTCTACTTTTCACTTTATAAAATTAAACCCTAATCAACTTATGTTGGACTGGAAGAACCAAAACAGATGAAGCAATTTACCAAGGCATTGAACTGGATTGACTATAAAAGCAGCAAAAAAATCAAAACATTTAGCCCTAATAAACTTATGTTGGGCTGGAAGAAACAAAGCAGATGCAGGAATTTACCAAGGCATTGAAGAGGATTTACAATAAAATCAGGGGAAAGATAAAAAACTTAAACCCTGATCAACTTAAGATGGGCTGGAAGAATTAAAGCAGATGCAGGAATTTACCAAGGCATCGAAAAGGATTGACAAAATAAACAGAGAAATGATCAAAAGGACAATAATCACACCCACAAAGAATACATATTTAATTTTCATTCCATCAGATGTGAAATTACCATGCTCCACCAGGTCCCCATGAAAAGGGGGTGCAAAAAAGTACCCACATAACCCCAGGAACAAATCACCTATGTTTCAATCCACCAAGTCCCTTGAAAAGGAGAAGCCCGAGAGTACCCCGAAAGTCCTAGAAACAGTATTTGAATGGAACACTAGCGTAGGGACAAAGACAGGGAGACGAGGACGAGGGACCAAGGAGTGAAGATGCATCCCAGTGGAACACAGTGAATTCCCAACTGTCTGCTGAGATTGCAATAAACCATTACCCTGACAAAAATCCTTCCATAGATAGGATTATCTCTATTCTTTCAGTCAGTTTTCATCCTTATCCACTTTTCCCCTATTTTTATCTTTCAAAAAATTAAAAGATTCTAAACTTATCACTGCCTGAATATAATTAGGGATACCCAATATGAAAACACAAAACATGATATTGATATTCGTTCAGGGGTAATGGGTCTTTCTATACAAGCACTCCCGCCATACACTGTTGCGTTTCTGAATTCTATGAACACCTATATCAAAGCCGACACCATTTTGAATTATTATTTAGGGTATGTTTCAAGTTTTGGCTCAACTCCTGAAGGCCTGTTACAGAAATGGATAATCTAATTTTGTGGGTTGAACAGAGAGCGACCATTGATGCTATGTGGATTGTGAATGACATTACTACAAAACAAAAATGCATATTAAACGGAAACTACTTTTATCACAGCGTGCACCCAAAAACAAAAAGCAAGGAAAAAAGAGAATTGAAAGTAAAATGAATTACATCTTAGTGACCATCTTGTTTCTGGCATCAGGAGGAAGACTCCAGGTGCTGTGCTCCATCAGATAATTATGGTATTGCTTTGGCGCAAGTTATTTGCAGGGTCTTTGGGCAGGAAAAGCGATCGTGAATGAATCAAAGCAAATGGATCGACGGCACCCAGGTGATGTGAAAAGAATGAATGGAATGGGAATAAATGTGGAAAGCCTTTTTTTGACAATCGGAGAGGGCAAAAGGAAAGTGTATTTAAGAACGAAACGGAAAGTCAAATTCCGATGTCGTCGCGCCGTCAATCAACAAGTGTTGAATCTTCGATTTTCACCTTTTCAGATGAGTTCAGCGCCTTATATATATATATACGAGTTATTTGCACGTGAATATGAATATATACATTAATGTTCAATATATACATGCTAAAATTAGGGATTTCTCAATTATTTTTTGTGGGATTGCAACTGGGCAAGGTTTCACTTTCCAATTCAATGAGAGGGAAAATTTTAAACTAAAGAATTTAGTATGTTCCGGTTTCAACGGTCGATGGCTTAATTATGTAAGAGGGGAGGAATCAGGGTCTGATTTTATATAGGAAGATGTATCAGAGGACAGAGAAGAGGAAGGTTTTTAGTTTTCTTGCCAAGCAGGAGAAGACCCAGAAGTAGCGAGGGGTTTTTCTTCAGTACTAAAAAAGAGCGGAAACATCTAAGGTATTATTATCAGTGTTCAGATCATATGGTTTGTAGAGGGGATTCTTGAATCCTGCTCTGTTTAAGGCTCATGGGACCAAGGTTGTTTCTTTTTCTAAACGGGTGGGTAGTGCGGGGGTTGACGGCTTCTCCCAGTGATGTGTACATGTAAGTGTGGGTCAAAAGGAGGTATAGGTTACCAAAACCAACGGTTTCCAAATCCTTGTTGGTAGAATTGGTTCCAGTGGTAAAAAGAATGTGCAGCACAACAAGGGCGATAGCTTACCCTGTGCTATCCACTTGAATCAGTAGATCGAGAGCAACAAGTTTCCTCTTAGCCTTGTTTCAGTTGTTCAAGTTCTCATCTCTAACCCTGTTGTCCCTCAAGGTATTTCAGCTTCTAAAATGTCATAACAAAGGTGGGTATTTTCAAACTTTAGGAACGTGACAACTCCCTTCCCCAAATGCTTTGACTTCTGCAAAAGCCAACTAGGTGCATTTCATGGTGGATTAAGCCCATACTTGGTCAAAATCGAAGCAAGAATTAGGGAATCTCCTTCTGCCCTTTCGGGTCATGTATCCCGTACTTTCTTGTTGGGAGACCTCTCGGCGTCTTTTTCAGAGGTCATTATGGGACTCAAGTTTTTTGACTAGGCCATTGTGGACATGGATTAGACATTCGACAGACATAGCTTATTTGGCAAATGTGTGGGCTCCCCACTTTCATTGTCTGATCTCGTTAGTTGGGCCAAATCATCTTGGAGTTCCTTGGAAGCTCCTTCACTTTGTTTAGCCATAGGTTTTTTCAAGTGGTCTTTAATGGTGCAACCGATCTAGATCTTGTTTGGTCAAAGGGACCTTGGTTTGTTCAAAATTTTGGCATCTATTTTTGCCCATGGGCACCTTTCTTCGACCCTAAAAAGGAGGCAATTACAATAACTCCTCTATGGATCAAACTTTATAATATACCTCTAATTCTAAGAAGAGAAGAACACATCATTATGTTTATCAATCGAGGTAGCTCTTTTGTGAAATTAGACGAGGAATTTGTCAAAAAAATATTTGTAAGGGCTCGCGCGATTGTTGATCTTTCTAAGCCCTTTGCCATTTTATTAGGATCCATTCATCTAAAGGTTCATGGATCCAATACCTCAACTTTAAGGGTCTTCCTTTTAGATGTTTCTGATGCAATCTTTTAAAGTATCGACCATTAGGGTGTTCCTCAGAAGGCTTTCAACATGCGACCTCTATCTCATGTTTGGTTTGGAGAAAGAAAGACGATGCTCTAGATCAAGACTTATTATGGCATAATCATGACATTTACTACCATCTCTCAGGTGCTCTACCTCCCCCAAGCTTGGTTAGGGAGGCTTCACCTAGGGCAGAGACTAGTCAGAGGACAAAAACAGACCCAATTGACTTTTATCCCACCAATGGTTTCCACTTCTCCCCCTCCTTACCCTTCCCCAACAAAACTCAAAGCTCTTATGGTTTCTACGGGCAAGAAGAAAGGGTGCAGGTCAAAGGCAGAAAGAATTAGATCTGATGTAAAAGAGATGGTGAAGGATGGTTCTCAATGGACTATGAAAGGTATTCTCTCTCAACGTGGAAGAAGATTGACTTCATCCATAGGTTAATTTGTTTTCCTTGTCCTTTGTGGGTTAGATGTTGGTTCCAACTATCGACTATTGGTTCTTTGTTGGTTGCGAGTGGGGTTGGGATTGGTTTCTTATAGATCCCCAACCTCCCCTTTATGAATTGCAAACTATTTATTTGCAGAAACCCAAAGGTTTTTGTTGAAGATTGGCGGATGTTTCACTATTGTTAAGGATGTTGTTTCTTTTTGTGGGCTTGGCCTGGTTGGGTTGTTTTTTATCCAGAGATAGTGTTTATTATGTTTGGGTTGGTTGTTGTTCTGAATGACTTTATATCAAGTTATGAGACCCTGTCAAAACCCTCATTTTACCCTATCAAATAAAAAAAGTTCAATATTACCAATGAGAAGTTAATGTATTAGGGCTAAAATGTTGGTCAATAAGGTGGGCTCTTTTATCAAGATTAATGAAGATTCAATGGGCAGTGGGTTTGTGCGTGTGTTTAGGTTATTAGATCTATCCAAACCTCTTGCCCATTCAATCCAAATCATATATTCTCTTGGCTCATGGACCCAATTTATCAATTATGAGGGACTCTTGTTCAAATGCTTTCATTGCAATTAATTCGGTCATCAAGTGGTTGTTTGCTTTTTTCAATCCCATCTTTACTTCAGACCTCGTAGTTTTAGAAAAAAGAATGATGGCCCTCTAGATGCCAACTTTGTTTGGCAAAATATTTTTTGAGTCCTTTTCTTTCAATTACGGTGATGAATCATCCTCTTATCTATGGATAACTACCTCCCCTCCTAGTGAAGAGGAGCCTCACCAGGGAGCTCAAGATGTTAGGGCATTGAAGGTTGAATTGTGTTATAATTACGGGGCTCTTACTCTTAAATCTCTTGGTGAATGTAGTTCTCAGCAGCCTATTACCATTCCCATTGGCGGTTCACCCACCACATGAAAAAAGAGAAAGACAAAGGCCAAACATCTAAGGATAGATTTAGTGGTTGCTATCGATGATAGTTCACAATGGACTTTAGATGATCTTCTATCTCGTAGAAGGAGAAGATTGATTTTTGCTTGTGGATAGATCAATTTCTTTGTAATGGTTTGGTTATCTCTCCTCTAAGCTATTTTTTGCTCACTATTGGCTAACTAGTTGTTGCGAGCTTGTTGAAGGTCTGTTAACTTCTTTCGATGCAGGGTGGTTATTAGTCCACTTTTGTAGGTTATCATGTTGCTTGATCATCCATGTCATGTTGTTAAGGGTGTGGACCCTTTTATATCTTTCTTGTCCTTCATTATAGGCGTTGTCTTGAATTTTGTTGTTCGCTTTGTGATCTTGGGGGGACTAGACACCTCTTTGTGTCACAGATCCAGTTAATAATTTTGGATTCTTAAAAAAAAAATCTACCGATTTATAATTCTGATGAATATTATTTTTTGGTTCATAACTCCAATACATGTACTTGTAATTTAAAAAATAATAATAATAAATTAATAAAGTTGCAAGAAAACTAAAACAAAATAAAATATAAATCATAAGAATTAATTTATTAAAATATTTTTCACAACAACTCATTAAAAAATCAAAATATATATATCATTATATTAACATAACTTTAATGACATCATATATATTATAACAACCATAAGAAGATAATTTTATAAGAAAAATATATTTATAAAAAATTGTAAACGAAAAAAAATTAAAATATAAAAATTAAATTATTGAGATATTTTCCCTTACTTAAAAAGGTAGAAAATTGAAGTATGCATGTTACTATAACAATATGCCTTTATTAGAACTCAATTATTTACTTGCAAGTTTGAAGAATGTTTTATTATTTCCATTGCATATATGTCTCTTACTTACAATTTATCACTAGACATACAAACTTATATCATAGAATAATAAATACCACTAATATGCGTTTTTATTGGCAACCATTCATCCACTTCAAATTTTGAAACATATCTTACAACTTATCACTAAACTTAAGGATGGACATTTTTTTTTGGTAACATGTCACTAAATAATATTTTGGAAACGACCATTGTTTATAATTTTCTCAATAAACATTGAGAATAGTTCTCTTATAATTTTTTTTTGCATTCTTGTATATGAATCTTGTTAACAAGGTATAGTAAATAGAAACATAAAAAATGAGATTATTGAAAGTTTGACTTTCAAAGTTTATAAGATATTTAATTAGAAAAATTGGTATATTTGACAGAGTGTATCCCTCATAGTTTTTAGCACTAAATCGAAAAAGCATTCTATACACCTAATTTCTCTAAAAAACAAGTTTTAATTTTTTTTTTTTTTTATTTTGAGAAAATTAAATATATATAAAAAATTAATAGTTTTGTACAATTGTCCTTAGGTTAAAAGGTACCATGGGAATGTACATACCACTACTACATGGTTTTGTTGGTACCTACTTGTCCATTTCAATTTTCTGTCAAATTCTTATATGATGTGCATTTAGTTAGTATGATTGGGGTGATTAATTGTTGGTATATTTAGTTAGTATGGTTAGGATATTATTGGAATTATAAAGTTGGTAATAAACTTTTCCAACAACTAAATTGAATGATAATCTTGTATGCTTAAAATATAAACCTTAATCATGTATATAATCAAGTTGTTTAACATGTGAACTTCAACCCTCATTTACTTAAAATAATCCCTTATGTTTCAAATTTTAACCCTTATTGCCATACATAACGAAATAATTTACTTAAAACAAATCCCTTGTATTTCATGTTTAAACCCTTATCTCCATGTATAATTAAGATGATTAGTAGTTGAACCTTAACTCTTGTATATTTAAAATGATCCCTTATGTTTAAAGTTCGAATCTTAACCCTAACTTTCATGTACCTTTATATCTAGAGTTTAAACCTGGTAGCATACCTAAATTTTCTAGTTGAGTCTCATGTATTTAAAATGAATTTTGAATTTTGTCCTCTATATTTAAACCATTCTTTTATATTTAAGTTTTAAATTGTATACCAAATTAACGTAGGTCCCAAGTTAATTTGGTATTTGAAGGCCCACCAACCCTCGTCTATATATGTATATATAATATAATTTGTTATATTTATAAATTTAAATGAATAAATTCATTAGTGAACCAAAAATTATCAATTCATTTATATATTATTAAGCACTTTAAAATTAGATATATATAATATATATTTTTTTATTTATAAATTTAAATGAAGGAATTCATTAGTGAACCTTGTACAATATAGATAACATAAATTGGCTCGAAACTATTTTTCATTAGGTCGACTTATTTTCATTCGGTGTCATTGATTTCTTCTAGGGGGTCTTAGACTCAATTTCTCAATTTCGAAGACCTTTCGTTTTGATGTTTTTGTTGTAATCTCCTTAGGCATCTTATTATAGGGTGTTCTTCGGAGGTATTTCGTTTGTCTTCTTTTTCATGGGTGGCTTGGTGGAAGAAGGATGGATCCCTTGATTGAGGTTTCATCTAGAGCAATCATGGTCAATTTCATCGTCTTTCTTTGTCTTCTCCTCCTCCTTTGCCTATGGTTGATCTTTCTTCCCTTAGACGAAAAAGATATTTGTCCCTGAGGTCCTTCCTATCCCCTATCCCAATTGCAGATTTTGCCTCGCCTTCTCATCCTATTATGGTGAGAGACCTTTAGCTCTTTCGGACTCTTCGATCAAAAGGAAAGGGAGAAGGTCGGAAGCGGAAAGGTCGAGATCAAATGTAGAAGAAATGATGAAAGATGAATCTCAATGAACGATGGAAGATATCCTTTTTTAATGAGGGAGAAGGTCTATATCGTCACATAATTCGTTTCTCTATCTAATTACATAAACAATGGATAATTACTCTTAAATAACTTGAAATTTTTTTGAGAAATAAATCTTTATTATCTTACTAACTAGTAGCCACTTTATTATTGATTATTTATTGACTATTAATTAAATTTACTAATAGTGTTTCCTTTGTCCTATTATTAGATCTTCCATTAACTTATTTTGTTCATCTTAATTAATCTTTTTTAACTTTTATACTAAATTTTAACGATCTATCAAAACCCAACTTTCATCCTATTTAAAAAAAAAAAGGACTCAAAAGTGAACAAATGCATCTCAAAATCATAATGCATAATTTAAATTTAAAAAAAAAAAACATAACCTGAAACCAACTTTCTAGAAGATATGTATGACTTGATAATCAAGTAGTTTGGAATGTATGGAAATTGCAAGGGAATGTTTCGTTGTAATTTCACATATTCCGTGGGCATTGTTTGGCTTTTAAACTTTAAACCAAACACTTTTGTCTTTTATGGATTATTAAACCTTTGCAACCATATAAATTAATTGAAATTAATACTTGACTATTGAAACCAATACTTCAATGTAAACCCACGTCTCTTTCAATCCTTTTAATGATATTGTAAAGTAGTTGCGTGAGTCTCATGGATTGTAAGTCCTACCGAAAAGTACATTATTGATTTATATAAGCTTTTTCTCAATGCCACATTTTTAAACTTACATTACAATTAAAATGATTATAAAACTCTCATAAATATTGAAGAGGAGTATATAGATCATGAAAAAAATAGAAATCAAGTTTATTATTGGAATGTTTTATATTATATTAACAAAAAATATATAATTATACAAGGTTACAATGTAAAGTAGTTGGACGAATCATGGCTCAAACTTTTTGTTGAAGGATAATTCCGGTTCAAAAAAACAAAATTAGTCAGTTAAGGCGTGGCTCAAGCAACTACAAATAACTACAAAATAAAATATTACGCATCTGTAGAGGATCATCATAGGGAAGCATCGACCAAGAAAATAGTTCCACGTCAAGAATCAATGGGTTGTGCAGGGACTACAGTGCTCGCTGGAGACTGTTGTCAAAGACCAACATCAAACATGCCATAAGAACTCCACCCACCCCCTAGAGAGGGCAAGGAGAAAAATGGACCTTACTTCTAGACCAACTTTTATTTCTACACCTCCTCCTCCTCAAAAAATGGTGGACTACAGGATGAATTGTCAAACGAAATTCTACTCATGATACAAAAGACACTTCTATCAATTTATTTATAAATTCGAGTCCAAATAAAAATGATGACTCTAAACCTCCACCACCTATAAAAATAAAGTTTTAAAATATAACTATAAAGAAGATTAAATGGTTTAAGTATGTAAAAAGACATTAAAACCCCCACATCCATTTGATAACAAAGACATTAGAAAAAAAACCACCAAGCTTTTCTTCTGGGAACATTTTAAGAAAGTTTTCATGTTTCTTTATATACAATTATAGTGAACTTGTTATTTGTCCCTAAGGAGACTATATACCATCACTTACGTTTAACCAATTATTATCTTTTATTGTTTTGACCAATCAAAATACTCCGTTTTTTGTGCTTAAAAATTAACATAACTTTTGTAAAGGTCAGGGGTTTGGTTTTTAAGTTTGGAAATAAAATATTATTATTAGAATACATTGATTGAAAGAAATATTTTTGACGTTATTCACAGCGTCTCATTATTCAAAGCAACCAGAGCATTTATAGGGATTTTTTATCTTAAAAAATGCATTGATTAATAGGTGGTTATTAATACCTGCCAAAACTGGCATAGAATGGCAGGAGTCATTTTATTATTTTAGTATAGTAATTAATTTTTGCAGGGATGGACAACTTACTTATCCCAGCGATCTACCACTTGCCCCCAGCGATCACTGAATGCAACTGCCTTCCAAACTAGATTTTTTACTTTGCATACACATACAAATATTAAGGATTTGTTTATAGGTTATCAAAGAGATTTAGTCCAGCGTGTTATTGAGGGAACCCTCGACATTCTAAGAGCTTGCAAGAAAGCAAAAAACATAAGGTGAATGGTCCATACTTCTTCCATAAGCACAACTTTCCCCTTAAAAGAAAATAGAGAATATAAGGAGTTCCTTTACGAATCCTGTTGGACTCCTATTGATTATATCACAAGCCAAAACCCCAATAGTGGAGTAAGTTTTGAAGTTGTCTTGAAAAATTAATAATAACTAATGGCACACCTTATATTATACGTTCTATTCAGATGTATTGTGTGTCGAAGACCTTAGCAAAACAGGTCATTCTGTAATAAGGGGTGAAGGAGGGGATTAAAGTGGTGACAGTGTTGGTGGCAATGGTGGGCATATCTTACCTCACACTCACATTTGATGAAACCTCTTCAGTTATGTTATCACCACTCACAAGAAGGCACATCTGTATCACTCATGAAATTTATATTTCTTTTCCTTATGATCTCAAAATTGGAACCTAAAAATTTCATAGGCGATAGAGCATTTTATGAAACTTCAGTTTCATCACAATCTTCGATGGACTCCATTTGATAGGTCCACATCGAAGATGTATCCAATGCCCATGTTTTGTTGATGAAGCACCCATGTGCATTAGGTCGATATGTGTGTTGTTCATTGGGGGTGACCATTGTTGACATGATAGCTTTTGCTGGAGGTGGAAAGACAATATACACACTACAACCAAATAGCTCA
Organism: Torreya grandis; assembly: GCA_037957365.1. Classification (NCBI taxonomy): domain Eukaryota; kingdom Viridiplantae; phylum Streptophyta; class Pinopsida; order Cupressales; family Taxaceae; genus Torreya; species Torreya grandis. The sequence continues at coordinate 572,948 of JARHVA010000902.1, read as the reverse complement.
AACAATTCAAACAACCAAGGAGACTATATACCATCACCTAGTTTTAACCAATTATTATCCTTTATCTTTTCGACCAACAAAACAATCTATTTTATGTGCTTGAAATTTAACATAACTTTTGAAAAGTTAAGGTGCTTGGTTTTTAATTTTGGAAATAAAATATTATTGTTATGATACACTGATTGAAGGAAATAATTTTGATGTTATTCACAGCCTCACATTATGAAGAAACTAAAACATTTTTAGGGATTTTTAATCTTAAAAAATGCATTGATTAATAGGTGGTTGTTAATGCCTGCTATAACTAGCACATAATGGCAGGAGTCATTTTATTATTTTAGTATAGTAATTAATTTTTCCAGGGATGGGCGGCTTACTTGTCCCAACCATCTTCCACTTGCCCCCAACCATCACTAAATGCAAGATAGAGTTGTTTATGCAACCCAAAAATCTCTATTTTTTTACCCTGCACTTTTCAACAAATTAGTATTTTTTGTATGGACTGTCTGAACTAAGTTTTTTCTTCTTTATTCATCAAGAAATATCAGAGTTTTATGTGGGTATCATCCATTGAATTCAGATTCCTACAACTTTTTGAAGTATACTTTCTTAGAAATCTATACCATGCTAATATTACCGATGGCATGCAGATCATAGATCTGATGAGGGCTTGTATAAAGGGTTGTGATGTTGTAGCCAAAAAATATTGTTATGAGTCAAAGGGGAAGTTTATTCACTATTTTGATAGGGTCATCGTGAGGCTTGTTCTTCAAGTGGATCCTCTTGTTTTGACAATGCAAGGAGGTCGTCAACAAAGGGACTCTTGAATGTTCAGAATGGTTAGATAAACAATAGGTTGGTTTGATCATTTTTGTCTCATTTAGGATTGAATTTTTTCTTCTCAAAATAACAGATCCATGAGGTGGCTCTCGAACTAGAGGCAGCTCGCCAACCATTTATTTTAGTGTTTCATGTACAAGATAAGCCATCTATTTTATGTTTATGTGGGAGCTTATTCAATGTAACAATTTGATGACTAAAAAGATAATGAAGTCATTAAAAATGTACATGGGGGTTATTTGATCAAACGGTGTATTTTCTCTTTACCAAGAAGACTAATTGGGTTTGGTTGGTGTTTTGTGTTTGTACAGTATTCCTGGCCAAAGTTTTTATTTCCTCGATTTTTCAATATATAACATATGCAATTTCATTGGCACAATTCATAGGTGCATTTATTAATTACTTCATTTCCTTTCAAATTTCAATTTAATAACATCAAAAGGATAAACTATTTTTATGAAAACTAGGGAGCTCACCTTTTACTTTTTTTTCAATATTGTTCCCATTCTTAAGTGAAGTTATTATTTTTTTCTAGATTCTTTTGTTCATTTTTTATGTTTCTAGAAATAACATGAACCTTCACAAATGTTTCTTCAAAGTTCATATGCTTTTTTGTAGTGCATAAGGTTTTTTTATAACAATTTGATTATGCCTCAATAACAGTTTAGGCAGCGTACAGGTGAGCATAGGGCATATTTCTAATTGGCTTAATTTCTAGACAAATTGGAAAGTCTTAAACTATCCAATATGATTTGAACACAGTTTACATAGCAAAAATAGTTTTTAAAAGAGAAGGCTTCATAAAAGATTTCAAAATTACAACTGCCACTACATAATGCCTATACATTCAATTTTATTAAAAAAAAATCTTGGGTCTGCACAAATGTTTATGCTTTACAATAAAATTTTAGCAGTAGGCTTAATCTATGGGAAAATTGTGCATCTTATATCCCTAAAGAAGATGCATGCATCTACATATTTTCACTTTGAATGCCAATTCTATAGCAGAATGTAGTTAGGAGAAGGTAATTTCACTAGTTTGTAGGACTATTTTTGTAAACCAAATATTCAATTATTGGACATTGGTCTTATGACATTTCTTTCTATTGAATTGTGTATAATAGCCTCTCTACAGTTCCAGATCAATAATTTGACAATCTATTATTATGTCTGCTAAAAATTCTCTCAGTTGGTGTTGTATAGGCTACCTCCTTTCCTTCCACAAAAATAATTCTAATTAAGTCTCCCATGAGTATAATAGATGTCTTTAACTTTGTTTTTCACTCTCTTAAAACCTTCAAAATATTAGCTTCTTGCATAGATTCGGAAGGTATATAGATGGAAGCTTATATATTAAATTCATGAATATTGAAAATCCCCATATACCCTCATGTCTCAGAGTATTACTATGTGTGTTGCATTTGCAGAAATTGTAAGACGGATGCATGTCTCATCAATAGAAATGAATATTGGAGGCATATACATGTAACAAAGTTGATATTTTTTTTAGCTCAAAGAATTTCAATACAAATAATCTCTATTTCCAAAACATGTTATTAATATCAGCTTTTACAAAATTCTCAAAACTACTTTTCAATCCTCCCAATCCTCATGTAGAGTATATACCTTTGTTATTATATATAAAATTAATAGTAATATTTTTTTTATATTACATAAAAAATTCAATTACATGTATACTTATTAGATTGTGAGGTCTACAAGTAAACTTCCTCTAAATGCCACCCCTAGAAAAATAAAAATAAAAATGGGTGTTCTTAAAACTAACTTATAACTATAACTCTCATAAATGTTGAAAGAAGTTTTTAAAAAGTGAATATAAAGGAAATTTAGGGCTCTTTTTTTAAAGGCATAAAAAATCCCCACATCCACTTGAAAACTTAGATATTATAATAAATCAATCTAGATTTTCTTCAGTGTATACTTCAATAAAGTCTCTCAATCTAGATTTTCTTTAATGTATACTTCAATAAAGTCTCTATATAAAATTATTGTGAATTTGTTATTATCATATGTAAAATCAACGGTGAATCTTTTTTTCAATAAAGTCTCTATATAAAATTATAGTGAATTTGTTATTAACATACATAAAATCAACGGTGAATCTTTTTTTATTATTACATTAGAATTTCAATTGCATATATGCCACTTAAGAGGAGAATAAAATAACTAAAATAAGAGTCAAAATGTGCCTATTAATTGCTATGAGTTCCTAGTTAACAAAAATGCATATGACATATATAAAGAATTCAAAGCATGTTTAATATAGCAATAGAAAACACTCAATTTGGGGACCACATTCTTTCCAAAAATAGAAGGATATTCCAATCTACCTTTGAGCATACTGCCGTGATTAATGTTATTATAGTTGACATGTCCATTTTCTCAATATGAGGCTTTTTTAACACAATTTATAAATTGATCAAATCATTCCCATCCATTAAAATTTTATCTTCCTTTTAATTACATTTATAGAGTAACTTGACATTGTCTTGATCATCTTCTTCTCTAGTTATAACATGTTTTATTGGGAATAACGAGCCCCATCACTCCAAACACTCCTCCCTTATTTAGAATGCTAATATTTGTTAGAGGCCTTATGTAATGAATTAACTATATCGTAAAATCATATTCTCAATAATAAATATCAATTACACAATGCATAAGAATAAATTAATAACAACCACTTGCAAGTAAGAGAAAAACCAAACAATATAAATGAGATGGAAAGAAAAATAGTGAAACATGGGACCAAGTTGCTTCAAAGAGGCAACCTCTATAATCCTTGCATTAAAAACAAAATTTGTAATTTATATGATATATAATATACTCACATAACCTCTTATATACAACATAATTAGGATATTTTAAATCTATAATCCAATTAGGTCGTCTACTCTTACCAATTCTTTTGATGAAAAGTGTGTGATGGGTAAATAACACTACACTAGTCATCAAAATAAAGGGGTAAATTAGATCTTATATAGATATAACAAATAATGGCCTAATTTATGCCTCAAATGGAAGTGAATGGAAGTACCTAAGACAATTCATAATTGACAATGGGGTTTATAGGCACATCCCTAATTTTAGACTCACCTATATCTTGATAGTCACTAACAATGTAAAAAAACATTCCTTAAGACAGTGCAAAAGAAGATCTAGAAAGATGACCGAGCTCTGTTGAAGTGACAAATATCAAACTCCTCCTTTAGTGACAGACCAATACTATATTATCTCGATAATGATAGTTTGTCTTGAAAATGGTGGATATGTTATGATAATGGTTGTGCATGCTTATACAATCTAAAACTTTGTGAATGTCTTAGTTAATAGCTTTCTATAAGAAACATCTTCTATATTTGTGAATAGATGTGTGATACTAGCTAAATGTATTATCCTTTTCCTAAACCCTAGTCTATGTATATAAGACCTTAGAAGGACATAACAATTATGGGTTTTACTTTTAGGGGCCTACCTCCATTAGCTCCCTATTTTTTGACAGATTGGCAATGAACACTCATGAATGTCAATAATTACATCTGTGTATACGATAGTTCAATCTCTTATCCTTATTATATGAAATATAATTATAAATATGACCTATCATTATGTTCTTTTGCCAGTCCTTATCTTGGTATAAGTATGCATCAATAATTTTTCAATGTAGTAAAGGAAAATCTATAAATGTGATATCTAGATTCTAGATGTCTTCTTTGTAATTGTGATAGGATGGTTTTGATCAATTACATATCTCTATCTCAAATGTCTTAGGGTACATTTGTATATATAGACTTATAAACTTAAAATTAGGTATATATTGGCACTTAAGTTGACATGGAGATAAGATACAAAAGTTGATAAAATAGAGGATAAGACATGGTAACTTAGATCCATGGGGCCAAAGAGGCCTAAAAAACACACTGACCAATATCAAAATATTTTGATACATGTCAAATCTATATTGGAATTATTTTGATATTGGCAAAAGATAAATCACAAGACAAAGGAGGAAGAACATGGATCCTAATACTGAAAATCACTAAAGAGAGAGGAAATTAGAGGAATAAGGAAAACACATAGCCATGCATATAAGAATAGAGAGGAAACAATATAAGAGAAAATATCAATAAGAACCTAATCTAAATTCATGATCCATATGTACAAAAACATGACAATGACATTGTAGTTATAAGGCTTATACCAAAATTAGGTGTCTAAATAATACCACACTTTAATGTGTTTGTGTGCACACACACACGTGCATATACATTAAAATAAATCAAACAAGTATGGATAATGTTTTAATTACAGTTGCTTTACTACCTTCTATCAAAATTTGGCTCTAACAACTAGCAAAACATAAAAACACTATCTCCTTATTATATGTATTAATGTCTTGACTATAACCGAGGGTTCATGAATGTTCATCAATGAGCCAATGTCAACATCTTGAGTGTACCTAAAAAAACATGAATATTTGTGAGTAGATCAATGTTCAGACAAATTGATAATAATGTAACCAATGAAATATTTTGAAAAATGAAATAAATCAGTATGAATGAATACACTTGATGGTGCCCCACCAGTTGGTAGGTTACAATAAATCACCATGTACCTGGTAGTCATGGGTTAAAGTCCTAATTTATCCACTCCAATGGAGTAAGGCATTTACATAGATCTGGGTTGTAATGGCAGGCCCAGTCGATCTAGAAACCTTCACCTTTATAGACACATAAATCTAATACAAGACCCTTTTCCCTTGTGTCTTATCCTTGATTTATCATATTCTACATACTTGTGTATATTTGTGTATTTATAGGACTTATTTGACCCCACATTAGTCTCCACTTAGCCCTTGATCTTAAAGTTTGGCCTCCATATTGGAGTTGAGCCAAAGGATCGAACACATAAGTGTTGTTTTAGTTCATCATCAATTCAATGTTTATGCGATAATATGTTTTACATTTATTGAAGTTTGCATATCCTATTAAATAGGAGGTTGATCGACCACTAATCTCTCCTAACACTAATCTAGGAAGGTTGTTCTAACAACCTATATTCACTCCCTATTATCTATCTCTCTAATATCTACATGAGTTTTATTAACAACTCACTTACAACATTACTTAATATTTATCTACAAACCCCCATTCTAATGTGATTGTTATTCACATCACAATCACTTACATTTTCTATCCACTTATTATTTACTTGCACACTAATTAACTAATGTAGAACAATAATCCATAACGTTTCCCCTAGTAGTACAAAAATTAGAGAAAATGTCATTCTGGAATTGTAGCATGATGGTTGGCCTTAATCTTATGTTTCTTTCATCTTCTAGGTTATAGGTGTCATTCACTCTATAGGTTTGGCTTGGTGGTGCAAATTGAGCACTATGTTACATTTCCCCCCTCATAATGCAAAATATTTCAGATGTCGATTTTGACTGATAATGTGTTCATTTACAATTTTCCAAAAAGAATTTTCCCACCCCTTTTTTTAATGTTTTGAAAAAATAAATATATCCTCCTTACAAAAAAAAAATCAATATACGAAAAATATACTCCCCTAAAAATATTTACCCATTTAAAAGAAATAAACACCTTTTTTTAATAATCACCCTCCCCCCATTAAAAATTTTACAAGAAATTCATATCCCCCTTTTGTTTTGAATTTTTTCTCCCAATAATAAATTTTGAGTAGAATTAAGCTTGGTGGTTGTAGGTAGGGTCGAACCTAGACCTGCTCTCAAGGGGAGTGCTCTCATAAGGTGACTGCCAATCGGACTATATATTCTTTCAAACATGCATATGGAAGATTTTTATTTTATGTTTTGAAAACTTGACTTTTGATTTTCAAAACATAAATAACTTACTGCCTGATTATTTTTTCCACCGATCAAGGGCTCATTTATTATGATAAAAGTCTTTCATTGATGGTCGATTTAAAATGTAAGGGTGGGTATTGTCTAGGTGTTGAGTACGGGTTAGTAATTTATCATCGATATGAGTTTAATGGTGAGAGGGTGAATTCATAGTGGTTAGGACAACCTCAATAAGGTGAATCACTGAGCAATGGTGGAGGAGTCCCCAAGGGATGTGTCACCAATTATAATGAGATTGAATGTGGTCTAAATGCTTTGAGAGACTGGGTGATAAACTTTATTGAAATCCATAATCAAATCCAAAGTGAATCCAAATGCCATAAACTAAGGGAGGGTCTGATGTAGTCAGAGGCTTGGGCCAAGTTAAAATAATTGAACACAAAGGATACAAAGTTGGTCTCAGGGATCTCCAAGCCAATGAAACAAAGAAAAACTCAATCTAATCCAAATAGACCCAAAACAAATAAACCCTCTATAATGCATTGTATGGCATGGTCTATAAAACTCATAAAATCCTTCAAAAATGCCAAAAGAGTGGGGTTGCACCCATGTAGAGCTTCCGGCTATGCTCTGGATGTATTTTATTTGTTGTTATTCTTTTTATTCCTAATAACAAGTGTTCACACGAACAAACTATATGAAAAATAATGAATAAACAATTGAGAATGGGGTTGCACATGGTTTGTATTGCTAACCCATTGAAAAACACACATACAAAAAAAGAGGATTGGTGAGCAACAGGTTTGAAAGTGGTCTGCACTATAAATTTATTGTTTACCTCTTTATTTTAGAGAGGTCCATGAAACTTGTTATGTTATGAAATGAATTTTGACCTGTATATTGGAGTTGAGCCAAAGGCTCGAACACATAAGTGTTATTTCAATCAATCATCAATTCCATGTTTACAAAATCATGTGTTTTACATATATAAAGGTTTTGCATCTCCTATCAAATAGGAGGTTTATCAACCACTAATCTCTCCTAACACTAATCTAGGAAGTTGTTCTAACAACCTATATTCACTTCCTATTATTTATCTCAAAAATCTCTATATGAGTTTTACTACATCTCACTTACAATATTACTTAATATTTCTCTACAAATCACTATTTTGATGTGATTGACTCATGTAAAAATCACCTACATTATTCTTACCACTTGTTATTTACTCACACACTAATTTACTAATGTGGAACACTAATTCCTAATAGAGACTTAAAAGAATGCCTAACAATTATCAAAACCTATGTGTTAGCATTTTTGGATTAGTTCTCATTTATTATCATGCCTCATCAAGATCTAAGCCTATGTTCATACTAGGTCAGACTCATGCCTTGTGTGAGTCTACCCATTTTGCCTTTGTGGGTCCTTCTTCTTGTTGCCACTAATATTGTGCCTTTAACTTAGCTCCTATCATTTCTAAAGTTGGCCAAATTGCCCATATTATCCTAGAGTGCCTTATATATAAAAGTCATCATAGATAATTAAAGATATATCAAGGGATTATAAAACATAATATAATATCAAGATATAGATCTAGAATATAGCCAAGCATGAAGTTACTTTATTTTTTCATACTTCAAGTTAAGCTTCATCGAGTCATATCTTACACACTTGCAATGGAGTTTTCTATTTTGGTCTCTCATTATCCCCTTGTATCAAATGGAGTTTTTTAAGTTGCATATAACTACATCATCACTTCTAAGGAATATGAGGTTAAAAATCCTTACTCAACCTATTCCATTGTTCACTCACTCAAAACTATGTGGAGGTTTGTTCTACCATATGGGATACATAGTTTGCAATGTCACTTCAACAATTTCTCAACTTCTTAACCCTTTTTAGTATTTTGAGTGCCAAGCTAAGTTAAAGAGAATGAATCTACTATGCCCTTAACCTATAGTGCATCTAGGAATATGTGTGGTTGACTTGTGGCTTACACACCTTCATATTATCTTGTTTTATTTATTTATGTTCTTTGTATGGTCAGGCTGTGGTCTAACCATAGCTAAGAAGAGTGTATGTAAGAGGTAGTCATTAATATTTTATCATCATATTATTAATTTTGTTCTTATTGCATTTTTGTGGGGGTTGCCTCCTCAAAGTGGCTTAGACATAATATTCATGTATTTTGCTTTTTCACCAATTATTATTGTGAATATGCTTATTTTCTTCTTAATTATGTGATATATAATTATATTGTTGCCAAGCATCTAAGTAATTTCATTACAAGTGGTATTAGAGATTTGATTTAGGTGAGTTGTTACGACGTAGTTTTATCAAATCTGGCATTTGAGCACTAGACATTCAAAAAAACATAACTTGTGATTTGAGAAGAATTGAATTTTTTTGTCACTATAGTTTTGTTTGTGATCTACAAATATTTTTTACTTTGTGCAAATTAACAATCACTGGATTAATCTTTACGAGATGATCACAATGGTATATTTCACCAGTACACTTTTTTGAGCTAAAAATTTTCACCTTTGTGCAATTAGCAATAATTAGATTCATCTTGGCAAGGTGATCATAACTGTATCATCTGTTGATACACTTTTCTAGGGGATGAAACTCTCCTATGGTTTGTATATGGCTGAACCTAACACTCGTAGATGCGATAAAGGGCAAGAAATACTCAAAACTCCTCACTAGAACGACATGGAGTCTAAAACTTTGGATTCAAATATTTTAGTGGTAGTTCAACACCTTCAATCAAAGTTACATGGCATGGTGAAGAAAGATGATCTCTATGTAGTTCAAGGGAAAGTCATGGGGATGCAAGGGGATATGAATGGCTTGTAGGATCAATTGCAAAAAATAATTAGGTAACTAGCTAACCTGGTAGCTCAGCCTTTATAAAATAACTCTTCGCCACTCTAGTTTAGGTCTCCCAATCCAAATAATTCTAGTACCAATTTGGGCATAAAACCAATGTTGTCAAAAGTGGACTTGTGCAAGTTTGATGGTAAGGATCCACTCACATGGCTTACCCAGATTCAAAATTTACTTGATCTACATTAGACTCCCTATTTGTAAAGGGAGGTCATGGCCTCTTTATATTAAGAACATGTGCAGTTCATTTGGTATCATTGGTTGTGTGCTCAAAATAAAAATAAGGCTGTCCCAATTTCATAGTCGATATTTTTTAAGGAATTATAGCTCCACTATCACAACAATGTCTCTAAAAACTACTTCGTCCAACTAGCTTAGCTATACCAAACTGGGACTGTAAAGGATTACATTCATCAATTTAAAAATCTCTCCTTATGTATGACGGACATCATAGAGGGAAATCTGATTGACCTATTTTTGGGTGGCCTCAAAGATAACATCCAATTGGAGGTTCGCATGTTTCATCCCAATAATGTATCTAAAGCCATACCAAGGGCACACATGGTTGAGTAAAAAGAGTTGATCCAACAAAGACCTTTCACTAATGCCCATGAACGCAATTTCTTAACACCATATTTTTTTTAGCCTACCAAATTGACCCCTAAGCAAATTGAAGAAAAGCATGCAATCTTTTTTGTTTTGTATGTGATAGTAAATGGATAAAAGGGCATCGATGTGCTAAAAATAAGTTGTTTTGCATTGAAGGTGCCAATGAGGAGGAAGAAGATGATGAAGATTCAGGGGTAGGTTTAGAAGAACCCAAGGATGAATATGAAGATTTTCAACCCACTATTTCCTATCATGCACTTTCATCCATTAATAATCCTCAAACTTTTAAGCTGGTCAGTTTTATGAAGAAACAAAAGGTGACTGTATTGATTGATGATGGAAATACACATAACTTCATCAATAATAAGTTGGCTACTCATTTAAACTATTTTATTTACCCAACTCCATAGTTTTAGGTTATGATTATAGATGGTGGTATCATCAACTATTCGAGAAAATGCCATAGCATTAACCCTGTTATGGGATACTGCTTATTATATTCCCCTATGTTTGTGATTTAAATTTTAAGGGGGTTATGGAATTTAAAACTCTAGGTTGTTAAAGGGATGAAATAATGAATTAAGAAATAAATATGCAATAAATATAACCATTAATTTATAACATAACATACTTAATTTGATTATTCTATAAATAGTAATGAGTCATAAAAAGTACTTAGCTGAAAACTGACTAAGATAGATAATTGACATGATAGAAATTAGTGCAGAGACTGGACAAGGTGTCATCAATAGCAATTTGAAGTGAAAAATTATCTCAAAGAGTAGTGCGGTCCTCTAGATAGTAGCACATTATGCTAGTGTCCTCCAAGGCTTGACAATGTTCCTTGTAGGTAGAGACTATGAGCTTCTAGGTGGTCCTTCGCCTGAGTTTGAAATGCATGCACCTTTGTGGCTGAGTGTTGAATCATTGTATTTTATAGATTTAGAAGCAAAAACCTAAACCTCCATGTTGTTAGGGTATTTGACGAGCATAAGTAGAAAAAGTGTGATGTTAGTTGGATATGCTAGATGTGACCTCAACATCCTACTATATTGAGAGTTTCCTACATATCAATACCTCAAAAGGGGATCAAACCTGATATATTTCTCCCAATCTACATGTTAGTGCAAGTGCAAGTGAATGCTAGTATGAATACCAACTTGAGTGCTTTGAGTGTGACTTGAGACTAGAAATCTGAGTAATCTAAGCTTATGATTGATGTAGATGGCTGTATGCATAAGCAGGGCAAAATTATTTCAATGACCTTGATTTTTACAACTTGTTTATGAGCTTATTCATGTATATTTACCTCTCATTTCCATCTAGTAGGTAAAAGGATAAAAGTGGTGTATATATACTGATTTGGTTCTTATCGTGATGTGGAATAGGTCTAGGATGACCCTAAGGTATCTTGATAAATGGAAATATGTCAATTGGAGGAGAAAAGAGATAAGGGATATTAGCATGGTCTCTTGGTCACTAGCGTAATGCACTAGTGTTCAAAGGGTCATGCTAGTGTTTAGGTGGTAGAATCTAGTGCACTAGGGGCTTGAATGCTTAAGAGATGGTTTGGGACTAATTTTGGTATATTTAGGGATGGGTTATACCTACATGAAAGTTGGATAAGGATAAAAAGAGGCCCTAACATAGGTTTAGGGCTAATCTAGGGACAAAGTTGTCTTTAGTAACACTCATTGCACTCAAGTGACATTTTATATGACTACAATTCCTCCCCCCTTTTATTCTAGAAATAAAACAAAGTGAAATGACTAGGATAAAAGATAAAGAAACATACTTGGACTTTCTTATGAGGCAAAGCCTATGAATATGGGTTCGAGTGTCTGAAGCATGCTCCATTATGGATCTTGTAAATGAAACATGGATGAATTAGTCCTTACTTAAAGAATATCAAAAGCAAAGATAAGACTGAGTAAAGAGATAAGAGAGATAAAAAAAGGAACAAATACACCTCATTGGGTATGCGACCCAATGTAAAAACTTGGTGACATTTTGTGTGTGTAGCTAGTGATCAAATAATGAATAGATTAGACTAAATTGAATGGCTTATTCAATCCTCATATGTGAATAGCTCAAGAACTCAATCTAGTTTTGACTCCAACTTTTCACACCCTTATTCCATGGATTATAATCTATGAATAAATTGGATTAGATTGATGGCTTGTCCAATAGGTGGCTCAAGAACTCAAGTAGGTTATGACTCCATCATTACCTACCCATGTGTAGTAGATGCATCTTTACTGAAACTACATAATGTAACTAAAAATGTGCGATGTAACTAAAATTGTATAGGATGGCTTTGGGGCCATTCAAAAAAACTAAAATGAAAAGTGGCTCAAGGGCCTCTCAAGCACTCGGGTATGTAACTCAGGGACTACACGATAATGCCAACTATTACAAATAGAATAAGGCACCAATCTAGTGTGAACCTGGTGTAAATAGTGTTTAGAGTATACAATATGGATTCTGTCATTCCATCTAATCAACTAGTGCATAAGTGAGTGAATAAAAATAATGTGTCACACACATGCCCCCAATTCTGATACCTATGCATATGGATTCTAGATTGATTTATAGTAATTTGTATTTGGGCATATCTGACACTGAAATAGATGTGTTCATACCACACATGATGCCCCTAATCTGATCAAACTAGTATGATTCTGTGCAAAATTGAGAATACACTGAGCATAACTGATAATCTATGATTGATATTGTGTAAACCTAAAGTATAATTTTATGTACCTTTCTAGAAATTTTAGAATTTACTATTTTTGGGGTTACTAGACAATAACACGATCTCCTAGAAAGTAGCACACTATGCTAGTGTCTACTATGTCATGCTAATATCCTATGCTTTTTCTATGCCAAACTAAAACTAATTTGTATTACTATTTTTCACTATATTTTCCAGATTATAAGCTTAATAATTTGTGTTTGCATGCTGAAAACTATGTTCTGAGTGCACTCATATGACATAGTCTCTGTGATAAAACCCTATGCATGCCCCCTCTTTTGAAAGGAGTTGTTAAACATGTGCAATAACTATCCTCAAAAGAAAAGCTTTGCATCATGTGTGGTAGACTAAAAATATTTTATATCTACGTGATACACCAATATAATATTTATATTTGACATCAAAATGTAAAATAATCTGAGTAATAAGTTGGTAATATACAATGTATATTAGATATAGCATTCACAAAGTCATCAAGATAGATAGAAAAATATAAGCATGTACATGGACAATAAATTTGAGTATAATCTGAATAACTACCTAAGGGGATGGGGCATGATATCCATCAAGGCACTTAAGGAGGAACGAGAGATGCATGAGGTCCTTCATGACATCACAAACTAGATGTGAGTGTAACAAATAATAGACAAGTGTCATGGCCATGACGCATACATGAAAGTAGACATACAACACATGAGGCACATAAAGTAGGCCAATGGGCCATAATACAAGCGACATGGGCACATGTCACTCATTCTAAAAAAACACAACCATACAAGGACATGTTCAAATGACCACATAAGCATATAACAGGCAAGGTTGGCTTAAATCCACATGAAAGGACATGTTCAAATGCCTACATACACAATCATGAAGGCACATATAAGGACATGGGAACATGTCTAAATCATACATAAAATGAAAATAATTGGCATAGAGCCATGAACAATGGCATATTCAAATGCCCTCAAATAGATGTACAAGCAAAGATATGCAATCAAATCTAAAATTAGGAAAGCTAGAAATGAAAGTATGCATGAACATGTGGTATACATTTATATAAGAGTAAATATGTACATAAACTAAGTCTATAGTAGTTGTAGTCGGCAAGAAATCAATGTAGGATATAATGTTATAACCTGGCAAAGTGAAAGCTACGTATAAGATGCCCCCAAATGGGTGAATGTATCAATGATGAATCTATGTATTCGTGTATGTGCCCCTAATGGATAAATAGTACCAAATATGAAATTATGTGATGTACCTGAGTCTTGTAAGAATATTCAAACACTCGAAGAGAACAACTAAAGCATGTATATATGATAAAACCAAACCTCAGTAACATAGATAACATATGTAGTACCTGACAAATATAAGGAATGTAAACATGGAAATGCATGCAATCTTATTTTTTTGTGTTTTCCAAGCAATATTTGAATGTTTTTATATTTTTGAATATAAGTTATGTATAAGTAATCACATAAATAAAACTATATACAAGTGAAATGTGAGTTATTTATGTATAGAATCTCCATAGATGCATGATGTTCAGTGGATTCTTCACTGCCTTATCATCGAGTCAAGCTAGATGGTATACCTTTGGTCTAAGATTTTTTATTATTAAGTAGGGGCCAAACCAATTTAGTTAGAACTTGCCTTTTGTTTCTTCTTTAGAATTGACGTTTATGAGGTTCTCTTTTAGGATGAGATCATTGACTTCAAATTCTCTGCTGTGAACATGACTATTGCAAGCATGTTAGCTTTATTTTTGGTATGCTCTGAGGTGTTCTACAACTTGGATGCGTGTGCGATCTAATTTTTATAGTTTATGGAGACATCTCTCTCTATATTGGTCATCCATAATAATCCCATTGAGGTATATGCGTAAGAATGTAATTTATAATTCCATTGGGAAAACAGTTTCAATTTCATATTTTAATGAATAAAGAGTAGCTCTTTTCAATAGGCAAATACTAGTGTGATAGGACCATAATGCATAAATACCTTGATTGCACCAATTGTCACCAAATTTTGTAATTGTTTTGCTAAGGATATTGCTAATTGTCTTGTTTGTAGCTTCTTCTTGGCCATTGCCCTATGGGTAGTATGGAGTGGAGAATGTGTGTCATATCTTATATTTTGGAACAAAATTTATTCATTATTAGTTCCTGCCACGATAGGGAACTATAGGAGTCAATTGAAATAATAAATCTTAATCAACGATACAATAACATGCAAGAATTTATATTTAGTATTTAAGTTTCTAAAGTTTTCTTTTCATTTCTCCAATTTTTAGATCCAAAAAAAACTTTTAAGATTATTTGTTTACAATCCTATTGGCTGACATGATAATTTTTTATGTTCTCCAATATGAAATTGTTGCAATTTTTTTTAAAAAATGATGATGATGTGTATAATGCCATTAATTACTAGCATTAAACAAGCCATTTTTAGCTCCATGCATAAATTATCATTTTTTTTTAAACAAAAAATTCAATTATAACATGTATACAACAACAATAATTTGTAGCATTAAATCTCGAAGAATGGTTCAACTGCCACAAAATCATCAATATAATTTATTTAAATGTTAATTACATGGAGTGATTTTCGATTACTGGAACTACTTCCATCTTTTTATTATTAAATTGCCATAGCTACTACCATTTAAGGGATCGGTGATTAATTCTTTATCCAATTATGATATAAAAAAAACATACAAATTAGGTAATTGACATCTTCTCCTAAATTAAGGGCTTGACATTTTGGAAAATATCATCTAATAGTTCAAATAATAATTATAATAAACAATAATTTTGCACATGTTAAGAAATCTATACTAGATTTACATGGCTTTTTCCTACAAGAGATAAATAAAATAAATATAAATATAATCTAGATACTTATCCAAACAAGATTTAACATCTTATCGTGAACTAAGAATAAACTATTTTCTAATATTTATTTTTAACATCTTTATATCTCTAAATTATATATATTACTCATTACTTCTATGGCATAGATTATACTCTCATTATTAATGTTTTTCTCTATTTATTATTATTAATTTTAACGTATTATTTATTATTGTACTTAGTTTACATTATAAATTTACATGTAAATTTAATTATAAACAATCTACAAAGTAAATGGAGTGACCAAATACTATGTGACATGATTCAATATAAAATATTTATTGATATGGACAAATTACTCAACCATAAACAAGTTTCAATATAACAGTAGGAACTAGCTGCTACATGGCCCTTATTTTATTCTTATAAGAAGATTCATTATTTATAATGATGGCCATTGGTAGGTCAAAACAAGAAATAATATTGGTCACAAGAAAGTGACATATATCTTCTTATTTTATGGATTTTAATGGAATGGCCTCCACCCATTTTATAAAGCATTTTATAGCTATAATATTGAATTTATAACCCCCTACTGATTCTGAATTTATTTTACCAATTAGATCAAAGTCCCATCGCGTGAATGGCCATAGGAAGATATCGAGTTGTAACTGATGTGAAAGAACATGGTGTATATTACCACGTCATTGACATTTATCACATAATCTAGCATATTCTTGACATTCTTGTTCCATGATGGGCCAATAATATCCATGTCAAAGTAATTTGTGTAACATTGCTTTGTCATTGAAATGGTCACCGCATTCACTGTCATGTACTTGTCTTATGGCCAATTTAGCATCCTCAGTTGTCAAACATCAGAGTAAGTGTCCATCAAAAGATCACTTGAATAAGTCCCTGACGATGATGACATAGTGGAAGGTATTTCTCTATAATTTATGTTTATCATTCTTGGTGAAAGTATCTAGTGTAATGAATTTATGCAGAAAATTGTATATATCAAAAAACCATGGGAGGAGCTAACATTATTTTGGGACTGTAGTGGATTACCACTTTGTGCACTATTGAGATGAATTTCCAAGAATTATTTATGAGGTCCCATTCTGAAGACAAGACCATTAAACTGCATGGATTACAGGCTAAATCTCCACAACTAGTTAGTTCCCATTAAATGATGAAGATTATCATAAAATGTGTTGAGGGATTCGTGGCACACATATTTTTCATAGAGATTTAACCAACTAAAGACTCTACACATCCTAATTTTCAAAGAGTGTTTGATGACCACTATATTGATTTTGGTGACATGCCAAAAGTACTTCCTTCAAGTCAAACAGATGATTATGCCATCAAGCTCATTCTATGACGTACACCCAAAATTAGACCTTGCATGTATCCCTATGCCCATAGGAGTAAAATTGAAAAGATGGTAGAGGTGATATTGGAGGCAGGAATCATTTGTCATAATTAAAGTAGATATTCCTCCCTAGTGGCCATAGTGTGGAAGAAGAATGACACTTGGACGATGTGCCCAAACTACAAAGAACTCAACAAGCACATCATCAAAGATAAGTTTTCTTTTCCAGTAATTGATGGTTTTTTAGATGAATTGCATGGTGATATTTATTTTACCAAGTTAGATATCATCAGAGTATCATCAAATTTGAATCTGCGATGAGGACATACTTAAAAAACTTTCAAAGCTCATGAAGGCCATTATAAATTTATGGTCATGCTTTTTGGCCTCACAAATTCACCATATACATTTCAAAGTTTGATGAACACTTTTTTTAAGCACTTTTTCAGAAAATTTGTATTGGTGTTTTTTTATGATATCCTCATCTACAATAAAAATTGGGAAGACCATTTGAAGCATGTAAAATAGGTACTTTTAGTTCTATAACAACATCAACTTGATGCCAAACCTTAAAAATATGTTTTTGGTGTCCAAGAGGTGGAGTACTTGGGTCATATTATTTCACATGAAGGAGTGAAAGTTGATCCCAAAAAATCCAAGCGATGATGGAGTGGTAGGTTCCTAAGACACTCAAGAACCTCTGAGGATTTATGGGGCTAACTGGTTACTATCATAGGTTTGTCAAAAATTATGGTAGCATTGCATCTCCACTCACCTCTTTTTTGAAGAAAGACTCCTTCCATTGGACTAATTTATCAACCAAGGCATTTGAATAGTAGAAAATGGCTATTTGCATAACTCTAGTTTTGTTTACAACTAATTTTTTCAAAAACATTGTTGTAGAATTTGACGCATTAGGATATGGCATGGGGGTTTTACTCGTGCAATAAGGTAGACCATGGGAATTTAAAAGTCATCAATTGAATGTAAAAATTATTCTCAAACCAATCTATGAAAAAGAGATGATGGCTATTATGCATGCAATCAAGCAATGGAGACCTTATTTGATGGGTTATCACTTTCAGGTAAAGACTGATTATGATAGCCTTAAATATTTTCTATAACAATGATTGTCATCTGAATAAAAATAAAAATAGGTGATTAAAAGGTTAGCTATGATTTTGAAATAGTCTATAAGAAATAAAAAGAGAATGTAGTGGTAGATACACTATCCCAGAGGGATGAATCAGTTGAGGCATTGTTATGTGCAATGACTATTTGGCAAGTAGATTTGCTAGAAGAAGTAAGATCATAATGGGAGAATGAAAGTGTTACCCATGATTTGATTCAAAAAATTTAGTAGGGTTCTGGGAGAGTTAAAAAATTTACATGGAAGGGGAATGCATTATGGTATAAAGATAGATTATATCTCTACATTCATCATGCTTAATATATACATGATTTACATAATCAACCATTAAGGGGAAAGATCAAAATTTCAAAACATAAAAAACCATTACAAAATTTAAACATTCAAAAAACTTGTTTTATACATGGTTACATATTCATCTATGCTAGAAGAATTCTTATCCATGATTTTCACATGTGCTTTTCATGGTATTTATTAAGCTGGTGCTATGCAGATTCAAAAGTTATAGGATTCTTAAATACACACTATTTGCCCACATCTTGGATGGGAATTTTCATATACATGTTCTATCTTGGGGGTATTACCATATAATAATTTTTGAATAGTGATATATTTATTTTATTTCCTTTATCAGTTTGAGTTAGATGATATTAGTTACTACATCACATGATAGTAGTAAATAGATCTTATTTATCACATGAATATCTTTGTTATGATTGTTACATTGTTACATTGACTAATGTGTGCGAATGCTTACTTGTATGTGCATGTTTTTTATTTTTTGTGCATCTGTGTCTATAGAGATTGTAACAACCCCATTAGGATCTAACTAAAAATACATGATTTTTTTTAAATTAAACACATATTTTATAAATAGATTACACCATGAGAATCCAATCAGAGATCATATAAATTACTCTAAGTATGATAACTATAAATTAAGCATACTACATCATATATCACTGATCACTATCATCATAAAAAACACATTACAATATGAATATACAAAATAATTACAATTAACCAGCCACTATTGTCAATTTACAATAAATAAGTAATTATAGCTCATCATGATAATGTTTCAATAATACATATAATATAATATACATGGCTCCCTGAAGTATAGTTCCCTAGATTCTAGTATTTATGGCAATCTTAAGTGTCATCTCAAAAATAGTACTATTATGGGGAGGGAGAGCATCATCCAACACTTTTTCACACCATCAATGGACCAACGATCCCTCACACTAACCCCATCAGAGAATGTCCCTCCCTTCACAAATGAGTAGATAGTGATGGCACGAAAATCTAGAGAGACAAGTTAGTACTCGTGTGCTATATGATTTTTAAAACTAAACATGCGATATATCATAAAAACCCATTCTATTGCAAGATATCACATAAATATGTTAATCATACTCATGAAATGACAATGTCTCACTAAACATTACCTAACCAATGTTTTTAATAATAAATAATGATCTAAAGATCAGTCAATTTCATACACACTGCTTGATCGAATTACCTTCATCTAGGTTGTAATGCTAGTAAGCTAGTGAGGTCTATCTCACTGCTTCATCAGTACCACCAATGTGAGATGTGGTTAACATAGTATAACCAATAGATTCATATAAACTACATCTTACTAGCAATCATATCACATAATATGCTAAGCACATGATAATCTAACAACATACATTTATTTCATCAAATATATGAATGAATTTCACAAATATATATATATATATGTGTGTGTGTGTGTGTGTGTGTTCCATAATAGAAATAGTAAGCAAAAAAGCTCAAATTATATCACCCCAATATAATATTTATTAGATTACACACTCTATGTTTCGTAAACGGACACAAAATAGTACTCTCTACTAACTGTCAAAAAAAATATGCTATTCTTAGAAATGTCCAACATGCATATATTTAGTCCATCAAACGTATGAATGAATATAGTTATATTAATTATAGTTTGTACCACTTATGTATAACATATATTTAAACTATAATTTATAAATGAAAACACTTTATGACATCCTATAATATCATATATCATTGAACATGAGCACATTATTTAATCACAAACAATCAGTCTCACAATTTGAAGAATCAAACATCCCTTAATTCTAAATAATAGGCAATCAAGTATAAGCTATACCTATCGAGTATATCATATATTTAAACTGCATACTAACAATCATAAGAAATATAGGCACACATCACGATACACTAATATATGTTATCTATGTCTGAACACTTTCACATTTTAATCTACTCCCTATATGTACCGCTCACCAGTTTTACATTACTCTATATATATATATATATATATATATATATATATATATATATATATATATATATATAAACAGTCAGTTATACTATTTTTAAAGACTCAAATAACCCATAACCAAGTTATACCATAAACTTTTATTTAAATAACTTAATTTTGTTTCTAGGGACTGCTTTCATATGGTTATGGTTTCTGTCCCTCAGACACCTTATGACTCAATATAACCATCTATATAATTATAAATTTAGGTATAGAATCCAATACACCCATATAAGTAATATTTTCATATGGTTCCTTAAATCCATGAATACATATGTTTCCTATATACGAATAATTATACAACATAATATATACTGTATATAAGCACAAAATGATATACAAATACTATCTCAATGGTCAACTATATTTATAAGTCAAGATCTCTATATGATTTTAACAATCATTACACTTTCCTATTCATAAAATATATTGACAATATTTATAAGACAAATGATTCAATAATTTAATACTCCTACGCAATTTTTATCCCTTCCTAAATAGATCTCCAAAAATACTACACCCTATGATAACCTATATTATCATAGTCTAGTATTCTTAAGTACTACTACTAATTACCTCAACCAGTCATAATATAGTAGCTATGAATCAATGAAAGCATAAGCTTTTGTTCAAATAACTAGTTATAATAAAGAAAGTCTTAGTTCACATGAAACACATAATATTTCATTCTAGCATTTGTTATACTCTCAGGAGGTTGTATGCATGCATACATAAGGTTATATTACACATAAACCTATAATATAGTTGATGACCACCTATGGAACTATAATTAGAGGTGCACATTCAAATGCACAAGTTTAAGCTAACTAGACATAGATGTAACTATGTACTCTTTTAAGCATACAATTAATTATTTCTTAATATGTAGTCTATTATAGAATTATATCCACACCACAAATTTTTTCTCACATATTATACATTATAAGTGATCCCAAACCATAAATTTTATCATGATATAATGAAAGACTATGCTTTAGCTATAGATGTCTCACATGCTTTACCCACACCATATTATGATATCACTATACTTCTAACTACATATATACCAAGATGCGAAGCATAACCAACCTGATGATTTACACAACAAGACATAAGTTATTAGATGAACTTATATTGTCGGTCCACTTGCTACTAATCACAAGATACAAGCCATATGCCCATATAGAGCAATCTTATTAAACTTAATCTTGTTTTAGCTATAAGCTGGGTTAAACAGGCTCACTGACATATATATTATAATTTGGATCAATGTTTTAAGACTAACTACTCTTTTTATAATTTATAATATCCATCTTAAAATTGATGAGAAAGGTAATGGATAATTAAATGGTTACGTCTTAAAACATTTAGGCATTATTATCATCATATATCTTAATAGTTTTGTGCACCATTTTTTGAATACATATTCTTATCACTATATTATTATTTGTGTATCACAGTATCGTTGTATCATATATTTAAGACGATATATAAATCGCTTAATCCACACCTTCACACTATTTTAATATCATTGTTTTTCCTTTCATAAACACAAACTGATGGTAAACACCATCTGTGCTAAAACAATACACACACACACACACACACACACACACACATAATTTTGTCCATCTACCAATATCATTAATATTAATCCATCGATTCTCTGATATTAATTGTAGAGTTTTATATATAGAGTTTTATAAACATAAAACTATATATTAATTGTAGACATTGGTGCTTTTACATAAATATCTTGTATCTTATTATTAGCACCATGGTGTATATATCATCAGATCACCGTAGTAAACTACAACTTGTTAATACATACATATCACTATGAATAAGCCACCTAATTCATACTATAGTATCATTCAACTTAGGGTGCAAGTTGATCAAAGCCTTTTTAATATATATTATATCCTTATAATATCAAATCATTGTTTAAGGCAATGACTTACCCAAAGATGATAGTGATTTACTAATTCAATGCTTAAACTAGAAGTTTTTTC
This sequence comes from Torreya grandis, assembly GCA_037957365.1. NCBI lineage: Eukaryota > Viridiplantae > Streptophyta > Pinopsida > Cupressales > Taxaceae > Torreya > Torreya grandis. Next base: position 550,271 of record JARHVA010000902.1, on the reverse strand, counting down.
GAGGTATGGGGCTAACCACCAAAGCAGACTTATAAACTCAGAATTTAATAGGGATTTCTAGACAATTAATAAATATACTATAATTTAGATCACGTAAATGCCTCAGATCGTCGTGCTCCTAATTCTTAGTTTTGGTAAACCGAATATTTATATCAAGTCACTTTACTTCTATTTCTTTTATTTAAAATTTGATTGGTAATACATCTGCGCTTCAACCAAATAGGAAAATATATTATTTATACTTAAATAGTTGTACCAACAATTATATCTGCATAGCCGTAGATATTTCCAAACACATGACTTTATTCTACATTATATAATATACAATGATTGAATTAATTGTCAGTTCATTGAGGTTTACTTGTTCGTTGATATACAGTTCATAGAAATCTTGTATATATATTCCAAAATATGGAGACTCATCATATTATAAATTTGTTAACTAAATTACCATGAGTGGTTATTATATTATACCACAAACAAGTATCAATGTGTTGAGTTGTGGAGCTAAAAGCTTCACTAATGAGCTAATGTGGAGGTTGTTGGGCTTACACAGTAACCAATATCAGTCAGAACCAACTGACATCGATTAGGGGTCGATCGGCATTGGCAGACGGTCAGAACCAACCGACATCAGTTAGGGGTCGGCCGACATCGGTCATCTTCAGACTGACACCGACTTCTGTGCGTTTTCAGAATTAGAATTGCTATTTTTAGGAGAACAATTAGTTTGCATGTAAAGACTAAAATTAGTCTTGAGTTTATTTTTTCTAATTATTGTTTGCTTTCAATTCTATTTAAGAGACCCATGGGGCAGTATTATAATTTGAGCAAGACGAGCAAGATCAAGAAGATCTGCAAGAATACAATTCAGTAATTGAATTGGTTGTAATTGATTCAGAGAGAGAGATAACTCTTAAAAGAGAATTACTGTACATCTTGAGAGGTGTGAGGAGAGAGAGATTTATGTCATTTTATTTCCTTCTGGAAGAGTTTAATACAAGATTGGTTGTTTCTTGTATCTCCTATTATTTGTTGTTTCTGATTTCTAGTTACTTGTTACTTCTGGTTTCAATTTCGTGTTTAGTTGCTTATACAAAAGTAATCAATTGTAGCTCTAAGATCCTAACAACTGGTATCAGAGCTCTAAACACTAACAACTGGTATCAGAGCGTGTTAGTGTTTGTTGATTACAGAATTCACTCATAGGGGTTTTTGATTGAGTGGGAGCAAAGCAATGGCAGAAGAAAGTAAACTAAGAATGGAGAAATTCAATGGCAAGAATTATCAATTATGGAGGATGCAGATTGAAGATTATCTGTATCAGAAAGATCTGTACTTACCGTTAGGTGGGGTTTCAAGGAAGCCCACAGATATGGAAGATGAAGAATGGAATGTTCTTGATAGAAAGGCTCTTGGATCTATAAGGTTGAGCCTGGCAGCTTCTGTGATTTCCAACTTATCACAAGCAAAGACAACGATAGAGTTAATAGATACTTTGGCAAATTTATATGAAAAACCTTCAGCTTCGAATAAGGTATATCTTATGAAGTAATTATTTAATTTGCAAATGCAGGAAGGTGGATCTGTATCTAGTCATCTTAATGATTTACATGCAATAGTAAATCAGTTAAATTCAGTCAAAATAGTTTTTGATGATGAAATTAAGGCTCTCTTAATCTTATGCTCTTTACCTGAAAGTTGGCATAGTTTGATAATGGCAGTTAGTAATACTGAATCTGCTTTAAATATCTTGAAAGTTGATGATGTTGTTAGTGTAATCTTGAATGAAAAAATTTGTAAGAAAAACATAGGGGAAACATCAGGTAATGCTTTAAGTGTTGAAAGTAGGGGAAGGCAAAGAGAGAAGGGCAAGCAAGGGAAATCAAGGTCAAAGATGGAAAGTAGATCCAAATCTAGAAATGGAAGAATAACCTACTGAAATTGTGAAAAGAAAGGACATGTAAAGAAAGATTGTTGGTTGAAGGATAACAAAGAAAATCAGCATGAAGGTAATAAAGAAGCAAAAGTTGCAGGTATTGTTGCACAGGATGCTCTTATATTTTCTTTAGATAATAAAGTAGAATCATGGGTTTTTAGATTATGGTGCCTCTTTCCATGCAACCCCAAATAGATTTTTTTAATGATTATGTCCATGGAGATTTTGAAAAAGTTTATTTAGGGGATGATGAGCCTTGTAAAATTGTTGGCAAAGGAAAAGTGTAGCTAAAATTACAGAATGGCAACACATGGGTGTTGAAGGATGTCATGCATGTACCCATCCTGAAGAAGAATCTGATTTTTGCAAGAAAATTGGGTGATGAGGGTTGCATAATAACTCTCACAGCTGAATCTTGGAAAGTTTCCAAGGGTGCACTTGTATTAGCAAAAGGTAAGAGAGTAGGTACACTTTATGTATCTACTTGTATTACTAATTATTCTCCTTCTATTTTATCTACTTTAGATGTAGATGCAAAGTTGTGGCACAGTAGGCTTGGTCACATGAGTGAGAAGGGAATGAATGTTCTTAAGTCAAAAGGTAAGCTTTTAGATTTGAAAAACATAAATCTAAATTTATGTGAGCATTGTATTTTTGGAAAATAGAAGAAAGTGAGGTTTCTCAAAACTGGGTTAACAAAGAAGAAGCACAAGTTGGAGCTTGTTCACACAGACGTGTGGGGACCAGCTCAGGTAGCTTCTATTGGAGGATCACAGTATTATGTTTCTTTCATTGATGATGCTACAATAAAGGTATGGGTTTATTGCATAAAGAAGAAATATAATGTTTTTGACACATTTAAGAAATGGAAGGCTTTGGTTGAGAATGAAACAAGTTTGAGATTGAAGTGCCTTAGATCTGACAATGGTGGTGAGTACTTACAGCAATAAATTCAACATTTACTATTATATGAATGGAATACGCAGGGAAAGGATAGTTCTAAGGACACCTCAACAAAATGGAGTTGTTGAAAGGATGAATAAAACAATAATGGAGTGTGCACGGAGTATGAGGTTGCATGCTGATTTGCCCTTATAGTTTTGGGTAAAAGTTGTAGATACTACGGTTTACTTGATTAACAGAGGATCTTTTACTGCATTAGATGGTGGAATTCCAAAAGAGGCTTGGATAGGTAAAAAGGTAGATCTTTTAGTTCTCAGAGTTTTTGGTTTTGAAGCTTTTGTGCACATTGAAAAAGAAAATAGAAAGAAGCTGGATGCTAAATCTATGCAGTGCACTTTCATTGGTTATGGTTTTGGAGATTTCAGATTTCGGTTGTGGAATTTAGAAACTAACAAAATTATTAGAATTTGTGATGTAGTTTTCAATGAGAAGGTGATGTACAGTGATTAGCTCAAGAGGCTGAATAATTATGAGCAGGGCAATCTTGATTTGGAAGAGGTTATGATCCAAAATGAGCTCGTGAGTAAAAATCATCACTCATAAAAAACACAGAGACTGACGTCAGTCAGGTAGAAATCAATGTCAGTCAGGTGGAGATCGACGTCGGTCAGGTGGAAATTGGTGTCGATCAGGAGAAATCGACATCGATCGAGTGCAAACCGACATCGGTTGGGTGTAAACTGACATCGATCAGAGATGACCAGAATCAGTCACAGTCAAAAGAAAATTTGGGCAGACAGCAAGCTATAAATGAGTCTCAAAGACCCATAAGGAGGTCTGAAAGGGTAAGTAAACCTCTAATTCGTTATTCCCCTTCTTTAGACTACTTGTTGCTCACTGATGGTGGAGAACTAGAAAGTTTTGATGAGGCAATGCAGGTAGAATCCAAGAAACAGTGGGAACATGGCATGAATGAGGAAATTGATTCTTGGAAGAGAACCATACATGGGATTCGGTTGAGTTGCCAGCCAGAAAGAAAGCACTGAAAAACAAATGGGTATACAGGTTAAAGGAAGGAGAGAATGGACAAATGAGACATAAGGTTAGGTTGGTAGTAAAGGGATTTGCACAGAAACCATGTATTGATTTTGGTGAAATTTTTTTCCTATAGTAAAGCTGACTTCTATTCGGACTGTATTGTCTTTAGTTGCTATTGAGGATTTGCATCTTGAGCAACTTGATGTTAAGACAACATTTCTTCATGGAGATTTGGATAAAGAGATATATATGGATCAGCTGGAAGGTTTTGAGGTCAAAAGTAAGGAGAAACTTGTGTGCAGGTTGAAGAAAAGCTTATATGGTCTTAAGCAAGCTCCAAGACAATGGTGTTTGAGGTTTGACAGGTTTATGATAGAGCATAGCTTTAGTAAATGTCAATCTGACCATTGTGTTTATTTTAACAGATTGGATAACGGTAGTTATAGTATCCTATTACTATATGTAGATGATATGCTTGTTACAGGTTCACACATGTAGAAAATTACTGAGCTTAATATAAAATTAGCTCACACATTTGCCATGAAGGATTTAGGAGCAGCAAAGAAAATCCTTGGCATGAGTATTAAGAGAGACAGAAAAAATCACAGTTTGATTTTGTCTCAAGAGGATTATGTGAATAAGGTGTTGGAGAGGTTCAATATGCAGGATGCAAAATTGATAAGCACACCTATGGCTGAACACTTCAAGTTGAGCAAAGAACAGTGTCCTAAATCACATGATGAGGTTGAGTACATGAGTAGAGTTCCATATGTTTCAGCAGTTGGGAGCTTGATGTATGCAATGGTATGTAATATACCAGATATTGCCCAAGCAGTGGGAGTTGTCAGCAAGATTATGGCTAATCTAGGAAAGGAACACTAGAAAGTAGTTTAGTGGATTCTCAGATATCTGAGAGGGACCAACAGTAGGCATTTATGCTATGGAGGGTTAAACACTTCTCTACATGGGTATGTAGATTCAGATATGGCAGGTGACTTGGATGGTAGGAGAAGCACCACAAGATATGTGTTCACTATTGGTGGAACGGTGGTTAGCTGGATTTCAAAGTTGTAGAAGGTTGTTGCCTTGTCTACTACAGAGGCAGAATACATTGCAGTCACAGAGGCTAGCAAGGAAATGATTTAGATGACTCAGTTCATGGAAGAGTTGGGAAAGGAGCAAGAGAGTTGCAGATTGTACAGTGATAGTCAAAGTGCAATTTATTTGGCAAAGAATTCAGCGTTTCATTCAAGAACCAAACATATATAGCTTAGGTACCACTTCATTAGACAGGTATTGGAGGATGGACAGTTGAAGCTGGAAAAGATTCATACAGATAAGAACCCTGTTGATATGTTAACAAAGCTGGTAACAAAGGAGAAGTTGAATCTTCATTCAACTTTTGTTGGTCTTCAAGATTGAACTTGAAGAGGGAGAAACAAGCTAGAGATGTTTAGAGGATGTTGTTGTACAGGTACAGGTGCAGTTGTTTATCTCCAAGTGGGAGATTGTTGAGTTGTGGAGCTAAAAGCTTCACTAATGAGCTAATGTGGAGGTTGCTGGGCTTACACAATAAATGGCATCGGTCATAACCAACTGACATCAGTTAGGGGTCGACCGGCATTGGTGGAATGGGTCAGAACCAACCGACATCGGTCATCTTCAGATCGACACCGATTCTGTGCGTTTTTAGAATTAGAATTGCTATTTTTAGGAGAACAGTTAGTTTGCATGTAAAGACTAAAATTAGTCTTGAGTTTGTTTTTCTAATTATTGTTTGCTTTTAATTCTATTTAAGAGACCCATGGGGCAGTATTGTAATTTGAGCAAGAGGAGAAAGATCAAAAAGATCTGCAAGAATACAATTCAGTAATTGAGTTAGTTGTAATTGATTGAGAGAGAGAGAGAACTCTTGAGGGATAATTACTGTACATCTTCGAGATGTGAGAAGAGAGAGATTTCTTCATTGTATTTCTTTCTGAAAGAGTTTAATACAGATTGGTTGTTTCTCGTATCTCCTATTATTTGTTGTTTCTGATTTCTAGTTACTTATTACTTCTGGTTTTAATTTCGTGTTTAGTTGCTTATACAAAAGTAATCAATTGAGCTCTAAATCCTAACACAACGAACAAGTATTAGAGCTATATTATTGCCAAAATATTATTTAACTTCATGCCACTATATTTGTATTTAAATATAATTGCTTAATAGTTTCTTGGATTATTTTCTTTCCATGATGCATTAAATTTGTAAGAAGACCCTATAGGTTTAAATCTCTTCTTAAATATACATACACAAAATCATCATTTAAATAAAACATACATAGAATCCAAATGCATCACGTACCTGGAAAACTATGTGATTGTTCCTTTTGGATTAACTTCTTTTTTCTTCATTTCCTATGGGCTCTATGTCTCTCCCTTTTCTATATTGTACATCCCTTTTCCTTCCTTTCTTTTTTTCCCCTTTCCTGCTTAAGAGTAAAGCGTAACTTTTCTTCCTTTTAGATTTTCTCTTTGTTTATTTTTATTTTTATTAATATCTTCATTTGTTTATTTTCCCCATATTTAAACATTTCATTTTTCTTTATTTTTTATTGTTATTTTTTGATTTTCTTATATTTTTTCCATTTTTTATTTTTAATTAGATTTTTTCAAATTTTAATTATTTTAATATTAAATATAAAAATCAATAAATTCATTAATTTAATTAGCATCTCCAAATACCATAGCAATTTAATGATAAATTCATAAATCAATAACCCAAATTTATTCTGACCATATAAATCATGCAAAACAAGTTCTACAAAAACATTAAATTATGTTAGTAACAATGTTAAACTATCTAATGCAAATGGAATCAAAACACAATATGCTAACCATTTAGTATGCATCTAACATGTACTAGTTAATGTAGTATGTGTAGGGTTCTAGTTAGTTTCTTTGTTATCCTCTGACATCTCTATCTACACCACCCTCTTCGGTGATGCTATCTCTATCATGCTCTGAGGAATGAGTTCTTCTGTGTCAACCTCATAATAAGCAGGTAGTTAGATCATAACATTATGATATACATATGTCATAAAATGTAACTGAAATAACAAATTAACATGTTTGTAATGTACATATTTACACTGCAACTAACTCATAACAACGTATCATGTAACCTAAGCAATATCAAACTGTCCAATAACAACATATATCTCACAGCTTAGTCAAATCAAATTTATCAATTATAAATATCCATGTATAATTAAATAGTTTGCTTAGCGAGAACTCATAATGTAACATTTCTGCCTTAAAGCTAGTCATCCTTCCAGATGACTCTTATTCAAACATAAGTTTTCAACTAAAAATATTGTTCAATAGATAAATATCATAATATAAAATATTAAATTAAATAGATAAATGTGGAAATCACTGTAGAACTCATTGTAGTCCTCCCAAAAAACACTATTCTCAAATTATTAGTCCCACAAGACCTTGCTCTATGAAATCTCTCTATAATGCAAACAAGGTTTACGAGTGTCATTTACTCTGATTAATTATATCATGACCACCCTAAGGTCCATAACCGATAAGATAAGCCTATATACTACAGGACTAACCACTTTTAATACCTCAAAGGGTCCCACATATCTTAGTAAAAGTTTCACTAACTTTCTAAAAGCACATTTCAAAATTAATGGATAATCATTTCACCGTACACATGCATATGGTCATATGACTAAATTTGACAAGTCCATATGCCAAATCATGGATTCAACAAGCTCACCTTATTGGATCCAAACTCAGTAACCACTGAGTCAATGTGAGACTAAGTGGGATCTATTCCCATCTCTTAGTACTCATGTCCCTAATTCACCACTCATCCCTTAGGTTTATATGACCTGATGATCTCTAAAATGTGCACAAAATTCAATGAATCACAGTTCTATACTAACAGAACATAGAAAACAATAACATATGCTAAATAATTTTATATGTACCAATATACATATAATAAAAATATATAATCATTCTGTAATTGTATTAAGTTGTGACTAACCAAACATAACTAGTATCATATTTCACAGCTTAACCTATAGTGTTATATTCATAGTTAAGAGGAAATAATGCTAAAATTATCATAATATACAAAGGCCAAGGATCACACCGTCCTTACAACTTTATAAAGGAACAAGTGAGATAATGTCTCCCTGCTTGCTCGACTAGTACACAACAAGTTAAAAGTTTATCTCAACCCTTTTAGACTAACAAGATGTTCCACACATCCCATACCTTACTCATTCCATGTGAAAGGTACATAAATATCTCTTCAAAACAACATGTTTTAAGCAAAAAAAGAATAATATCAATATAATCAAGGGTATATAATAACATAATAAATATAATCAACATATAATTCTTAATCTAAAACCACTATAAATTCAAGGTTTTCCACTCCACGTGGTCTAAGTTCACATGTTAGATAAATTAGTTACTCTAAAAAGTCACAAGTGAAATGTAGAGAACTAACATCTCAATAACAAAACTCTTACATACCCTCACATGGTAAAAAGAAAACACCATAACCTAAGTTGCCATAATCACTACCTACCTACCAAACTTGTAAGAATGGTATCATAACTTGATTCCACAACTGGAAGGAAAATACTAATCCACAAAGATGAATCAATCCATCCAGTCTTATAACTTCACTCAATAAGAAGTAGAACACACTATCCCTCAAACTCAAGGGGAAAATGTCAAAATAACATTTCAAAAACAAGTTCCCATCTAAAGAAACACTAAATCAATATCATGAAAATAAGAATCCTCTTAGTATCATATAATGATGTCAAAGGAGGGTGAGAGGGTAACAACTCACCTCCATTTTGGCTATGAGACAAGACACCTTTTCCCTAGTCCACGTAAACATAGAGGTGTTAGTATGTGATTAAACTACTAACACATTGGAGTCCTCAACAAAAATGAATACACTTTACTATAATAAAATTTCCACTGCACTAGGTGGTGCTAATCCAAAAATGGTCTTATAAGATTTCCCACTCCTAGGATTAGTGAATATAAGACACAAATCTAAGGCATATATACTTAAATGAGAAGCATCCCATGCTTTTAAATACTCACAACACAAAACACAAATGGCAAAGGTGAATTGATTATTAGGTAAGAATGATAAAAAATATGGTAGGAATCTCTTGTTCATGACTTTAACTATGATATGGATTCACCTAATCAACAACGATTACAACCATCACCGTTAGGATGATTGATAAACCAACCCTTTAACAACTTTAAGAGAGTACAAGTGATCCTAAGGGTACACACTCAATATACCACACACATTTCATTATCCTCTTTTTTGATAAATAGAATGATATAAAAATGCTAATAGACTCATTCGGTCCTAGAGTTCGAGCCACAACTCTAATACGACATGTAACAAGCATGTTGGGATCTAACTAGAAATACATTTTTTTTAAAATTAAACACATATAATAAAAATAAATTACACCATGAGAATCCAATTAGAGATTATACAAAATACTCTAAGTGTAATAATTATAAATGAAGCATACTACATCATATATCACTGATCAATATCATCATAAGAAATACATCATAATATGAATATAGAAAGTAATTACAATTAACCAGCCATGATTGATACATACTTAAACCCACTGCTGTCAATTTATAATAAATAAGTAATTATAGTTCATCATGATAATGTTTTAATAATATAAAAAATACAATACAATACAATGTACATATATAAGATACATGGCTCTTCAAAGCATAGTCCCTCGGACTCTAGTATCTGCGACAATCTTAAGTGTCGTCTCAAAATTAGTACTATTGTGGGGAGGGATAGCATCATCTAAGTGATTTTTCATTCCATCCACAGATTGACGATCCCCCACACTAACCCCATTAGGGAATGGCCCTCCCTTCATGGATGAGTAGATAATGATGGCATGAGAATTTAGAGAGACAAGCTAGTACTTGTGTGATGTATGATTTATTACACTAAACATGCAGTGTGTCATAGAACCCCATTTTATTGTAAGATATTACACAAACATGTAAATCATACTCATGAAATGATACTGTCTCACTAAACATTACCTAGTCAATGTTTTCAATAATAAATAATGATCTAAAGATCAATCAATTTTATACACACCACTTGATTAAATTACCTTCATCTAGCATTGTTGCTAGTAAGCTAATGAGGTCCATCTCAATACTTACTCAATACCACCAATGCGATATGTGATTAACATAACATTGACCAAATTTCACCTTAGTACAATTTGTTCAACTATTTTCATGGAAAGCCAAACATCAATTGTAAGAACAAGTCATTTCAGAGGTCCAAAATAACAAGTCAAGGAGGCTGAAGTATTTTGGCTCCATTGTAGTGTATGTCAGGTTCTCCATAAGTCAAGTCTTTGCCCCTCATAAACCTGAATTGCATTATCAAGACCAAGTCAGGTTCTCTGAATGACTCAACTTATAAAAATTTTATGAGTAGAAGTAATTTGGGTTTACGAACTCAAATTACTCTTTCTAATGCTTTATGGGTTTTTAACGATGTATGACTTCGGGTTTTCAAACAGGCTTTGCTTATGAATTTTATAATTAGTGAGCAATGAGACGTCCAAAGTGAGTAAGTAATAGGGCTTAAAAAACCTGAAATGGTCTTGATAATGCATCTCGAAAGTGGCCCTTCAAAACTTTTTCGAATGGCCTTTCTTGCCTTGTTTCCCCCTAGTGTCCCTTCGAAATTTTTTGAAGGGCACTATGTTTCCCAAGTGTCCATTCAAATTTTTTCAAAGGGCACTTTTTTTTCTAAGTGACCCTTTGAAAAAGTTTTGAAGGACACTTTTCTTGCCAAGTGTCCCTTGGAACTTTTTCAAAGGGCACTTTGTTGTCCAAGTGACCCTTCAAAAAAGTTTTGAAGGGCACTTTTCTTCCCAAGTGACCCTTCAGACTTTTCCAAAGGGCACTTTGTCTCTAGAAATGCCCTTCAAAAAAGTTACAAAGGGCCATTTCGTTTGGAAATGCCCTTCATAATTTTTTGAAGGAACCCTGTGCCTTCCCTAAGTGTCCTCCAGAAAAAGTCTCGAAGGAAATAGTCATTGCCTTTCAAACAAAATCCCATAAAGAATTCCTTTGAATAAATTTTTTGAAGGAATTACTTCAGGAAAATTGCCTGAAACATAAAACTGACCTGATGGATCCCCATGACGTGCCATAAAACATCAAGATTAATACAACCCACTAGCCATTGGGGTGCAAAAATGATGTGTCATAGGCATCAAATTTAGGGTGGCCAACTAGCCGTTGGGGTGCAAAGATGACATGCCACAAGATGTCAAATTTAGGGTGGCTAACTAGCCATTGGGGTGCAAAGATGTCATGCTGTAAGATGTCAAATTTAGGGTGGCTAACTAACCATTGAGATTCAAAGATGACGTGTCGTAGGACATCAAATTCATGCCTAAAGTCTTCAAGTAGGGAGTACAGCCATTTAGAGAACTTGACAGGGTCTTAAGCAAAGCAAAATTAGGTTTTCAAAAGAGCTTTGCTTATGAATTTTATAAGCAAAAGCAATCAAAAAACTTGAAAGTGTAGAGATAGTGCAAATCAAGTTTTCAAACAAGCTTTGCTTATGACTTTTACAAGTAAAAGCAATCAAAGAACCTAAATAAGCAAGTAAGAAGTGAAGTCACTTAGAAAACTTGAATGGGTCTATAGTGAAAAATACGAGAGCTTTTAGGAAGAATCTAAGGTTCACAATAGCAATCTAAGACATTTTTTATGGAGGGTCATCTCACCTTTAATTTTATAGCGATCCTGGTCATTTCAAGAGGGTGAATCAAAGAGAATGACAAACTCTAACTGAATGAGAGAACAATTGGAATCAGTTTCACCAAGATGGTGACTACAAACCATTTTGGAGGCTTTTATTTTAGCACCCAAGATCTCTCTCTTCTCTCCCTCTTTTGCTATAAATAGGACCCTTGGGCTCTTGTTTTATCATCCATAGATAGTATGGTGAAGCCCTGCTGGAATGTTTTGCCATTTTATTGCCTTTGAGCAAATAAGCATAAGTCTATTTTCTTTCTAAGTTCTAGACATTTGCTTGGGCATGCAATAGACATAGAGTGACAACAAGTGATGTTTTATCCTTCTCTTCTCTATCCTCCATGTTTTTGAGTAAAGAATTGATCCAACAGGTCATGTAGAGTGCATTTTAGTTGTATGAGATTTTGCACGTGTAACCCTTTTTCTAGACTATACAGGTTATCTTTTCAAGTTATTTACCTTCTATGATCTCATTCATTTTGTCTCTACATTGAAATATTTATGTTGGAATCTTCTCAAACTTGAGTTATAGATTATATTCTGTTGTATTGCGCATAAGTATAGGGCATATATGTGGATACTAATTCTTGGTGTATCACTATCTTAGACTAGGCTTTTCATTTATGCAAACTTCTAACTCTTTTCACTCATACAAACTAGTTCAACAATTTTATTGCATAAAAAATTAATACAGGGAGCTAGTCCTTCCAACCTAGAGGTTCATTTCCACTTATAGGCACCCCACAGGCCTAGAAATGTCTCTACATTGCCCAAATTTGGAGGACGCTTGAACAGTCCTCTTTTAGGGTGCAAGATTTAGAGACAAAGTTTTGGCATGCCCAGTGGGACCTAAATTATTACTAAGTTAAGGCGAATGCTGGTCTTGATAAGCCTAAAGTAGTAAAAATACCCCTAACCTAACATTTGGTAACTCCAAAAGGATGTGAATCCCTGGTTATAGACCAAGTTTTATATATTATCCTACATGGTCCTCACAAGGTCCTTAAGATTTTTTGACTAGGCCCCTTCTGCTGAAGCTTTTCATGAAGAACAATGCCCTAAACCACTCCTAGCCCTATTAAATCCCTGGCAAGGAGGTTTTGGGGAAGAAGCAGAAGAGGTTGAAGAAGTTCAGGGAGATGAGGAAGTTAAAGAAGAAGAAGGAATAGAGGATCATAGGGAAGAAGAGAAATGGGAGAAAGGGGAGAGATAAATAGACATCGACCCTTCCATGTTTTTAATACCCAAAACCCAATAGAGCTTCCTGCATATGAGCCCATCCCTCCAAATATACCAAGAATCTTCCTAGTTTCAATGGAGAGGGTCCTATTACCTCATCTGAGCATATTAGAGACATCTCTATTTTTTGTAATTTCCATAATGTTACTAAGGCCAATATAGACATTAGGCTGCTTGCTATGTCTTTAAAAGGCAAAGTATTTGACTGGTATAAAATGTTGGAAGGGGGTTGTATTACAAGTTGGGATGGTTTTGGAGACCTATTGGTGACAAGATTCAAAAATAAGAGTGATCAGGCTTCCCTAATACATCAGTTGAATGTAATAAGAAGAGGTCCAAATGAATCCATAGGAGATTTCAAATAACATGGTATAGGCTACCACCAAGCATGAGACATCCTACTATCTTTATGTTCCCAACATACCTCAAAGGTATTGGTATTGATGTTCTTGTTATGCTGTAGTCAATGGGAGGATTCACTCTTTGAGGTGCATGTAAGCTAAAAATTAACGCTGAGGATAGCTTAATTTAGGATGGAAGACTCCCTCCAAGATTTTCCATGCCTTTGTTGTCCCACAATTCAATCGAAGCTCCAAGCATGTCACAGGTTCCCAATGCCAATGTGAAGCCAAGAGCCTTTCCCAAGAAGGTGGATAACATTGTGGATAAGGATGAATAAATTAGATTATTAAGAGCTTAGCTCAAACAAGCTCAATATCAGGCCAATGCTCCTCCTAATTCACAATACTATCCTTAACAAGGATAAATAGCTCCATCCCAATACAATTATCAAGGGACAAGACAAAATCAACAAGGTTACAATAGACAACCCAATGCATATAATCTAATTTCTACTCCTCCCATAAAGGCTATTGTTCCAATTCATGCAAATCTAGTGCAAGGAGAAGATCATGTGGACTAATGGGGGCAACCTCAAGGTTAGTTTACACATGATGATGGAGGAACCAACTATGCTTTGACTACACAAGAAGAAGCTACTCCTTACATGATAGTAGAGGAAGCATGTCCCAGCCAAAGGGATAATCATGGATAAGGCAATAGCCCATGTTTGGGGATGATGAACTTTCAATAAAAGGATAATTTTGTGTTGACTCAAGGCATGCCAATTGTAGCTAATACAAGGTCCAAGAAGAGAGCCTTGGGAGAACGCTAGGAGCCATGCATAGTTCCAAGTGATGCCTCTCCAAGGCCATAAAATGCCAATCAAAGTGTTGCACCTTCTATAAGCCATGTTCCTCACCAAATTTAGAATGTAAATGCAACTACCAAGTTTACAACATAGTACGCAACAGTTCCTTTATTACCATCAAAAATGCAAGAGAAAGTGAATACTCCATCTCTAAATATTGTAGACTCGTTAAAGAGCAATAAGATAAGTATATCCCTTTGGGAGGTTTTACATATACCTGATCAAAAGGAGCTTTTGCAAGAACAATTATCAAGCATGCAGGTGGCTCCTCAATCTTGAAGGCATCATAGTGTGGCTCTCATAAATTCTCCAAATCATCTTTTGGAGCCTTCCACTAAAGTTGAAAATCCTCCACCCTTCTACTTCAGACTCATTGTAGGAGATAAGTTGATCCACAATTGTATTGTGGATGGTGGAGCAAGCATTACTGTTATGCCTAAAGTAGTGGTTGATAAGCTGGGTTTGAACTATGAGCCACATAGTAAAGGCATGTTGTAGCTGGATGGAACTCTAACCAAGATGGTAGGATTGGTCAAAGGTCTGAAAGTGTTTTTACATGGCTGGCCAAGCTTCCCTATCATGCAAGATATTGTGGTGGTAGACCTTCCAACACACTTTACTATATACTTGTCTAGGGACTTTATGACCAAGATAGGAGGATACATTTCTACTAATTGGTCCTTTCTATCTTTCAAGACAAGGTATGGAACTAAGGTAACCATAAAGACTCAGCTATTAGCAAGGTTCCACATTGAGCCATACTTGGAGACAAAAAAATCAAAACTGTCTAATCAGGAAAGAGGAAGAGGCAGCCCTGAATAGTGAAACATCTTCTCCTCTTGAAGGTATTTCCAACCTCTATCTTAACAATTACAACACTAAAACACATGGCCTTGATCCTTACACTTTCACTAAGGAAATTGATTTTGGAGTTTACTGCATGCATGAGGAAAATGTCCCAATTCCTTCCCTCACTAATGAAGATCATGAGATTGATGGCATCTGGGAAATGTTCTTTGATGGTTCAAGGAGAAAAGTAGGTGCAGAAGCTGGTGTCATATTGGTTTCCCCATCAAATAATCATTACTACTCTTCTTTTAGGTTTCACTTTAGCTGCACTTGTAATGTGGCATAATATGAAGGCTTAGTTCATGGTCTCCAATAGGCAAAGAAGAGAGGAATCAAGATTTTGAAAGTCTATGGAGATAGTGAGCTGATCATTCATCAAGTGAAAAGTCAAGATACAGCCAAGAACCCCTTGCTCAAGTCCTACAAGCATAGGGTATGGGATCTACTTGAGGATTTTGATGCCTTTAACATCCAACCCATACTAAGAGACTTGAACAAGCACACTGATAGATTGGCTACAATTGAAGCACATTTTGACTCAGTTGCTGATGTTGAACAAGATAAAGATCAATCTCATATCAAAATCATTGTGGTCACCTTCCATTTCAAGTAATGAAGTGTCATGGCAAGAGTTTTAAAGTGATGAAGATATTGCACACTTCATATAAAATGAGGAAGGCTTCTCTTCAAGAAATCAAAAGAAGTTACATGATCATTGTGAAGAGAAGATTATACAGTTGAAGACAAATAAAATACCCAAGGGGCTGATTATCTTGGAGAGTGTATTCAATGAGGATGATTAAAAAAAAACAAAGAATGAGCATGTCAACAAAAGAAGAGAACTATGAGAGAGTTCTGATTTTCAAGGATAAACTTTTGAAGATTGCCAAGGCTTGTTCTCAGCTAGAAAGGCAAGCTTTTATTGCATTATACAAAGAGTTTCATGACATCTTTGCCTAGAAATACAAGGACATGAAAGGGTTTCACCCAAGTCTAGCTCATCAAACAATTGAGTTGGAGCATAGAGCTAAACCGGTAAGACAAAAGCAAAGGCCTATCAACCTCAAGGTAGAAGAACTCATGAAGAAAGAGCTGACCAAATTGATTGAGTCTAGGATTATCTTTCCTATCAAGCACTCAACTTGGGTAGCCAACGTTGTGTCAGTTCAAAATAAGATTGGATAAATCAAACTTTTTGTGGATTTTTATGATCTAAACAAAGTGTCTCTCAAGGATCATTACCCACTCCCTTCCATGCAACAAATTCTGCAAGTTGTTTTAGGTTCTCAACATTTCTCACTTCTTGATGGTTATTCAGGTTATAATCAAATATTGGTAAATGAAGGGGATCAATTCAAAACAGCCTTCACCATCAAGTGGGGGACCTTTGCCTGCAAGAAGATGACATTTGTTTTATCCAATGCTGGAGCTACATTTCAAAGGGCAATGAACATGGCTTTCAAAGGCTTGATCAAGATGACATTTGTTTTATCCAATGCTGGAGCTACATTTCAAAGGGCAATGAACATGGATTTCAAAGGCTTGATCAATAAATTTTTGCTTGTTTACCTTGATGATATAACCATTTTTTCAAGGGATGTTGCTGATCATATGAGACAACTAAGGCAAATGTTTGAGAAGTGTAGAGAGTATGCTATATCCCTCAATCCAAAGAAGTGCATCTTCGTTGTCCATGAAGGTAAGCTTTTGGGTCATGTTGTTTCAAAAGAAGGCTTATCTATTTACCCTAAAAAGGATTGAATTTATTCTAGGCTTATCTTTCCCTCAACACAAGAAAGGGATGCAAAGTTTCTTGGGAAAATTAAACTTTTTAAGGAGGTTTATCCCAAACTTTGCAACTGTGATAAAGCCTATCACAACCATGCTAAAAAAGAACCAAGTTTTTACTTGGATAAAAGAAGGTAAAAATAGCTTTGAGGCAATCAAGCAAGAAATTGCAGCCTCTCCCACTCTCTTAAATCCAAATTTTGCTAAATATTTCATACTTTATACTTTTTCTAACCTTGACACTATCTCAGCTATGCTTATGCAAAATAATGATGAAGATTTTGAACAACCAATTGCTTTCTTCAGCCAAGGCTTCAAATACCATGAAGTGAGATATTTTTTTGTTGAGAAGCAAGATTTAACCATCACTAAAGGTTTGAAAAAGTTTAGGTATATGGTTTCCAATAACAAGATCCATGTCATGGTCTCCCATCGTAGCACCAAGGAGTTTCTCCTAAGTAGGGATCTCAATGAGAAGAGAGCTGGATGGATCATGAAGGTGATGGAATATGACATTGACATCAAGGTAACCGGGCTAGTAAGAGGAAGAGGTTTATGTGGGCACTTAACATCTGACTTTCAAGAGCCAAAAGAGCAAGCCTTGGTAAATCAAGTTCAAGACTAGCCAACTGATCAAATACAAAATCAAAGTTGAATACAAGACATCATTAGTTTTCTTCAAAATGGTGAGTGTCCCAATGGCTTGAAAAAATCTCAAAGAAGGCATTTTAGGTGGCAAACTATTACTTATTATCTTGTGGATGGCATTATCTTTAAGAAATATGTGAGCAATGTGTTGCTAAGATTCATTAATAATGACCAACTTGATATGTTGCTAGAAAAGTTTCATAATGGTGTAGATGGTGGTCACTTCTCTCCTATAACAATAGCTACAAAAATAATGAGAGTTTGTTACTATTGGCCTAGTCTTTTTAAGGACTGTTATCATTGGGCTAAGGTTTATCCTCAAAGTGCTTTCTTTATTGGCAAACAAAAGCTTGTTGGCCTTCCATTTAATCCTATCCAAGTGGACCATCCTTTTATGCAATGGGGCCTTGACTTCATTGGCATGATCAACCCTCCATCAAGTGCTAGACACAAATGTATATTGACTGCTACAGACTACTTCACAAGATGGGTAGAGGCTATTGCTTTGAAAAAAGCAAATGAAAATGCCATCTTAGAGTTATATAGTAACATTATAACAAGGTTTGGAGCTCCTCATGTCATCATCTTAGATAATGCACTTGCTTTCATAAGTGCTAAAACTTTTGATTGGATAGCAAAGAGTGGAGTTCATTTCAGTACCTCATCCAACTACTACCCTCAAGGTAATGGATTGGTTGAGTCTACCAATAAGAACCTCATC
Source organism: Torreya grandis (assembly GCA_037957365.1). Classification (NCBI taxonomy): domain Eukaryota; kingdom Viridiplantae; phylum Streptophyta; class Pinopsida; order Cupressales; family Taxaceae; genus Torreya; species Torreya grandis. Next base: position 532,056 of record JARHVA010000902.1, on the reverse strand, counting down.
AAGATTATTAAGAGTATGTTGGAAACTAATCAAAGAGAATGGCATAGCAAGTTGAAGACAACCTTATGGGTAGACAAAATCACTCCAAAGAAATCAATTGGTAATTCTCCCTTTGTACTTATCTATGGGAGAGAAGCTAGGCTATCCATATCACAAGATCTCCCTACCTTAAAACTTGCACAATAGCTGGAATTACTTAAAAACACACCCATGGAGGTCAGATTGATAGAATTAATGTAGCTACAAGAGGCAAGAGATGATGCACACAAAGCTTTGGAACACCATCAAGTTCTCATGAAGAAATCCTTTGACAAAAGAGAAAGGGCAAGAGTGTTCAAAGAAGGTGACTTGGTCTTGAAATGGGATGAAGATAGAGAAAAACTAGGTGAACATACAAAGTTTGATACCTTGTGAAGTAGTTCTTACATCATCAGCAAGTGCAAGCAAAGAAACTCCTTTTAACTATCCAAAATAGATGGAGAAGAGTTGTCTATTCCAGTGAATGGAGTCCATTTGAAGCCTTGCTTTTAACCCTTGTTGGCCATGTCTTGTATATACTTTATTTTGGTGTGTTTCCTTTGTTGTGTTTATTTTTCCTAAGTTCTTTGTAGCACAGGTGTGTTTTCCTTCCCTTTGTTTGGTGTGTGTCTCTTCCTTGTGTGTGTTATCAATCTAGCTAGTGTGTTTTTAAACTAAAGCTTGTTCAGTCCTCCTTGAAGTGCCTATATGCATGACTCCATGCCCAATGGAAGGATTTAGGTAGCTTGTCTTTAACATAGTAGGCATGTCTCCCCTCAAAATTGCCAAGAATGCTGACCAAATTTCACCTTAGTATAATTTGTTTAACCATTTTCATGGAGACCAGAACAGTAGTTGCAAGAACAGGTCATTTTAGAGGTCTAAAAAAGTCAAGGAGGTTAAAGTGATTTGGCTCCATTGTAGTGTATGTTAGGTTCTCCACAGGTCAAGTCTAGGCCCCTCATAAACCAAGATTACATTATCAATACCAAGTAAAGTTCTCTGAATGACTCAACTTAAAAAAAATTCATGAGTAGAAGTAATCCAGGTTTACGAACCCAAATTACTCCTTCCAATGCTTTGTGGGTTTTTAATGGTGCATGACTTTGGGTTTTAAAACAAGCTTTGCTTATGACTTTTACAAGTAGTGAGCAATGAGAGGTTTGAAGTAAGTAATAGGGATTTAAAAACCTAAAATGGTCTTGATAATGCCTCTCAGAAGTGGCCCTTCAGAACATTTTTGAAGGGACTTTCTTACCTTGTTCCCCCCAAGTGTCCCTTTGAAAAGTTTCAAAGGGCACTTTGTTTTCCAAGTGTCCCTTCAAACTTTTTCGAAGGCTACTTTTCTTTCTAAGTGACCTTTCAGAAATGTCTTGAAGGGAACTTTTCTTCCCAAGTGTCCTTTCAAACTTTTTTGAAAGGCACTTTGTTGTCCAAGTGACCCTTGGAAAAAGTTTCGAAGGGCACTTTTCTTCCCAAGTGACCCTTCAGACTTTTCCAAAGGGCACTTTGTCTTTGGAAATGCCCTTTGAATTTTTTTTGAAGGGCCATTTCCTTTGGAAATACCCTTTAGAATTTTCTGAAAGGACCCTATGCCTTCCCCAACTGTCCTTCAAAATTTTTTTGAAGGACACTTTCCCAAGTGTTCTTCTAAAAAAGTCCTGAAGGAACTAGCTGTTGCCTTTCAGGCAAAATACTTAAAAGAATTCTTTCAGACAAATTGTCTAAAAGAATTACTTCAAGAAAATTGCCCAAAACATAAACCCAACCTAATGGATCCCTATGACATGCTGTAAGATGTCAAGTTTAATACAACCCACTAGTTGTTGGGGTGCAAAGATGTTGTGCCACAAGACATCAAATTCAAGGTGGCCAACTAGCCGTTGGTGTGCAAAGACAATTTGCCATAGGATGTCAAATTTAAGGTGGCCAACTAGTCATTGGGGTGCATAGATGATGTGTCATAGGACATCAAATTTAGGGTGGCCAACTAGCCATTGAGATTCAAAGATGACGTGCTATAGGATGTCAAATTGATGCCCAAAGTCTTCAAGCAGGGAGTAAAGCCATTCAGAGAACCTGACAGGGTCTTAAGTAAAGCAAAATTGGGTTTTCAAAAGAGCTTTGCTTATGAATTTTATAAGCAAAAGCAATCAAAAAACCTGAAAGGGCAAAGATAGTGCAAATCAGGTTTTCAAACAAGCTTTGCTTATGACTTTTACAAGTAAAAGCACTCAGAGAACCCAAAGAAACAAGTAAGAAGTAAAATCACTTGGAAAACTTCAATGGGTCTACAGTGCAAAATGTGGGAGCTTTCAAGAATATTCTAAGGTTGTAGCAGTGATCCAATCCATTTCTTATGGAGGGTCATCTCACCATTGATTTTGTAGCGATCCTAGTCATTTCAAGAGGGCGAATCGAAGAGAAGGACAAACTCCAATTGAATGAGAGAACAACTGGGATCAGTTTCACCAAGATGGTGACTGCAAACCATTTTAGAGGCTTATATTTTGGTGCCGAAGAGATCTCTCTTCTCTACCTTTTTTGCTATAAATAACACCCTTGGGATCTTGTTTTATCATTCACAGATAGTATGGTGAAGCCCTATTGGAATGTTTTGCCATTTTTTACCTTTGAGCAAAGAAGCATAAGTCTATTTTCTTTCTAAATTCTTGACATTTTCTTGGGCATGCAAGAGACACAGAGTGACTGTAAGTGATTTTTTATCCTGCTGTTCTCTATCCTTCATGTTTTTGAGTAAAGAGTTGATCCAATAGGTCATGTAGAGTGCATTCTAGCTGTATGAGATTTTGCACATGTGTAACCCTTTTTTTAGACTATACAGGTTGTCTTTTATAGTTTTTTACCTTGTGTGATCTCATTCATTTTATCTCTACATTTAAATACTTATGTTAGAATCTTCTAGAGCTTGAGTTTTAGAATATATTATGTTGTATTGTGCATAAGTATAGGGCATACATGTGGATACTAATTCTTGGTGTATCACCATCTTAGACTAGGCTTTTCATTTATGTAAACTTCCAACTCTTTTCACTCATATAAACTGGTTCAATAGTTTTATTTCACAAAAAGCTAATACATGGAGCTATCCCTTTCAACCTAGAGGTTCATTTTCACTTATAAGCACACCCACAGGCCTGAAAATGTCCCAATGTTGTCCAAATCTGGAGGAGGCCTGAACAACCCTCTTCTAGGGTGCAAGATTTGGAGACAACACATAGTATAACAAATAGATTCATATAGACTACATCTTACTATAAATCATATCTCATAATATGTTAAGCACATGATAATCTAACAACATACATTCATTCCATCAAACGTATAAATGAATTTAATAAATATATAAATCCCATAATAGAAATATTAAGCAAACAAGCTCAGATTATACCACCCCAATATAATATACATTAGACTACACACTTTATGTTTCATAAGTAGACACAAAATAATAATCTCTACTAACTATTAAAAAAAACATGTTATTCTTAGAAATGTCTAACATGCATACATTTAGTCCATGAAACGTATGAATGAATCTAGTCATATTAATTACAATTTTTACCGCTCAGGTATACCATACATTTAGAATATAATTTATAAATGAAAACACTTTATGACATCCCATAATACCATAGATCATTGAACATGTTCACACTACTTAATCATGAATAATTAGTCTCACAATTTGAAGAATCAAATGTCCCTTAATTCTAAATAATAGGCAAGCAAGTATAGTTTATACCTATTGGGTATATCGTATGTTTAAACTACATACTAGCAATCAAAAGAAACATAACACATAAGCACACATCACGATGAACTAATACATGTTATATATATCAAAACACTTGCATATTTTAATCTACTCAAATAACCCATAACCAAGTTATATCATAAACTTTCATTTAAATAACTTAATTTTGTTTTGAGGGATTACTTTCATATAATTATGGTTTTGGTCCCTCAAACACCTTATGACTCAATATAACCATCCGTTTAGCTATAAGCTTAAACATAGGACCCAATTAACCTATATATGCAATATTTTTATATGGTTGTTTAAGCCCATGAATAAATATGTTTCCTATATACGAATAATCTACAACATAATATGTATTGCATATAAGCATAACATGGTATATAAATACTATCTCAATAGTCAACTATATTTCTAAGTCAAGATATTCATATGATTGTAACATTCATTACACTTTATTGTTCATAAAATATATTGACGATTTTTATAAGATAAGGGATTCAATTATTTAATACTCCTTCACGGTTTTTGTCCCTTCCTAAATAGATTTGCAAATACACTACACCATATGATAACCCATATTATCATAGTCTAGTGTTCTTAAGTACTACTACTAATTACCTCAACCAATTATATTAAAGTAACTATGAATCAATGAAAGCATAAACTTTTGTTCAAATAATCAGTTATAATAGAGAAGGTCTCAATTCACATGGAATACATAATATTCCATTCTAGCATTTGTTATTCTCTCAAGATGTTGTATGCACGTATACATAAGGTTATATTACACAAAAACCTATAATATAGTTGATAACCACCTGTGAAACTAGAATTAGAGGTACACATTTAAATGCACAAGTATAAGCTAACTAGGCATAGATGTACCTATATACTCTTTTAAGCATACAATTAATTATTTATGAATACATAGCCTATCATAGAATTATATATGCACCACAGATTTTATTTCACATACTATACATTATAAGTGATCCCAAATCATAAAGTTTATCATGATATAATGAAAGACTATGCTTTAGCTATAGATGTCTCACATGCTTTACCCGAACCATATTTTAATATCAATATGCTTATAACTACATATATATTAGGATAAGAAACATAACCAACCCGATGATTTACACAATAAGACATAATTTATTCAATCAACTTATATTGTTGGTCCACTTGCTACTACTCAAAAGATACAAGCCCTATGCCCATATAGAGCAATCTTATTAATCTTAATCTTGTTTTAACTATAAGTTGGGTTAAACAGGCTCATTGATATATATATATATATATATATATATATATATATATATATATATATATATATATATATATATATATATATTATAATTCGAATCAATGTTTTTAGACTGACTACTATTATTATAATTTATAATTTCAATTCTGAAATTGATGAGAAAGGTAATGGATAATTACATAGTTATGTTTTAAAACATTTAGGCGTTATTATCATCGTATATCCTAATATTTGTGTTCACCATTTTTAGAACACACATTGTTATCAATATAATATTATCTATGCATCACAATATCATTGTATCATATATTTAGTAAGATGATATATAAATCACTTAATCCGTGCCTTCACACTATTTTAATATTATTATTTCTCCTTTCATAAACACAGATCGATGGTAAACATCCTCTGCACTAAAACAACACACACACACACACATATAGATTTTCATCAATCAGCCAATATCATTATTATTAATCCACAAATTATCTGATATTAATCTTAGATTTTTATATATAGAGTTTTATAAACATGAATTTATTTATTAATATTATTAATTGTAGATATTGGTGTTTTTACATAAATATCTTCTATATTATTATTAGCACCATGGTGTATATATCATTAGATCGCCGCAGTAAACTATGACTTGTTAATATATACAGATTGATATGAGTAAGCCACCCAATTCATAATATAGTAGCATTCAACTTAGGGTACAAGTTGATTATAGCCTTTTTAATATATATTATATCCTTATAATATCAAATCGCTGCTCTAGGTGTCAACTTAATAATTTATAATCTCCAGTATGAAATCGATGAGAAAGGTAATGGATAATTACACAATTAGATCTTAAAACATTTAGGCATTATTATCATCGTATATCTTAATATTTTTGTGTGCCCTTTTTAAAATACACATTGTTATCACTATATTATTATCTGTGTATCACTATATCATATATTTAGTAAGACAATATATAAATCACTTAATTTGTGACTTCACACTGTTTTAATAGTGTTATTTCTCCTTTCATAAACACAGATTGATGGTAAACATCATCTGCACTAAAACAACACACACACACACACACACACACACACACACACACACACACATCCACCAATATCATTAATATTAATCCATGGATTCTCTTATAATAATAATAGAGTTTTATATATAGAGTTTTATAAACACAAATTTATATATTAATAGTATTAATTATATATTAGCGCTTTTACATAAATATCTTTTGCCTTATTATTAGTGTCATGGTGTATATATCATCATATCATCGTAGTAAACTATAACTTGTTAATATATACAGATCAATATGAGTAAGCCACCCAATTCATAATATAGTATCATTCAACTTAGGGTGCAGGTTGATCAGAATGTTTTTAATATATATTATATCTTTATAGTATTAAGTCACTGCTCAAGGTGTCGACTTACCTAAAGATGATAGTGATTTACTAATTCAATGTTTCAAATAGAAATTTTCATGAGATATGACACTAACCACTAAAACATATTTCTAGACTTATAATTTAATAGGGATTTCTAGACAATTAATAAATATACTATAGTTCAGATCACCTAAACACCTCAAATTACCATGCTCCTAAATCTTAGTTTTAGTAGACTGAATAGTTATATTAGGTCACTTTACTCCTATTTATTTTGTTTAAAATTTGATTGGTAATACATTTGTACTTGAATCAAATGGGAGGATATGTTATTTATACTTGAATAGTTGTACCAGCAATTATATCTAAGTCACCATAGTTATGTCCAGAAAGATGACTTTGTTCTACATTATATAATATACAACTATTGAATTAATTGTCCAGTTCGTTGAGGTTTACTTGTTCATTGATATATAGTTCATAGAAATATTGTATATATATTCAGAACTATGGAGACTCATCATATTACAAATTTTTTAACTAAATTGGCATGGGTGGTTATTGTATTATACCACAAACAAGTATCATAGCTATATTATTGCCAAAATATTGCTTACCTTCATGCCACTATATTTGTATTTAAATATAGAGTTGCTTAACAGTTTCCTATATTATTTTCTTTTCACGATGCACTAAATTTATAAGAAGACCCTATAGGTTTAAATCTCTTCTTAAATATACAAACACAAAATCATTATTTAAATAAAACATAGACGGAAACCAAATGTATCACCTACCTGGAAAACTATAAAGTTTTTTCTTTTGGATTAGCTTCTATTTTCTTATTTTCCTCTAGTCTCTGTGTCTCTCCCTTTTTTGTATCATACGCCCCTTTTCATTCCTTTATTTTTATTCCCTTTCCTGCTTAAGAGTAAAGCATAGCTTTTCTTCCTTCTAGATTTTCTCTCTTTTTTATTAATATCTTCCTTTTTTGTTTTTCCTATATTTAAACATTCCATCTCTATCTCTCTCTCTCTCTCTCACATCTTTTTTCCATTTTTTTCTTTTAATTGAAAATTTTCAAATTTTAATTATTTTAACATTAATTATAAAAATCAGTAAATTCATTAATTTAATTAGCTTCTCCAAATTCCATAACAACTTAATGATAAATTTATAAATCAATAACTCAAATTTATTCCAACTATTCAAATCACACAAGATAAATTCCACAAAACTATTAAACTATACTAGCAACCATGTTAAACTATCTAATGCAAATAACATCAAAACTCATTATGATAACCATTTATTGTGCATCTAACATGTGCTAGCTAATGTGATGTGTGCAGGGTTCTAGCCAGTTTCTCTATCATCCTTTGACATCTCCATCTACGTCACCCTCTCTGATGATGCTCTCCCACAACCACGCTCTAAGGGATGAGTTCTCCTGCATCAACCTCACAATAAGTAGGTAATTAGATCATAACATCATGATATACATACATCATAAAATGAAACTAAAATAACAAATCAACATGTTTCTAATGTAAATATTTACACTTCAACTAACTCATAGCAATGTATCATGTAACCTAAACAATATCAAACTATCCCATAACAACATAGATCTCAAAGCTTAGTCAAATCAAATTTGTCAACTATAAATATCCATAGCTAATTAAATAGTTTGCTTAGCAAATAATCAAGATGTAATAAAGATCCTCTTGTCATCATGATTCGTGAGTCTCGATCTTGTGTGTTGTTTTACTTACTTGTCTTGGCATTAACTGGGGCTTGGTCACTAACTTGTGGGGTCCTTTTATTTATTAATTCATGGCTACCATTGACATGGGTTCTACCATGTATCTATGGGGGCATGCTACTTGTGTGTGTTCTCATTGTTATATATAACCCACTTGGAGGGTATATTGTATGACATTTGGGAAATTCTAGTTATTCACATATTACTTTGCCTTTGGGGGCATTTTACCCTTCTCCATTTTATTTGACATGATACTATATTTCTTATACTAGATTTGCACATATACATGATACATTGGGGGCATATATTGATGCTAGTTCAATTATTCAAAAAATGATTCAATAATAATGACTATATTCAACTTTCAATTCATATATATTAGGATATTAACACTTTGGTTATATTATTTTCATAACATATGAGATAATTAACATTATCTTTTGACACTAGTGATTGCAACACATATTCATCCCTCATCTCAAAATGGGGAATATATCGTGGCATATTTTAAAAAAAAAAAAAATTTGAGCAACGTGATTGTAATTGACTAAAATTTGTCTACTTGATCAAGAAATGGGTTGGGCCCTAGTTACCCCAAAAGAAGCATTTATTGTGTTTTAACACCTATCAAAAGTCTAGTTTCAAAAGTGATTGTTATGTAATTTAGAAAAAATACCATCCAGGTGTATTTGTTCATATGGCCTCTTTTCAAAAATTGAAATTTTGAATTTTCAAAATAAAAAATCTAAACTTCAAATATTTATCATGCACATTGACTACTTATAACAATTGGCACTTATTTCAAGAACATAAAAAATTATGTGAATGGAACCTTAGCTCAATTAAAACATAAAAAACCCTCCACTCTTCCCTAGTTAAATGATGTTTCAAATTATTTACATTTGTACTTTGATGCACGTGTGCATTCACTCACACTCACATGCCCATGTCAAAATGGGGGCATTATGTAGACACATAAATAGGGTATAAGACCCTTTTCCTTAGTATCTTATCCTTAATCATATTTGTTAGACTTGTGTATATTTATATGTTTATGGTACTTTTAACCCCTCATTAGTCTCCATTTATGCTTTGAACCTTAAAACAACAATAACACCTATCAAAATATATCCATTTGCATCTTTGGACTAATTCTCATATGTTATCATTATCCTCATTGAGATCTAAACCTCTATTCATCCTAAGCTAGATTTGTTCCTGCACAAATCAACCATGGTTAGACCCCTAGTCAGACTCACACCCTACAAAAGTTTGTGTTGGTCAGACTTATGCCATGCATGAGTCTATCCTTTTTTCTTTATGGATCCTTTGGCTCGTTGTTGTTGATCTTGCACCTTTAACTTATCTCCTATTAAGCACACACTTATACTAAGAGGGGGGGGATGCGAATTAATATAGTTTTATCTTTTACTTAATGAAACTTAATATCCACAATCAAAGCATTCATATAAAAATGACACAAATTAACACCATATTTACTTGGAAACCCTTTTGGGGAAAAACCATAAATGAATAGATGCTTGGAACTACCATCCAAATCTAGCCCTATAATAATATTTTTAAAATATTCATAGGCACCAACCTACTGGAAACACCAATCCCCATTGCTAAACAATTTGTAGGCATGAACTTATTAAAGACACCAATCCCCACTTCCAAGCACCAACTTAGCAAGAGACACCAATCTCCTCTTTCTGAGGCAGCAACCTCTATTGAAACAATCTTCCACCTTACTATTGTCGCTTCATCAATGAATGATGGTAAATTTAATTTCCTCTACTTATTCTCCACAAAAATTTGATTATGCTTGAATGATAGAAAGAATTATTTCCATTCTTCAAATCTACATGTGTTTGCATGATATATCTTATTATTCTCCACACCCTTGCTTCCTTCTCTTCTTTATTAATCTTCACATATCTCACAGTTGAACTTCCATATCTTTCTCAACCTTCTATCTGCCTTATATAGACTTTAAAGGCTCTTCACAAAGGAGGCATCCCATCCAAGAGGCACATTTTCACCAAAATATGTGATCATTGACATTTATATCAACATTTTTGTCAATATTTTAACATTTACATTGACAATTATGTTGACATTTTCATTGACAATTCTATTGATATTCCCATTGACAATTCCATTGACTTTTATTATAATTCTATTGATATTTCCATTGACATCAATTACAATTCCTTTGACATCAATGGCATTATTCCAACAATATCTCCCTTTATCATTAATGGCAAATATGTAGAGAAACTCCCCCTTGTTGTAGTTCTCCTCCTTTGCTCCCCCTTTCATTAATTTTGTCCCCTTTGACATCAATGAGAAAGCGATGTTCATTATAATTACATACATAAATAAATCATGGGAAACATCCATGTCATCTTCTTCACAATAACCACAACTGAATGATTGTATTTCTGCTCTTCCCTATCCTTTTGCATGAGGACTTCTTTTCTCATTTGATCTCTTTGAATTTCATCAAATCTAGTCTTTTTGACATCATCTACATCTATCTGAATTATCTCTAGCTACTCAAGTGGTAACTCCTCTCTTCCACTTCTCTTTCTATCTGCATATCATACTCCATATGCTCATTAACATTCCCAGCTTGATCACTTGTTGGATTTGAGCTACCTTTTACAATCTGCACTTGATGCTGGTCCATACCTATTATAAGATGTTTTGTACCCTGACTAATTTCATTTTACTCTATTCTTGCTTCTCTGACTTGTTTCTAATAATAGTACTACCACTTGCATCATTACTCCCACAAAGAATATTCATTCGTTGATCTTTCTCTTTGTTTTATAAATGCATATCACCAAAAAATATACACAACTAAAAGATAATACAATGATTAGCTCCCCCTAAATTCATGATTCTTATAAACATAGTGATACCTCTTGTGCATGAAATGCAGTTTACATAAGCATAGGTCTCTCTTTCTTTTCTTGTTCCTACTTATTTTTCCATACTTTTGAAGTTTCTTACTTTTGTGTATTCATGGTTTCCAGTTTCTTATTCTACCTAAGAGGTTTCATAAAACCACTTCTACAAAAGCGTGTTGTATGTCTAAATTTGTTGCACTTATAGCATTTGACATTGTAATCTACTAAAGGAGCAAATGGATTATAGTTTCTATTTGAAGACCTATAATAACTTTGTTATTGTTTTATACAAAATCATTTCTTACTCGTGCCCTACAATCTCTTGCTTTATGACCAAAATGATTGTAAAAATAGCAATAACCATAAAAGGAACTCTGAAACCTGGTCATATGTGCCTACCTTGGAGGAAAGGACTTTATGAATTTATCCTTGTTATCTTTTGGAGGAGTGTTTGTTTTATGTGGGACTTGATTCCCTTTCTTCTTGCTGATAGGACTTTTGAGAACGTCTGCATAAATTTTTGTCTTTTCCTCATTTGCCTTCTTTGGTGGCTCTTTGTGATCTTCTTTGTCAGCTTTCTAATTTTCTTTATATCCAAGACCAATATTTATAAATGGTGACCTATGCCCATTTATGATATCATCTAGGATCTCGATACCCTTCTCAAATTTGAGGCTTATGTTTAACTTAGTGGTTGTTTTCTCTAGTTTCTTCCTCAAGTAAATAATTTCAAACTCTTGCCTCTCACAATTTTCTTCTTTTATCTTCAATTGGATTCTCACCCCTTATATCCTTTTCACCTCCTCTAGTCAAATATTTAGGCTAATGATAATATTTTTTGATTCTTCAATGCTTTGTGATAATTTATCTCTTGAATCACAATCCTCCTTTTCATATTTCTCAAGTTGCAACTTTTGTTTCAAACTCTTTTTCTTAAGCACTTTTATCTCACCTAAAGCACAAATGAGTTCTTCTTCAAGATCTACCTCTCCTTCATCTTCAACGTCTTCCTCTTCCAAGGTGTCTTCATTTGTAAAGGCACCATTCTTTATTTCTATAGCCATGAATAACATTTCTTATCTACCACTATCTTATATGCTCTCATCACTCTCCTCAGCTGAGCTACTATCCTTGTTAGAATATTGGCTTTTTTTATGCTTACCAAACTTCTTATTTTCATTTTGTTTGAATCTTTCCTTGTATTTGGGTTTGCTTTCCTTTTTATTTATTTCCTCATTATGATTTTCCTCATCATCACTATAATCCTTATGTGGAAATTTAGCATAAAAGTACCCTATTTTACTATAATAGAAACACTTGAAAGGTAGCATACCTTTGTATTTATTGGATACCTTTTTAAGCTTTATGACAAACATGGCCTCCTTCTCATCTTCTTCATTATTGGTACTATCGCTTGATTCATGCTCTTTATATTTCCATTTCTTAAAAACTTTGAAGGTTGCTTCCTTCGTAGATGATTTTTACTTTTCAATCCTCATTTCATATGCTGTGAGGATCCCATGCAATTCATCCATTGTTAGCATATCTAGATTTCTCATTTCTTCGATGGCGAAGACTTTGACATCAAATATTAAGGGGAGAGACCTTAATAGTTTATTAAAAATTATAGTATCTTCAATATTTTCTCCAAGACCTCTAATAGTGTTGTAGATTTCATCCACACGAAGTAGCTAGGCTGTAATGTTTTCTTCATCCTTCATTTTCAAATTTTTGAATTGTTTTTTGTGTTTGAAGTTTGGCCTTATTCACCTTATCGTCATCTTCATAGATATTTTATATTTTGTATCATATTTATTTTTCCAATTTATAATGCATCACCTTGACAAACTCTGATTCTGATAGACCACCCAAGATTGCGTTCATAGCTTTTGCCTTGTTCTCATTGGCCTTCGTTCCTGCTTGTTCTATTAGTGGAGATGATGGAGGCAGTATAACCATTTACTAATACTTGCTAGATATCAAACCCTAAATCCATTAAATAGGTTCTCATTCTTATACTCCAAAAATCATAATTTATTTTGTCTAGCAACAGAGCCTTGTTTGTGGAAAAACCTTCTTGTCCAGCCATGTATGCTCTCAAGATCTATATTCTAGCAATTAGGTTATTTTTGAAGGAATTGCTTTGATACAAATTATTTAGCACATGATTATACTGAAAGGGGGTGAATCAATATAATCTTATCTTTTACTTAATGAAACTTAATATCCACAATTAAAGCATTCATATAAAAATGACAAAGAATGACACCATATTTACGTGGAAACTCTTTCAGGGGAAAACCATAAATGAATAGCTGCTTGGAACTACCATCCAAACCCAATTCTATAATAATATTTTAAAAAATTTTGTAGGCACCAACCTATTGGACACACTGATCCCTATTGCTAAATAATTTATAGGCACCAACCTACTTGAGACACCAATCCCCACTGCTAAGCGCCGACTTAGCAAGAGACAACAATCTCTTCTTTTTGAGGCACCAACGTTTATTGAAACAATCTTCCAACTTAGTATTGTTGCTTCATCAATGAATGATGGTAAATTTAATTTCCTCTTCTTTATCTCCATAAAATTCTACTTATGCTTGAATGATAAAAAAATAATTAATTAAATTCTTCAAATCTACGTGTGTTTGTATGATATATCTTTCTATTCTCCACACACTTGCTTACTTTTCTTCTTTATTAATCTTCACATATCTCACACTTTAACTTTCATATATTTCTCAACCTTCTATTCGCCTTATATATCCTTCAAAGGCTCTTCACAAAGGAGATGTCCCATCTAAGAGGTACCTCTTCACTAAAAGATGCGATCATCGACATTTTCATTGACATTTTCGTTGACATTTCCATTGACTTTTTCATTGATAATTCTGTTGATATTTCCATTGACAATTCTATTGAATTTCGTTACAATTCTGTTGATATTTTCATTGACATCAATCACAATTCATTTGACATCAATGACATTATTCTAAAAACTCCTTATCATTTCTAAATTTGGATAATGTGCCCATCTTGTCTTAGAATTTATGTATAATTAATCCTAAATCATTTAGGATATATCAAGGGATTATAAAATAAAATAAAATAAAATCTCAAGGTCTAGACCTATAGCAGAGCCAAACATCGAGTTAATTTTTTCCTCCATACTTCAAGTTAAGCTTCATTGATTCATATCTTACACATTTTTGAAAAAGTTTTCAATCTTGGTCTATCATTATCCCCTTGTATCAAATGAATATTTTAGCTTGCATGTAGATGCATTATCACTTCTATGTAAGAGGAAGTTCAAAACCCTTGCACGAGCTATTCCATTTACACATACCTAGAACTATATAGAGGTCTGATTACAACATGTGTGATACATAGTTTATATCATCATTTCAATAGTTTCCTAACTCCATAAACCATTTGTTTGTTTTATGTGCCAAGATGAGTCCAAGACAAGGAATCAACAATTTAGAACATGCTACTCAAAAAAATTGGAAAGTGCAGGTATAAGAAGATTGGAAACATGAGGCAAACTAGTGACATATAAGTCAAGTTTCACAACCTTGCATAGGTCAAACTTGGTGGAACAGAGACAAACCCAATAATGTAGATTTACCTGATGTAAGTTTTTCCAGGTCAAACTTGGGTTGACGTAATTATCTAGGGGTCAAAATAGAGTTCATAATAGTGCATAGTTAGCATGTACATTCATATTATATATCTTGACTTTTAAATATAATAACAAGGTGTGATCATTCCTTATCCTTTTGCATAACCTAATTATTTATTATTTTTTTCTTGTTACCATTGTTATCAATTAGGTAGATCTAAATTGTGTACTTTCATAGCTATATTTTTATATATATTCATTATAATATTTTATTAAACCAAAATTAGGGTAAACAACTTCATGGTTTAAAGTTGACTTTATATTGATTCTTTAATAGCAAAAAAAATACACTCAATGGTATGCAAACCATTTTTTTGTCTCTAAAGATTTCAAAATTGTCATGGGTCCAATCTAACCTTGCAAAATGTTTAAATGTTTGAAGTATGGATCTTCATGATTCTATCAAGAGATAAAATCTAATTCCCAACTGAAGAAGCAAACATATGGTACTTCTCTATAACCTCTCAAAAAATATAAGAAACCTCTTGACATCTTTGTAACCTCTTAACATCTTGATAACATCTTAAAATCATGTAACTAATGACTAGAATAAATTGATTATGTTCCCCCTTTTGAGGTGAGGGATGTACTTACATATCAATGATATTAAAAGAAAAGGATCATGCACACCATGTGTAACACAAATAAAAACAATAACTTTAATAATCATGAAAGCTCATATACAACATAATGATATATAATATGAAAATATATGATCATGAAAACACAAAAATAATATGCAACCCAATACTAATATGCCAAAGCATAATCAATGTCAATAAAGGAATAAAATTAGGAATAAATGAAATGGCCCATTGTAACAAGATGCCCCGATATATGCAAGATATAACAATGTATAATTGATTGATATATGGGTATATTATGCCTTTAATGAGTAATGTGTAATCAATGATGTGAAATAATATAATGCTCTTGCATCAGTGATCTATACAAGTGCATAAAATTCTTTCAAATGTAGGTAAGGCAAAATTACTAAAAGGTACCACTATACCACATGCCCAACTAATGACAGGATGTAATCAATAAAGTTCATGAATAATATGTAAGAATAATGGCCCATTGATGATATATTTCTTAAGATGTAATCAGTAAAAATACAATAAATGTCATGCCCCCAATAAATTTTGGGCGTGATGTCTAAAATAAGCTGAATAGGGGAGTCAAAAGTATAAACATGTGTCTTAGTAGATGGAATGATATCACTAAATTGTAGAAGGAATTAATAAAGTACATCAAATAAATAAATTTTAAAAGTAACTTTCAAAAAAGACCAAAGTATATAAAATACACTCAACTCAAAAATAGAATTCATTTTATCATTTACAAAATACTGATTTTGATGATTTGAGCTTTGAGAGAGAATTATGGTTATTCAAGAGACCTCAAACCTGGTGATTGGACAACATTCAAGAGGAAATTTCAACCAATATGCCCATAGAGCAGGTAAGCACCTAAATCAACATTTTCTTTTCAAAATTTTAAGTATTCTTAGAAGAAAAAAAGTTGAAATGTAAAAATAATTCTTTTCATGTAGTTTTAAGCTTTTTTAATTTTGGTCATTTCTTTTTGATAGTCATCAGACTTGACTGATAGTGGTTACAAGGGTATGATAGTGGCAATGATACAAGCATATTTATCATTATATTGGCCATGATATTGGAAAATTTGCCACAATAGTGGTTATGTAAACTCATTTTTTATGATTTCATGAAAAGATGTCTTTTATTTCATTTTCATCCTAGTTAACTCATTAACTAATAATTTTTTTTAGTTTTGAGATGCAAAATGATCTCCATGTTCACAAGTATTACAAGAGATGCACCGTGGAGATGATGCATGAGATGGATATGAGTTTTGATGATGGGGAACATATTGATACATTGGGACTAGGGCATGTTAGTTGATTAAGTATTACTCCATATGATGTGCGACAATTGATATCACTAGTTGAGAGATGGAACAATGATACTTGCACTTTTTTCTTACCCATTTTGGAGATGATGGTGACACTAGAGGACAAATGCAAGATCATACAAATATTAATTAGAGGTCAAAGGGTGATATTCAAGGATGTAACCCGAGATAGGCAACTCTCAACCTAGAGATATTATATTGGTGATTGACAAGGGTGAGAGAAAGATCCACACAATGAATTTTGAGTGATGTTTTGAGAGGATATTTTTTAAGTTATGATTTTATTTGGTTCACATTCAAGTAGGTGTTTTTTTAATTATGCTCATTTTAATTTTCAAATATTTAAGTTTTAATTTTGATGTAACATTTATACGATATTGACTACTTTTTGTGATTGGCCATTATTTTTAGGGATGTCATGTTTATGAAAACTCGATGTGGACAGATATGATCTTGATTAGTATTCGATCTTTCCACCCTTTACTATGTAAATCAAGGTACATGATTTAGTTTTTTATATTTATACTTTTATGCACACATATATTTACTCATTTACATGCATCAAAGTAAGGGCATTCTGTAGACAACTAATTTTGATACAAGACCTTATTAAAAAATAATTCCCCATTTTATTATAGTTTATCCACTTTGTGTAAATTTAGTTATTTATAAAACTTATCTTACACCACACTAGCTTCTATTTAGATCTTTATCCTTGTAAATACATTTGAAACTTCATTATTGGACATCCCCATGTTAGTTCTCACAAATCACATCTTTGTTTTTCTTTGGATGGCATTGTATTTCAAGTCTTTTCTTTCCTGGGTGGAATCATTAGACCAATTGATTCCATCTACTACTTTATAGGCACTTTTACCTTTGGTCAAATTCCTTTCACCTTGATCTTTGCTTATTGTTATTTTATAGGGTTGGCCTTAGCACATGTCATGTCCTAAATCATCTTATTTATACCAAGTTATACAAAACCATTTTTCTAAGTGTTAAGTCAAGTATCAAATTATCACTCAAGTATTTCTACATATCCTACTTCAAGTTCAGGTTTCATTGATCATATCTATTTATGAACTTGTGATGGACTCATCCACCTTTATAGTTCAACATTTGTGACATCACCTCTTGTGACAAAATAAGGTTTAGGAAAATGTTCATATTATTGCACCCACACCTAGGAATGAGGAGTACCTGTCTCTTGTATGAGATTTCATTTACACTACATTAGAACTATATATGGTATAATTCTAGCATATGGGATACATAGCTGCAACTTCCTTCAACTTGTAGAACCCATAAAAAAATTGTTCTGATTTAGTGGCAAACTAGGTCTAGAGAAGAAAAGACAACATTTAAGACATTCTCCCTGTGATTATCGATAAGCACAAGTCCATGAATGTATAACATCTTGAGGTGAACCTGATCCAAAAATTACAAAATAAATAAATCAAAGTACATATTTCATTCAAGAAGACCCAATCATCAATCACAAACAAGCAACATTGATTCTTCCCTAGGAAGAATTTTTGGTCAGGTTATTGGCTTTATTTTTGTTATGTTAAGTTTAAGACCTCAATTTGAAAAATAGGATGGTACATGTCTACATAGTCTAAAACCATTTATGAAATTCAAAATTGATCATATGGTGTAAATTTTACATCATTTTTACTTTTCATATTGTCAATTTCTTGTTTTTAAAATATTAATTATGCTTTTTATGATTTAAGGCCACTATAACAAACATGAATTATTATTCTATATATTTAAATGGTATATCTCATTGGTGGATCTTATTTTATTAATTTTGATTACATAAATCATGCAAAATCCAAAAAATAATAAAATAACATTCTTACTCTTTATAACTTTCCCTTAGTCTATATTCTCTATCCACCTATCCTTGATGGTGAACAATTTTATATCCTCTACCCACTACTTTTATTTAGTAGAGGACAATACAAACACTTTCTACCCAATCTAATATGCTTAAAAGATGTTCCCTTCAACGAATAATTCACTGTATGTTTTATACCCGTAAACACTTATGGAAATCAGAATTAAAATCATGAACTTTGAGCACTCTTACAACTATTCACACAAACTCTAGGCTTTTGTCTCCCTCCTCTCATACATGAGTCTAAATGCCAACTATGATACCACTTGATGCAATCTAAACATGTGGGTGATGTAGTAGCATTATGTTTTTTTAAATTTTTTAACAAATTTTGATCTTGGATAGGTTTAGGTGGTTAGATTTTGTTTCCGAGAAGCTTTTCCATGCTTTACTTTTCCTCGTTTTGATCATTTTAACTTGTTTTGTATTTTCACACTAAAACTAAAAATTTAAACTTGTTTTGGGTGTTTTAAGAACTCTTATCATCTCCTAATCATTGGTTTTGTCATTATCCTTCATGTAAGGGTCAAGGAAGTTCGTAGACATGATTTAGAACAATTCAAATGTTTTAACCCATTTATGACTATGTGAAACTCACTTAAGATTAAGTCTTAAGTTGAGTTACTAAGTTGGTTAGACAGTTTGAGAAGGTTTAGGAGTTTGGAGTGAAGAAAGGAGAATCAAGATATGGAGAGAGGTGTGTGTGAATGGAAATAAGATAGGAAAAAGTGACAACAAACACCAATATTTTGAGAAAATGAAAAAGTCTATAAAAACACAATTTTAAATAGAGCTATGTAATGTTTTGCACTAAAAAATAATAGAAAGAATGTCCTATTGAGTTCCATATTGTAACTTCAATCTGGTATTTCATGTAAGTGAATGTTATTATTTTTTTTAGATCATATTATTGATTTTTAAGGGTATTATTACATGTTTTAGGCTTGAAATGATAGTGCAAATTTTCTGCAGTCCATAAAAGTGCTACTACAGTCAAGGAAAATATCTTTTTCTATCATGTTTAGAAATTGGATAGGATATAAATCCAAGTGGAAGAGTAGGATAAACATGTGAAGAGTATTCTACAATAAAAAACATTCTAAAAATGTTCTTAAAATTTAAATTTTTATTGATTATTTTCTCTCGGCCTGCACACACATTATATACCCTAAACTAAGGTTTTGAAAGACTAAATTCCTTCTGAAACAAAAACTAACCCTTCAATTTTTTTGAAAATTTGTATAAAGGTGTAATATGATGTATTTCAAGTGTTTAAAGTTGTTTTGAACTTTTTGATCATCTATATAATAATATATTGAAGATTCTTAGTTCACCGACTTAATTGCAAAGGCTACAAACCTTGTTTTCATAGTTTCTTATATTTTCAAGTTTGGACAAACTATAAATTGACATAGTGAGATGAGACAACCTATAATGAATGTGTAAGATCATTTTATAGCCTAAAAACTCCTTGTTTGTTCACAAGTTATTATCAAGAAGATTGTATGTATGATCATTTCTTTCTTAAACAAGTTGCAAGGTTTATTCTTCTTTGATCTCTCCATCATTTTTGGTATCAAAGTAGGGTTTGGTTGCACTTAAAAGTGATATAAGGAGAAATAATTTTTATTAAAAATAGTGAATAGTATATTGTAAAATCTAAACTTGTGAAAATGCAAAAATGACACCTAGAGGAATAACCAAAGGTGGTGTTAGAGAAGGTCCAAGAAGACAACCAAGAGATGTATTGCTAGAAGAGATGAGAAATATGCAAGCACATTTATTAAAAATATAAATTACTCACATAAAAGGTATTGTGATAGGTGATGTGAGTGAAAGAGAGGAAGAACCATAATAAGAGGTTATAAAAGAAGAAGAAGAAGAAATAATGGATGAAATATTCTTTAAAGTAGTCATATGAATAGGATCCAAACCCAAATTGGAGGTTCTAGTATATTAAGGCAATTTAAATGTTGAAAAACATCTAGATTGAATAGCTATAATGGATAAATACTTTGATTTTGAAGAAATAGCTTAAGACAAGAAAGTCAAATTTACTTGTATAAGGTTGAAGGGTCATGCATCTCTTTGGTGGGATAGTGTCCAAGATGAAAGAAAGAAAAGAAATATAGAAAAATCAAGTCATGGGATAGAATGGTAGCAAAATTTAAATCAAAATTCATGTCTATAGACTCCCATAAAAACTTGTTCAAGAAACTCCAAAACTTGAAGCAAAAAGACATTAGTGTAAATGACTACACTAAATTTTTTTACAAGCTTACAATCAGATTTGGTTATGCAGAAGAGGATGTTTAGAAAATAACGAGGTACATCAATGGTTTAAGGTTCAATATTCAAGATGAAATTAATTTTTTATCTCCAAGATCAGTAGTTATCGGTTTGCTCTTAAAGTAGAAGAGATGTTGACTAGAAGGTCAACTCAACAATTTATAGGAGGAGGAAAAAATTACTCAAATAAGAGGTGTTGTGATAGGTGAAGATAGTGAAAGAGAGGAAAAACCATAAGAATAGGTTACATAAAAATAAGAGGAAGAAAAAATGGATGAACTATTCTTAAAATTAGTCATATGAATAGGATCCAAACCCAAATTAGAGGTTCTTGTATATGAAGGCAATCTAAATATTGAAGAACTTGTGGATTGAATAGTCGTAATGGATAAATACTTTAATTTTTCATAAATAACTAAAGACAAGAAGGTCAAATTTACTTGTACAAGGTTGAAGGGACATACATCCCTTTGGTGGGATAGTGTCCAAGATAAAGGAAAGAAAAGAAATAAAGAAAACTCAAGTCATAGGACAAAATGGTAGCAAAACTCAAATCAAAATTCATGCCTATAGATTCCCATAAAATTTGTTCAAGAAATGTTGAAACTTGAAGTAGAAAGGCATGAGTATAAATGACTACACTGAAGAATCTTACAAGTTTACAATCAGAGCTAGTTATGTAGAATAGGATGTTGAGAAAATAATAAGGCACATCAATGGTTTAAGATTCAATATTCATAATGAAATCAATTTTTTATCTTTAAGATAAGTGGAAGAGGTTTATCAATTTTATCTCAAAGCATAAGAGAAGTTGGCTAGAAGATCAACTCAATAGTTTAGACAAGGCAAAAAATTTATTGCTACGAGATAATAAAGTGGTATAAGTTAGTTACAAGTTTATAATGAAGAAGAAAACGACTCTCAAGGTCAAGACAATTATACAAGAAGAGGTTATTCATCCAAAGGAAGAAGGCCATATACAAGAGGCAAAGGAGAAGACTTTTGAAGAAAATGTTTCAAATGTAACAAATATGCTAGCCATAGGTCATATGATTGTCTTGATAATCCACAAATAAGCCATATAAAAACTGAAGACAACAATCAAAATTTTCAAGCTGAATAAGAAAGTGTAAGATCACCATCATATGTGGAAGAACCCAAAATGGGAGAGTCCTTATTGATGAACATAGTATTACTAAAGCCAAACAAAGAGGTAAATGAACCAGCCCAAAGGAAGACCTTGTTTAGGATAAGATACAAATTAAAAGATAAGTGTTGTAAAGTTATTATTGATAGTGGTAGTATAGATAACTTGGTTTTTTCAGAAATGATTAAAAAATTAGGGTTGAAAATAGTGACACATCCTATACTGTATAAAGTATCATGGCTTCAAAAGGGGCATCAAGTGTTAGTTAATGAGCAATGTCAAGTTGATTTTTAGATTGATAGCTATAAATATGAAATAATTTTTGATATTATACCTATAGATATTTACTAGTTATTATTGGATAGACCTTGGTAGTTTGATAGAATATCTACACATGATAGGAGTAACACCTATACATTGGAAAAGGATGGTAACAAACATATTTTGACACCATTGAAATATGGTAGTGAAGCTGAAAATAATACTAAGGTGTTGTTAGTGAGAAAAAAATTCTTACAATTGATAAAAGAAGAGATTGGTTATGCATTATAACTATTAAGTTGATTGATTTACCATTGGAAATCTAGAATTTGTTGGATGAGTATGTAGATACAGTGGTTGATGAGTTACCTAATGAGTTGACACCAGTGAGGAGCATAAGTCATCATATGGATTTCATTATAGGATCTAGTTTGTCAAAAAAAGTAGCTTGTAAAATGACATCTAATGAGAATGAAGAGATCAAATGATAAGTACAAGAATTGTTACATAAAAGTAGTCAATCAAAAGAAGTTACCATAAAAGGCAATATGAGAGGAAAGTTGCCATGTGAGTAGCTCAAATATATTTTGAAAAGTAGCAAAGATAGGCATGTGAATGAGGAGAAAAAGGTTATCTTGAAGGACAACAATAGAGTGATATTTTCATGTGAAGAGGCTAAAACTGATTTTAAAAACAATAAGGAACAAGAAAGTTGTGAGAAGCCTATAGAGGAAAGAGTTCTCAAGAAGGAGAAGATCAATGTAATATAGTTGGATAAAGAAGATGGCAGCTATGAAGAGTTCCAAATGAATGAAAGAAGTACCCAAGTAGTGTTGCAAATTTATATGAAGAAAACACGGGAGATATAAGTTGTACAAGCTAGTGTACATAAGAAGATGATAGTGTAAGATTAGCTATGCAAAGGAGCTAAAATCAAAAATATAGATGGTGAGAAGACAACCTTGGAGATGACTGATATGGATCATTAGAAAATTCATGGTGTTAGTGGAGAAAAAGATTGTCTTGAAGGACAACAAAAGAGTGATATTTTCATGTGAAGAGCCTAAAACTGATTTTAAAAATAGTAAGGAACAAGAAAATTGTTAGCAACCCATAGAGAAAAGAGTTATCATTAAGGATAAGATAGACATAATAGATTTGGATAAATAATATGGAAAATATGAAAATTTTCAAATGAATGAAAGGAGTACCCAAGTAGTGTTGCAAATTTCTATGAAGGAAACATGGGAGATAGAAGTTGTACAAGCCAATGTACACAAGAAGATGATAGTTGAAGCTTAGATATGCAAAGGAGTTGAAATAAGAGATATAGATGATGAGGAGACAACCTTGGATGATTGATATGGAGCATTAGAAACCCTATGGTGTTAGAGGAGAACATGAACAACATATTAGAAATAGTAGAGTTGAACAACATGTCTTTGAGGCATGATGAAGTGCTTGAAGAAGTATGTTTAGGAGCTATTGATTCTCTTAATATGTTTATTCTATGTGCGGGTATAACAATAGAGAAGAAGATAAATAAAAGACATAAGTGTGGTTTAGTTCAACATGTTTATATATATGAAAATCAAAGTGAAGAGATGGAACAAGGAAATACTATTGTTAATTATTGCAACAATAGAGGAATGTCTTCAAAAATCATATAATTGGTTGGTATGAACATGGAAGCAATAAAAAAGTGTCTTCGGATTAAAATGGGGACAAAAGAGAGAGAGAAAATGATGGTACAATAATGTTCTTGAGAGGACATACAAGAAAGAGTTCATTTGTAATAACTAGAGGTGCGAGAAAAGACTCTCACAAGGACAAATGAAAAAGATTTGCAAGAAGATAAATTACCTATTTTAATGTGAAAGATATCTATCTTACAAAAGAGAAGAAGACACAATAAAAACACCTATAAATGTTGATGAATAGGTCATTGATCGGGAGTAACATTGAAGATCTCAAGAGCTCATGAAAGCTTTTGTACTCATGGAGCCTGATGCAGGAGCATTAAATTTTTGTTGTTATTTTTATAATTTTTTGTTTTGGATAGGTTTAGGTGGTCAGATATTGTCTCTAAGAAGTTTTTCCATGCTTCACTTTTATTTATTTTGATATTTTAACTTGTTTTAGATTTTCTTGCCAAAACTGGAAATTTGAAATTTTAAACTTGTTTTGGGTGTTCTAAGAAATCTTCTCATCTCTTAATGATTCATCTTGTCATGATCCATCATGGAAGGGTCAAGGAAGGTCTTATCCATGATTTAGAATAGTTTAAATGTCTTAACCCATTCATGACTATGTCAAACTCACTTAAGGTTAAGTCTAAAGTTGGGTTACTAAGTTGGCTAGATAGTTTGAGAAAGTTTAGGAGTTTGACGCAAAGAAATGAGAATCAAGAGAGGGAGAGAAGTGTTTGTGAAGGGAGAGAAGACAGGAAAAAGTGACAAGAAACACTAATATTTTGAGGGAAAAAATAAGTGTGTAAAAACATGATTATAAATAGGGTTGTGTAATGTTTTGCATTCAAAAACAATACAAAGAATGTTTTATTGATATCCATATTGCAACTTCAATCTGGTATTTCATGTAATTGAATGTTCTTATTGTTTTGAAATCATATTATTGATTTTGAAGGGTGTTCTTACATGTTTCAGGTTTGAAATGACAGTACAAGCTTTCTGCAGTCCATAAAAGTGCTACTACAGTCAAGGAAAGTATCTTTTTGTCACGATCCCACCGGTTGGTACCATGGTCTAACCGAGTTTTTGAGGTCCAATGTATATGTATCTGGATCCAGGTCAGAATTAGACTAATCTTTTAAAGTGGATCTAATGATGTGTGTGTGTGTGTGTGTGTGTTTGACTCTCTCTCTCTCTCTCTCTCTATATATATATATATATATATATATATATTCATATTCAAGACTAAGGTAATCTATTTACGTTATGTGAATATATATACATATATATGTATGTGTGTATGTATATCCTAATAAAATCAAATATATATATGAATTGTATAAATAAATACATATATATTTGTTTATTATATACGAAACTAAATAGACAACATAAAATAGTGAGATATATAGAAATTAAGTTGCTATACACAACGAACTTGGTAGAATATACACAACAGACATCAAATTAATATATATACATTAATTCACTTGTATGTTTAAGTTGTAAATATTATGTATGTTACCAAATAACTAACGCAACACCCTATACAAATGAAGGGCAACTTTTAGGCAGCAGACTAAGCATAAAGATGTATAAATATATTTATACAGAATGATTTAAATCATATGTAGATTCCACTAGTATGTACGCAGTGAACCAGATAGGGATATATATAGTGATATAACTGCAATATATAATATGATCTAGGAGAACTAGTGTATTTAGTAAACTAAGTTTATATAGATTAAATAGTGACAGGTAAATAGGTAGTGAACTGTGTAATTCAAACCTTGCATATATATCATAACACACAATATAACATATAGTATAGTGTATACATATTACACCTTTTTGACTTGTTAAACCATGAAACAAAATTTGTTTTGAGTTGTTATATATATACAACCATGATCGTCTCTCTATAGATATAACCAGATAAACTATTCAATTAACCTGATTTACTATTGGGGATATCGATTGAAACATACATATATTGAATATTTGTAAATACAACTGTATATCTCTTTTTATATATGATATAAGTAATTATATAGGTACTAGGATATACCTATATAGAGCTAAATACTTATATTTGTTTATATGGAATAAAACCTTATACTAAATATTTAATTGTATTTGTATATTGCTATATAGAGTTTGTTATAAATACTTATATGCCTAAATTTGAATATCAACGAATATTCACATATTTATATATATGAATGGGTGGCTTCCATATAATAAATGAATTTGATAGGATATGTATAGTGATCACTAAATATAAATGGTCATAATATTTGTGCCACTAATTAGGCCATATTATATATATATATATATATATATATCTATTAATATGGCATGATTTGGTAATAGTGTATGGGATGTAGGTATTAATATTCACATGAATATGAGTCATGACAATATATAAATAACTCCATTTAATATGTATTTATTATCCTGGTTTATATATTTTGAGCATTTCATATAATTCCATTTAATATGTATTTAGTACCTTGGTTTATATATTTTGAACATTTCATATATATGTGAATTAGGAATATATGATTAATTTGAATGAAACTCATGAAAAAAATGGAGCCCATGGTTATATAGGGATAATTATTTTATATAATATAGTTTCTCCAATATACCAAATAAATTAGACTGAGAATTGTAAAAGACTATTGATATCTATATACCATATCCATACATGTTGTTTAGCGCGCACACGCACACACACACACACACATTTACAAAGGAAACATTTTTATCTGATGATTTAGGAGTATAACATATATGGGTGTATCTTGTTATATGCCTCTAAGTTTTGTTGACAGATATAAAAAAATTGTTCATGGGACTTTGAGAGTTGAGGAACTATGTCAACATAAATATAGCCTCCTAACCAAGCATATAAATGAAAGGTCATATTCAAACAAAACATAATTAGGATTATGGGACTTTTGATTCTTTAAATTATTGTGATTGGTTGTTTGTATAGAGTAGTTGAACTCAAGAACAATGGACTATAATATTATGGGATGTCAGAATACATTAGATTTGAAAACTACCTATAGTAATTTGAAATCTAATAATGTATTATACCTAGTTAGTATAAACTGTAATTGATATTCTTATTATATATGTGTTAAATATTGTTGTGGAGATTAATTCATGCGTTTGATGGACTAAATATATACATTTTGATTATTCTTGTACTTAGCATGTATTATGGTTGCCAATAGTAAGTAATCTATATGAATATGTTGGTTATATTTATTTTAACCAAATCTCATATTATTGATACTGAGTAAGTAGTGAGATGGACTTCACTAGCTTACTAACATCATCAATATTTATTGGGCCCCCTTTTGTAAGCAATTACGTGGACCACACCAACTGGACCTATCTCAATGTAAGGAAACTTTTGGAGTGGTTGCTCCCTTTTTGTACATTTTGGTGTCAACTGGAGGAGTCCTTGAGGATCCCACACCAACTAGTAGGTAGTTGCATGGAACCAAATTTCAAAGGACATCTCTACTAAAATTTGTACGCGGTGACTCGAGAAGCACAGATGTCAGAAGAGTGGAGCAGTTAGGATTGTGACCCCCCAATGATAGTTCAACATACGATGTGCGATCGTCTACCCTGGGTACTGTAGTGGAGCTGAAAAACTCATGATAACTCATTACTTGGCATGCACTCATCTAACCTGGTAAGGAGATACATGATCACCTATAAAAGAAGACTCGTATTTAAAGATCAAAGAGGCAACTAAGGCAACGAAGCTCTAGAAAAATAGAGAGACAACCTAGGTATTTATATTCTGCATAAGATAGATTAAGCATTTGAATGTATATCCCAAGCTTGCATGTGCGCCTCTAGGCATGAGTAATAATAGGGAAAAGCATATGCTATATTTTACATATTGAACTATGTATGCTAAATTGTGAGATTAATGAAGAATGTGCTTGAAGAACTATTGTGTTGATTTTTTCAATATAGATAGCCTATTGTCATGTTATGTCTTAGTTATAATAACAATGATATAGTTCTTTACTTGGATGTATTATGATATGAAGGTTTATCCCTAGTCATTAATGGAATCTTTGTGCCGTATAGCGACTTCAGCCTACCTAAAATAGACCAAATGTTGCAACTAGCATGCACCAAGGCCTTAAGACCCACACCTAAAGTGATACCTTGAGGATGAGAATTTGAACTCAAGCCATCCCGATGACTTGTTTAAGTAATTGAATGACCCTATACTATCTATTCTCCCAGTTTGTACCCCCCATAAGCCCTACCTAGCCAGTGATGGACTTGTACATTAGGACTCATGCTGTTAAGAAGGATCATACCTATTGAACTCCCATTGAATAACCTAGCACTAGAAGGCCACCTGAACTCCTCTTGCCAATGTTTAGACCCCATTGAAACCCAAGTTGTGCCATGTTCTAACTAGCCCAATGCGGGCCTGATCCCTTCACTATTACGCTTTACATGAGCACACAAGTCATGTGCCTTGTGTGAAACTAATGATAGTGTAATGGTGTGTTAAATTTTGTGTGTTGGACCCTATTATTTTTGTGCCTAACTATACTAAGCATTGAAATAATTTAGCCTGATAGTTAAGCACATGACTAAGCACAAAGATTGACTTAGTGAACTTTTTTACAACATTTTGGTTCTATTATCAAGACCCATGTTGAATTTTGTTATTGTAATGGTGTAATAAAGTGATGCTTCACCTATCGCTCAAGAACATCAAGTAATGGCTGTAACAAGTGGAAGATAGTTACATGCAAAGGATAGGAGCCAAGAAAATGGGAGTAAGCTAATCTATATGATGCTCTATATGAGGTGTTCTTTTGTGAGCTACCCGAGCATGTGTACTGATATTTGGCTGCCTACACTACTACTAGAAGGCAAAGCTATGACCGATGCATTGAGTGGACCACAAAACACTTAGAGAGACTAGAGAGTCTAGATGAGGTTTGGATGTGTGCTGTGAATAAGTGGTGGAACAACATGTTGAACAACTATGTGTTGGAGTTCGTAGTGTCAACCTTCTCATGCCTTGAAGAAGCAAATTACGAGTTTCTTCATGAACCAAGGGGTGTATTCATCAGAGGACTTGGCATCGAACTATAGATTATTATGGTAAATTAAGAAATAGAAACCATAATAATGGAAGGCTAAAATCCCTGCATGTATGAGCAAACACAAAAGGTGAGAAGGGGAAGAATAAGTAAGGTACGATGGAAGAGGAATAATAACCTAATACTCAAGAGTTTTAGAGGCTAAACTATAGTAAGTAAAGGCACAAACTAATGGAGGATTTAGAGCTTGAATGTGATGAGAGGACCCGTAGTGAATGGGAAGGGCATGGGGAAGGATCTTTTGAATTATAACAATGTGAAGTGAAAAGAAGAAGCAAGAGATCAAACTCAATGGTTGGGTGTAGGATGTAGTGGGTTTGTATAAGATGAAATGCTTAAGAATGTGCTAGAATCACCTACCCCCTTTGAACCTAAATCACAAGCTAATGCACTAGATTCGCATCAAAAGATAGAAAAATGGTAACTAACTTGTTATTGATATTGACTTTGATATGATTTAACATTTAGATCAAGAGTTTGTTATTGAGCAAGTGATTCCCTATGAGAAACTAAGTAAGGATATAATGAACCTAGTAAGTACAAATCCAAAAATTGTAAACACAAGCATGAGCATACTCATGTAGAGGATGTCAGATACGTCGATTGAGCAATGACCTGCAGGAAGTGGCACAGTGCCACAAGTGAGTGATACTGCATCGATAGGTTTGACTTCATAGATGATAACATTAGGATTAACACCCTAAATTATAATTAGAATCACTAGAGGGCCACCTCAAACATATATGCAAGGGGTACAGGGGCCTCAAAACCTGGCACCACCCCCTCAATAGATCTACTATGAGATGGTGATGCACTTGCCTGAGTATCATGGTGTCGAGAATGCCACAGAGCATGTGTTAAAGTGTGAGTTAAAATAACATGCTTGGGGTATCACTCAACTCGAGCATAAAGAAACCTAGTTCTTGACCACTTTACTGGATCACACCCATACCTGGTATTGAAAAATTGATCTAAACCAGGCTATGGTTGAAAATAATATGCTAAAGGAAGCCTTATTGAAAGAATTTGATATCCCTGAATTCAAGTGGTAGAGAATCATGGTGCTCAAGGAAATCAATAAAGGGTTATTCAAGAGCATGTGCTTGTATGATGCATGATTTAAAACTCTTCTCTCGAAGCTTCCATATGACATACACCCCTCTCAACATGTGTAATGGTTTGTCGAAGGCCTTCTAGCACCCTTCAAATGAGAATTATTCATGAAAACATTCACAAACCCTTGTGAAGTACTTGAAGCCATGTTGTAGGCTAAGGTGGTAGGTAACACTAATACCAAGATCAAACCATTCATAGAGGGAAAAATTACATCAATGGCCTCCAAGCTATAGAAATTAACCATTGGTTCGATGCATGACACTCATAGTGGGTTATGTTGTATCGAATGCGAGATGAATGGGTGTAATAAGAATAATTACCCATGAATAAATGTTTGTGCCCTACTTCTCAATTGTGAATTTTGTCATGGTTTGCATGAATCTCAAAACTATCCTTTATTACAGTGCATTATACTATCAAACACAACCATTTACTTCAAAAAGTGTGATGCCTATACACATTCAATAGTAGACTGTCAGGTCATTGATGAGATGCACCAAAACATAGAAAGAGGTGCAACGTAGGTGATGACTTCAGCCAGAGTTCAGGCGGGTCAAGGTAATGAAGGCTATGGCTAGAATAATATGGGTTATGGTAACTAATGAGGTGAGCGTGAGCAAGGAGGAGGATGTGGTGGAGGAAGATTCCCACCATGATCATGCTATAAGTGTGGGTTGATTGAGCATTATTAGCATGACTACCTCACACACCCAATGTGTGGGTATTATAGAGGACCACATGCAGTCAAGGAATGCCTAGACTTGTACAAAAAGATAACTCAAGGTTGACTTGGTGTAGACAAAGGTGCCACAATGGTTATGTGTGAGTCCAAAAAGCAAAAGTAGTCCCCTAAGCCATAATAGATTTGCAAAGAGTTTCCCAAGGTGCATACCATAATCAGGAGTGGGTTCATCGCTTAGCCAACTACTACACTGACCCAAGAACTATGCCTAGGGTATGGCAAATCAATCCACACTGAGTGTATAATTTGGCTAGAGCCAAAAGTTATGTCATATCCTAACCCTACACAATAGAAGGACATCCTATAATAAGCCATGGGTATGATAAAAAATTTACAAGGCAAGCTCCAACTAGCCAAATATTTGGAAGCATAGGCCACCACTTCATGCAAGAAGCAAGACCAATAGGAGGCTTAAGTGTAGGAGTTGACCAAGATCCTATGTCTCCTAAAAATTGAAGGGATGTTGCTCTTGCTAAAGGATTTACTATTGAAGCACGCAGGGAAGAAACCAAAAGTAGACGTTATGCCTCAAATGATTGAGGTTGTTGTGCCACATATGGAGTGGTGCATGAAGTAAGGAATACTTAGAACATTAAGTATGACCAAGATTTATTAATAGATGCCACCATTAATGGGTGGTTGGTTTATGAAGTACTAGTTGATATGGGCATAGAGGTCAATATTCTGACCAAAACTACCTAGAAAAAGATGGGGTGGCTACCTTTGAGGCATACACCTCACATGTTGTTCATGGCAAACAAAACCTGAGTGTATCCTATTGGGATATTGAAGGGCGCCATTATAGATATCATGGGTACTGAGTTTCAAGCTGACATCAAGGTCATCAAGTTGGTAGAGCAGGATAACTATCCAACGCTCTTGGGAAGGCCATGGTGTTATGCTAACAATGTAGACATGCACTTTAAGAAGAACTACATGAATTTTGAGAATGACAAATAAAGGGTGGTGATCCCTTTGTCAAGTTATCAAGGGCCCCCATATTTAGAAATAATTGATCTCAAGGATGAGATCAACCACATCCATAACATCATAATTTAGGGTGTCAAGAAACCCAACCCTAATGACCAAGGCATGCTTGAATGGGAGGATGGACAATCAACCTCTGATACAATTGATGTAGTTTGTGAGAGATGGGTCGAAGAAGCCTGTGAGGTCACTGGCCAAAGGTTCCACCTAGTGTGTGTAGTTGAGCCAAGGCCAGTTAGGTCTAGGCTGGTTAGGATTGAGCACCCTAAAGAGAAATGGGTTCTTCATGCCTAAAAAGTAGAGAAAATGGTGCTCTATCTAAGTAAAGGGAAGTTTGCAATGCTCCCAAATTATGAAAGGAGTTATCCCATAGAAAAGTATATCCATGCTATTGAAGCTTATGTCCCCAAAGAGATAGTCGAATGGGTGCACTAGTACATACTTTGAAGAACACTGTTGTTCATTGGTGGGCAGTAGAAAGACCTAGTTTGCCCACGTGGTGAGATGTGAATGTAAAAATATACACTAGGTTCAACA
The DNA here is from genome assembly GCA_037957365.1 of Torreya grandis. Taxonomy (NCBI): domain Eukaryota; kingdom Viridiplantae; phylum Streptophyta; class Pinopsida; order Cupressales; family Taxaceae; genus Torreya; species Torreya grandis. The sequence goes on along the minus strand of JARHVA010000902.1, from coordinate 499,425 downwards.
AGATTAATGAGGACTTGGACATACCTACATATGTTGGCGATTCTGACCTAATCGTACATGTGCATTTGTGTGAAGAAACATGGATTTTCTATGGTGAGAATGCACCAAGAGGCCTGTGGGTGCACACCTTTTAAAAGACCTTGAAAACATGGGCATGAGCATGGTACATTACAAATGAGATTCACCATGAGACAAAAAAACTAGGAGATAGTCAAGGAGAGGTTCATGCACACCTTCTCCTTTTATTCACAAAAGTTAAAACTACTAGAGCCACTGCAAGTAATCCATAGGGGAGTGTTTGAGGACACTACCATCCTAGAAGAGTGCTTTATGAAAATGTTCAAGGAGAAAGGACTAACACTCCCAATATTATTTAAAGAGACAACACTCAATAGTGACTCCAATGAAGAAGATGATGAGACCTAAAAAGAGTGCAATGAAAGGCTCTCATAGGTAGACAAAAACTTATGAAAGGCTCTTATGAATGATAACAACCCAGATGATGAAGATCTAATGCACCTTCAAATTAAAACAATAGAGGGGACAAGGCAAGTTGAGGACTCTCATTAGGAGAGAAATGAACCCTACCACGTGCCACTTAAGACAATTAAAATAGATATCAGTGTAAAAGGTGAGCCAAATATTACCACTATAGGCACTTATTGGTCTGAGTTTGAGATGGCATGAATTATAGACCCCCTAAAGGAATTTTAGGACCAATTCCCATGTAGCTATCAAGGCATGAAATTCACCCACCCATCCTTTGGTAAAATGGGCATCAAACTAGTGGATGGTGTGAGGCCAGTCAAGAAGCGCCCATATAAGATGAATCCTAATCTTCACATCAAGGTAAACATGGAGATTTATGGAATGATGACAACTGACATCATCTACCTAGTAGAAGAATCTGAATGGGTGAGCCCAATGGTTATCAACATCAAGAAGGATGAGTGCATATGAATCTGCTTTGACTATAGGCTATTATATGTCATTTGCATCAATGATCCATTTTTGACCCCATTCACTGATAAGGTCTTAGATGTGGTTGTAGGCTACAAAATCTACACTTCAACTGATGGGCTTTTGGGCTACCATCAGGTGTGGATCGAGGAGGAGGAAAAGTCCAAAATAACCTTTGCAACTAAATGGGGTTGTTTTACTTACAATGTGATGCCCTTTGGACTCAAGAATGCACCAACCATATTCTTTAGGGTAGTAATAATTGCTTTCAAAGACTTTATCCATAAGTTCCTCCAAGTGTATTTTGATGACTGGACTATGTATGGTCTTGTAAAACACCACTATGATAATCTGCACCTCATGTTTAGGAGGTGTAAGCATCTCCAAATCTCCTTAAATATGGATAAGTGCATCTTCACAACTCCATTTGGGACATTAATCGAGCAAATCATCTACAATGACAATTTGTTTATTGATCTGACAAAGATAGCCATCATAATCCAACTCTAGACTCCCTCAACACATAAAGAAATTCATGCCTTTTTAGGCCATTATGGATACTATAGAAAGTTCATCCAAAGTTATACAAAGATCACAAAACCTATATAGGATATTTTGCACAAGGATGGCCCACTTTATTGGGGAGAGGTGCAAGAGGAGGCCTTTAAAACACTAAAGTTGAAGTTGGATAGCATGCCAATTCTATAATTTTTGGACTAGATACTCCTTTCCATGTCCATGTCAATGCTTCAGGCTCTGCCATTGGTGCCATACTGGCACAACTAGGTGAGGGTAAGATGGACCACCCCATCTCCTTCGTAAGTAGGAAATTGATGTAGGTGGAGTAGAATCACCCCATTATCAAGTGTGAGGTACTGTTAATGGTCTATGCCTTACAAAAATTTAGGCAATACCTATTGGCAATCCCATTCATCTTTATCACAGATCATGAGGTGCTTAAGTACCTCTTAAATAAGCCTATTTTATACGAGCACATATGCAGATGGATTATTATTTTTTAGGAGTTCTAATTCTCCATCATTAGCAAACTTGGGAAGCAAAACTTGGGTCTAGATCATTTATCCTACATCGACTCTAGTGATGTAGTGGTGTCAATTGAGGATGACATGCTAGACATGCAACTATACATAGTCCAGTGCATCCTTGAAGATCTAGAAAATATTACCACTTTCCTAACATTTGGGTTTGCACCCTAGACCTTGTCAACCAAGGAAAAGAAATAACTTGTGGTTCGCATTGGCCCCTTCCAACTTATTGAGGGAGAGCTATGCAAATTGAGTAGGGATGAAGTCCTGCATTGATGTGTTTTAGAACATGAGTGAGACGCCATCCTATAAGAAGTGCATGAAGGGATCATAGGAGGCCATTGCACTAGAGACGTAATGACGCATAAGGTATTACAATCAAGCTTGTGGGGTCCAAGCCTATTCCAAGACTCAAAGGAGTATGCTAAGGCATGTGACATATATTAGTGCACTAGAAAATCCAACCATTAGGATGATATTCCCTTCATTATCATTATTATTCAAGTGCCATTCAAAAAATTGGCCATTGACTTTGTTGGGCCAATCACTCCCACAACATGGTGCATAGGTGCAAGATATATCTTAGCGACCACTAACTATTTCACCAAGTGGGCCAAAGCCATGTTGACCAAAGATTGCATAGTTGCAATAGTTGTATGCTTCATATGGGAGAACATCATAAGTAGGTATGGGCACCCATTAAGTTTTAAAAGCGATAGGGGCATTGATTTCATCAATGAGATAATGCACATCCTTCTGACTGAGTACATGGTGGTGCACCACAAGACCACCCCATATCATCCCCAAGCCAATCGCATAGTTGGAGCCTTTAATAAAATTCTAGGAATGTGCCTGAGAAAGATATGTGATATTGGTAAAAAGGATTGGGATGATCATGCTACAAGTGCCTAAACAAGGCTACACCATTCTAACCAGTGTTTAGCACTGAAGCAGTTATGCCCATGGAATGCATGGTACCCTCCTTATGCATTACATAGATTGGTCAGTTGGATGACCAAGAATCTTTAAGTGAATAGTTGGAAGACTTGAAACACTTGGATGAGAAGCATGCCCAAGCCAAATAGAGTAAATAGATTGAGAAGGTGCACCAGAAGCACTGACATGACAAGTATATCAAACATAAGGAGCCGACTGAAGGAGCATTGGCATTGCTCTATGATTCCAAGTACTTTAAGCACCCAAGAAAGTTGCAAATATGGTGGATGAGACCCTACGTCATCCACCACATCTTGGAAAGAGGTGTATGAAAATTACATACATTGCTTGATCAAATGCTCCCTAGGCATTTTAATGGAAACCAACTGAAGCCATATAGGTAGTAGGCTAACACTTGCATCATGAAAAATCCAACTTTTTAGTCACTAGTCAGTTTGAAGTTGAGCTGACCAGAATAAAGTTTGGCATAAGCCAAACCATTATTTTATTTTATTTTGTTCATTATGTAATGTATAGAGGTAATGAGCGGTACACGGTGGCCATAAAAACCTATGTGTTAGTACTTCATGCATACTTTTAATCAGGTGATTTGAGCACTTGCACCCATACGTGTATGAGGCTAGACATCTAAGTAGTGGGTGTGTGAATCTTACCAAGCGTAAGCAAAAGTAGTTGAAGATACATGTGCATAAGATAAATAGTGCAGGGCACTTAAAGGCCCAAGAATGAACCACTCTGGCATGACCTTTGCATCAGAATTACAAGATGGTGCATCAATTGATCTGGTAGCAAAGACCTTAGAAGGAAATAAGAGAAAATACTTGACATGATTGAGTGCAAGAAAAAATTGAATATGTACACTCAAAGTGCGCATGAGAATCTGAAGAAAAACAAAGCACTAGAGGGCCAACACAAGGGATTTATATGGGGTAGGACAGACCAAGGTAAGACGATGTGAAAGAAATTGATCAAGGTAGAGAAGTGCACTTGAAATAGGAGCACATCTAGAAGATAAAGTGGAATCAAGGTGGTTGAATCATGCGCATGTGAGGCATTTCACCTAAGTTTTGATAAGGAAGGTGAAGGTCACACCAAAGTTTACAAGTGCAAAAGAAAGTCATCTAAGATAGCTGGTGTCCACCCATAAATGAGCAGGAAGTGACCATTTAAACCACATATCACTTTGCAAAAAAATCCATTAGGAGTATTCAATGAGGCAGTGACAACACAAAGATATGCATTTAACGTATATAAGATAAGATATTTTCAAAGATTTTGTACATTTTCATGTTTTCCAGGAAATTGAGGCACTTACGCCCTTAAGCCTACATTAATAATGATAGTTAACATAAGAAGGGTATAAAATGATCAATGAAAAACTTGATTAGGTTACAAAGTTTATGCTAACTTAAACTTAGAGCAAACCAAACAAGAGACTAGAGAGCCGAAGAGAAAGAAATCTATCACATTGAGAAGGACTACACTCATAGTGAGCCTGGTGTGAGGGGTTGAAAGAGAGATTTATATAAATAATCAAGATTGAAGTAGGAAGTTGTCACCTAGGCCACCATTAATGACCAATAAAGATCAGAGCCAAGAGCACATATGTAGATCCCACAACTATAGAAGCACCAGTCACCATTCAAGGCTTAAAAAAACCACACCTCCCTAGGTTCAATACAAGTTGATTCAAAATGGTAAAAAAGAGGAAGGCAACAAGCTCTATGTCATCACAGATGGAACCCAATAGGTTGAAGATCATAGAGGAGATGATGGTGGCCAAGACCAAGGCATAGTTGATCAAAGTGTTAGTGTCATCGAGATAGATACAGAGGCACTGATAAAGATGTTGTACCAGTATATGCAATTTTTCCTAGAGGTTCAAGTGGGGGAAAGTTAGCACTCATTTATGTATAACTATCAGCTCAAAAAATAAAACCATTAGACATCAAGCCACTTCCAAGACTTGGCATAGGACTGGATGGTAGACACAAGGTACAAGATGCTAGAAGGCGATGCCCTATTTGATGTCTCAATTTGAGACAAGTTAAAAAATGCTAGTGTAACTCAGCTCTATGAGTTGCCTTCCTTTGGAAAGTCAGAGGAACTTGTCCAGTTCCTTCTCTTACATGTTCATGAGTGTTGTCCCCAAAAATGAGTGACATTTTTGGGACAACCTATGAACTATTTTGGTTCAGCAGACCAAAATCATCTCTCCCGTTTTCAAAAATTACTCTGAGCATTTAAGTCCTTCATTTTTCAAAGCTTTTCCAGAAATCTATAGACTCTATAGGCCTAAAACTATGAACTCTACAGATATGTTTCTATGGACTCATCATGCTTGAAATTAGCAGGTTCAACAAGTTCAAGGGGCTGCCCGAGGGCCGAAGGAACAAATGCCCTTATGGAGGGCAGTGAACTAGAGGCAAGTGCCCTTGCGAAGGGTAGGCAACATTGGTTCAAGGGTTAAAGAGAAGACATAAAAGATAGAATTCCTTTGGATTCGTTTAAAGGCCAATAGGGAACATTTCCTTCAAACTTTTTGTTCGAAGGAAATTATTAAGTGAAAGAGCCATTACACTTCGGGAAGATTTTCCTCAAAAAAAGGTTAACGCAAAATTCCTTCAGACATTTTGTCTGAAGGAATTCATTCAGAAAGAAAGCCCAAATAAATTGAAAGGAACAAACGGCTAAGGAACAGAAGCTTTCCTTTGGACAAATTGCCCAAAGGAATTCCTTCAAAGTTTTTGTCTGAAGGAAAAGCCCATGAAAAAATGCCCAATGGAAAAAGACAAAGTGTGATGGAAGTTGCCACGTGTCCCTTCTAGAGTCAAAGTGGAAGCTGCCAAGTTTCATCTGTCGGGACACATTTTCTAATAAGTTTCAAAGATGTAGAATGTGCCACATGCTCCGTTATAACTCAATGGAAGCCGACAAGTGTCTGCATCCGCGTTCCCCTTTTGAAGCTGCTTGGGCAAGAAGTGTCATGGATCCCATTTTTTATAAGTTTTTAATAAGTTTCATAACATCAAAACTTGCCACAGCCAAAGAAGGAGATGAAGGAAGAACCAAGTGACTCACTGAAAAGAGAGCCCAAAGACTCAAATTGCTAAAGGGGAGAGAGGAACGAGACCAAAGGACCATAAATATCTTCAAAAGAGTTATTTCCAATAGGTGAAACAGTGGATCAAGTAGACTTTTGAGCACACCAAATCAAGGACGCGGCCTATTTTTCTTCCATGAAGTAATGTCAAATTAGACAGCTGCACAGACATCAGGAAAAGGACCAGACAGTCCATATTAAGGAAGAGACATATTAGAGGAATCGACACACCATAGTTATGGCAATGCACTATTCCCAGCATGGTCCCTCCAAATAGAACTGAAGGCGCATTGAAGGCATTCAATTCAGCATGGACCTTTTTCATGAAAACAAGTGCCCAAGTCTTTCAGGGAGCGTTATATATTGTAATCTCTCATTTGATACGAAGGAGATCTCTTTGATCACAGAAGCAAAACTCTACCCAAATTGAAAGGTGAATACTAAGACTTTGAACTCAGATTGTTGTTCATATTATTTTATTTGAATGAGAAAGCAAGTTACTTGTAGACTTTGTGCTGTTATAGCTTGTGCCATTTTAGGAGATTGTTCTTATGTCTGTCTTCTAGACACATTCTTGTTTATTAAATCTAACAAGCAGAATTAATGGAATTGATAAGGAAGATGTCCTGAAGTTAGTTACTTTCAGACTTTGTGCTGTTATAGTTGTCTTCAGTGTGTGTTTATTTTCTATTTCTATGTTGAGGATTCTAGGATGACTTTGTGCCCCCATTATCCTTTGTATCTCACTCTTGGGTAGTCGAGGTAGAGACTTTGTGCTACATCTCAGTCTGCTGGTTACTACACCTTTGGTTACCAGTTACTTGTCACTACCTGAAAGAGCTCCTGCTGTTTCCTGCAAGAACACTTCTGAAAGAAGAGAAGTGCCTTTAGTGTTTTCACTAAGATTTTCTCCTTTGGTTGTGAACATCATCTCTAAAAGAAGAGAGATGGATGGTGTATCCTTACCCTGAGTGTTATTTTCTACATATATTTATAGTATATATAGCTCTTGCATATTTATAGGGAACCTCCCCTTGATGAGAGGAGAGATTTGTCCACCTCTGATGTAGTAAACCTGCACACTGGGCTGACCAATCTCCTTTGTTGTGGATGATAATACCTATTTTGCTCAATAAGACAGTTGACTAGCAAAATATTCACCCAAAAATGAGGACCACATATATTTTGTCAGATGATGCATGAAGATCTCTATACAGAGGATCAAAAAGATAATTAGGCTCCCCAACACCAATAAAGACATCCATCAGCTAATTGATGATGACGAAGAAGTGAAACACATCGCAAAGCTCCTCAACTACTTTAAGAGAGGTTTTGCATTCCCAATTATCAAGTATGATGACTCTAACATGAGGGCATTGACGCACATTATGAGCTCCAAGCTGTGTTTAAGCGGTTGGTGGATAGATGTGTCAAAGGTATACCTCTAGATTATATATCACATGGCACAGGGCGTACAGTTTAATATCATGAAGTTCATCATAGAAGAGTTGGCCAAGAACGTGTTGGAATTATATAGTGCTAAGGGGTTATAGTCATATAAAATGTCAAAATTGCTAGCTTGAGCGTGGCTTGTGACACCTAACCCATAGGTCTTTTTTACATGCTCTCATGACCCTTCTAGACACCTTTTTGCTTATTCCCAGTCATCCTAAGCTCTCTAAATGGTCATTCCACCTCAGCCAAGAAACATTTATCCGACCAATCCTATCCCCCCAGGTCCCACACTTATAGGATAGGAGTGCCCAACATGGATTATAGCATCAGACCCTAGGGTGCCCTATTTCGGTGCTCCTATCCAATTGCATTTTGAGCTCCAATGGTTATTTCCTTCCATTTTCTATCCTTTATCCTATCAGCCTAACATGAATACATTCGACCCATGACCAATAGATTTCTATAAAAGCCAATTCAAAGTTCATTTAGGAAGAGGTTGGAAAATATTATAAAGCAAGCAGGAATACAAATAAAACCACTAAGGTAAATTTTTGTATTTTCTGCATGCAACCATCCAATATAGCTACAACCATATCCAAATTCTCACACCAGTCCCTAGCCACCTCAATCACACTTAGTTTACATTTTTGCATCTGCATTCACATTATTATATAAAGCACATTAAGTGGAAGAACTACGTATGGCTTTATCCCTCTTCAGAGTATTGGTATGTAGGCAGCGTGCCCACATAAAGGGTGTGGATACACGTTCAGTGCATCTTACACACTCTAACCCCCCTTCTTTCTCAAGTTTTATCAAAGCATAATGAATTTTAGGGTTTGAAGATTAAATAAGCTCTACAAGAAGTTTTATAAACTTTCATCAGTCAAGATTTCATATGTAGGCTCACATAGGGACATCGAACAAAACCCAAAAAACTTTGGTCTCTATGAGCAGTTTGAACAATAGAGGCAGAAGAGGATAATACCATTGGAATTTAGGGTGTGCTATTTTGATGGTCCTGTCATTTCACAAAATGAAACCCAAATCTTGATTTGTGACACTATCCCAGTCTTGCACAACCAATATCAGACCCTAAAGCTGTTGTTTCAATTCATTTAAAGCTAAGTCTTATTTTCTCCATATTTATTGTTATTTATAGAAAGATTAAAAATACAAATAAATTATAAAAAAAAGTAGTTAAATTATTGCAATATTATTTACTGATTTATTAGTCTAAACCCTCGACTGAATTAGGAATAAAACTCTATTATTCTCAAAAAATTATTAAATCATTTGGTGAACCCGACTTACTTTGTTTGCGCATAAAAATCTTAGGGTAAATTCCTTGCTGATTTTTATAATAATTTTATAATTTTTCCTGCATATTTTAAATCAAAAATCCACGTTTAATTTTTAAATTTACCTTAGTAATACTTTAAAAATAATTTATTTCAAACCCTAGTTGCCTATACTAGATCCCGATATTTTCTTAGTATTTTTTAATTTTCCCCGAATATTCAAATCATAATTTTACATTTAAATTTTTAAATTTGTCTTAGTAATTTTTAAAATAATTTATTTCAAACCCTAGTTGAATATACTAGGTCCCTGTGTTTTTGAGGTATCACCTTACATCCAATTCAAATTTCATATAAAATTACAAATGGATTTTAATCATTTCAAAACATTTCTTGCAAATAATAAGGAATTCAAACTTGGTCCTATCGTGTATATGAATGATGAAGTTTACCATATGTTAATACAAAACTTCATTCTTTCTCTTTCATGCTTACTTTTCATAATATGGGATGATATTAAGAAATTTATTATTAAACATAGTAAGATCCCTCTCCTTCAAAGCAATGTTTACTTGTCTTTAATACAAGGTTTCATTAATTACTTTTTATCTCTCATATGAAAAAAATTTCAAGTCTATCTTGCTAAACATATTAGAAATATCATAGCACATGTCAAAGTTTTATATGCATTCATGCATAATTTCATACTCCATCCCTTGCTTTATGTTTCTCATAGGGAATAATTTTCAAGTTTATCTTACTAAACATATTATAAATATCATATCACATATCAAAGTTCTTTATGCATTAATACACAATTCCATGCTCTCTATCCCTTGCTTTCTATCTCTCATTTATAATTCTCTTTATAAACATATTGCTATACAACTTATAACTCAAATTTCATGCATTTCATTCTACACACATAATTTCTATTGCATATAACTTATTGGCTACTTTTGAGTATTTCCCTATCACTACTAGACACAAGCAAACACTAACAGTTATATGTATCCCTCCTCCCTTCAAAATTGGTACATCTAGCTCTTATTCTGCACCTACTACTAGCTCTATGCCTATAGTAGATCATGCGGTACATGCTATCACCCAAGTTTATGAAGATAGGTAAGTTGATTACACCCATGACTATAGCTTTGTCACTTAGGTTAGCACCCCTTTTGATACAGTTTCAGTTCTCAAGCTCCTTCAACGATAAGATGTTTACAAAGATGTGTTGTATGTAATTCTTTGCAATATTAGAATTCTTATTTCCGTCAAACCAGCTTATGTTGCCTATATCCTCAACATAATGCACAAGACTAAATAGCATATTTCCTTTAAGAAAGAGGATTTAACCCCATGCCACATCATTGAACAACATCTACCTCTATATATTCAATTAATAATTAATGATGTAGGGGTAAAAAGAGTGTTAGTTGATAATAGTTTAAGACTCAACATTTACAACATTTCTTTTCTTAAACATCTTAATATACAACCTCAAGATATAGACCATTTCGATACAAACATCAGAGGTTTTGACAACATTCCATGGAAATTCATGGGTCAAATAACACTCAATCTTACTTTGGGACCTAAGACACTGCCAACTACTTGCCAAGTCATGCCAAATGACCTCAATTATAATTTATTACTTGGTTGACCTTGGATTCATGATATGCATGTAGTCCCTTCTACACTCCATGCTTGTCTAAAATTTAGTCACAAAGGCTACATCTACACATGACCAATAAATAATGAACCTTTTAAATACTGCCAAGTTTTCAAATCTCCAAAGAATTATATTTTGTACTTTAATCTTGGTAATATACTTACATAACCCGTTACTCATAGGGTGCCCTCAGACCATGCAACACTTCAGAAGATTCCAAGTTCTATTCCCACACTGATATAATATCATTAGTTTGCATCCCCTTTTGCACTTAAATGTATTAATAAGATGGGATATCATGGAAAAGGTCTTAGAAAACATGAACAAAGAATCGTCAATCCTATTGAGGCATCAACACAACATGGAAATTAAGGGCTAGGATATTAGTTTACCCTTCTTCATGATAAACCTTCTTCTGTCACTTCAAAGCTTATAAAGTTTTATCCACCCATTACACTGGTATACCACACCATTAATCATACTTCAACACCGTTAATCATACTTCAACACCGTTAATCATACTTCAACATTATCATTGATCTATCCTAATTTCATTGATGATATGGTTTCACCAGATATGTTCACATTAGATGAATTCTCTAATGATGAATCCCTTTTACAATTTCTTGGAGCATATGAGGACCTCCCATCTTACTATCATAAAAATAGATTACCTCATCACATAAATGCCCATGCATACTTAAAAATAAATCTAGATTCTCCTCAGGACATACTAGTTGATTCAGATGATACTATTCTTACAACCCCATACACACTAGATTGTTCGACATTGCTTAAGGAAGAAACAATTAATTTCAATTTTAGAACTGATCAGGATCCTCGCATTGTCTTATTAGTTGTTGCCCTATGAAAGGAAGAAGATACAAATATTCATCATACTTTAATAGATTTTTTAGAACTCTTTGTTTGGTCTTACTCAGATATTCTAGGAATTGATAAATCTATAGCAGTCCATTAGATTCCCTTACACCCAGATGCTAAACCAATTAAGCAAAAAATTTAAAAAATACATCCCAAGGTGGCTCTCTTAGTCAAAGATGAGATCCAACGCCTCTTGGATGCTGGCTTCATTCAACCAGTAGCACATCTTGAATAGGTTTTTAATATAGTCCTCATGGTAAAACCCAATGGACAAATTCATTATTGTTCTGATTCTTGAGATTTAAATAAAGCATGCCCAAAAGATGATTTTACTTTACCTAACATTGACATGATCACAAATTTCACAATCAGGTATGAAATGTTATCATTTATGGATGGCTTTGTAGAATACAACAAAATCAAAATCATCGAAGAATATCAAGAGAAAACATCTTTTATAACACCTTGGGATACATTTTGTCACATTGTCATGCCTTTTGGATTAAAAAACACTAAAACTACATATCAGTGTACTATGACACATATTTTTCATGACTTGATTCACCATATTATCAAGGATTATGTCGATGATACATTAGTTAAATCCAAACAACAACACCATCAACTATTAATTTATGAAAAATATTTCAAAGACTCAAGTAATATAATGTCTGATTAAGCCAAAAGAAATGTGTGTTTGGAGTCACATTAGGCAAACTCTTAGGTTTCATTATTTCCTGACGTGGCATAGAGGTTGACCCTGAGAGAGTCAAAACAATTATCAACATGCCTCCTCCCATGAACTTAAATCAACTTCAATTCTTAAAAGGCAAGATCTAAGCAATCCATCATTTTATAGCTCAACTTGCTGATAAAACTCAGTCATTCACTTGATTATTAAAGAAAGATACCAAGTTTGTTTGGGACCAACCATGTCAAGAAAGCTTTGATACTTTCAAGTAATATATTCTTAATATTCCTATTTTAGTACCACCTATACTTGACAGACCTTGCCTACTATATATCTTAGCAATCGATCATGCAATAGGAGCACTCTTAGCACAACACAATGATCAACATACCAAGCAAGTAGTTTATCACATCAGTTGCACATTGGTTGTTTATTAAAAAAAATATTCTGTAATAGAAAAATTATGTCTAGCATTAGTTTTTTCCACACAAAAACTTCAACATTACATGGTAAATAATGAGACTCAGGTTATCACAAAAATAGATCCCTCAAAGTTTATAATGGCAAAACCACATCTCTCTAGTCACATCACAAAATGGGTCATGTTATTAATAAAGTTTGACTTAAAGATAGTTCTCTAGAAATTAATAAAGGGCCAAATCATTGTAGACCATTTGGTAGCCGCACCACTCTTAGACACCAATCCTATTAGTGACACATTTAGAGATGATTTCACTACCTATTTTACTCATTCTGACACTTGGACTATGTTCTTTGATGGTTCTCGATGCACATCCAATGTAGGAGTAGGCAATGTCTTTATCAACCCTTTTGGTCACATAGTTCTTATTGCATATCGATTAAGCTTCACCTACACAAATAATACCACAAAGTATAAAGCACTTATCTTAGGTCTATTTGCTACCTAGTCCCTCTAAATTAGATCTATTCAAGTCTTCAGTGATTCCCCACTTGTGGTCAATCAAGTCAATGATGTCTATAAGACAAAAGAAGAACATCTTATCCCATACCAGAACATGGTACAATGTTTATCATCTCAGTTCAACTACTTTTCTATTAAATGTATACTAAGAAAAGACAACTGACATGTAGATGCAATGGCAAGTGCCACATCTTGATTCCTATCAACATCAATAATGATCAAGCTATTTTCATAATTAAATGATTACAATCACCATCAATTTCCAATACAGATTTGATTTCCCTTATTGTCTTAGCCACTACATGCAATTCTACAACTCCAGAGTGGTTCTCTGATATTTATAACTTTCTAAACAAATCCATTACACTAGATACTTTTTCATAAAATGATAAATGTAAGTTACAAAAATAAGCACTTCGTTATGTAATCTTTGGTGGAGACCTTTTTAAGCAATCCTTCGACAAACAATTACTTCAATGTTTGACTCTTGTAGAAGCCAAAATTACTCTTACACAGATACATCATAGTGAGTGTGGTGATCACTTTAGTGGAAAGGCCATGTCACACAAATTGCTTTGACAGGGGTACTACTGGCCCACCATGGAAGATGAATATTCAGAATACGCAAAGCTATGTGATAAATGTCAACAACATAGTAACCTATAACATGCACCATCATAACAATTTCAACCTATTGTCTTTCCATGGCCATTTATATTATGGGGATTTGATCTTATTAGAAAAATAAACCTTGAATCTATCAATGAGCATAAGTTCATCATCACAGCTACATAATACTTTACCAAATGGGTGGAAGCCATTCCACTTCAATCTACCACAGGGGAGGATATTTTTAGCTTCCTCATGACTCACATTATTTCATGCTTTGGTCTACCTGTAGCTATCATTTTAAATAATAGTGCATCATTCAAGAACAAAATTGTTAAATTTTTTTGCACAAAATATAAGATTAAACACATGTTCTCCACTCCATACTACCCACAAGGAAACAATCAAGCAAAGGCTACCAATAAAAACATCAACAAAATTTTGAGCAAAACAATGATCAAATTTGGAGATGATTGGCATAATCAACTAGTCTTTGTATTATGGGCCTATCACACAAGAATTCATATGCCCATAGGAGCCACTCCTTATTCACTCGTTTGTGGCATAGAAGCAGTTTTATCATTAGAATTAGAAATCCCATCTCTTCATGTCACCCTTAAAGGTATTCTCATTGATGACCGGTATCGTGAAAAGTGTCTACACCATCTCGAGTAGCTAGACCATACATGCATTCAAGCAATAGAACATCTTAAAATCTACCAGCAACGTATGTAATGATCCTACAACAAATGAGTTCATATAAGAGAATTCAAAGTTAATGATCTCATTCTCAAAGAAAATTTTCACAATGTCAATGCCAAAGAAGAAATCAAAGGAAAATTCAAACCAAATTGGCTAGGTCCATACATTATTACTTAAAAACTTAGCCCTAAAGTGTATCATCTAGCCTCACTTGAAGGAAAGAAACTCAAAAATCCAATGAATATTATGCATCTATGCAAATTCCATGTATAGTATTTCATTTCACACATTGTATTATACATAATTTTTCAAAATTACTTGTATATAGCTTTATTTCAATTACTTGTACATAGTTTATTTTTGCTTACTTGTAAATAGTTTCTCAATATTTCTTGTACACAGTCTCCTAATACTTGATTGTACATAGTTTATACCAAAAACATTCAAATAACTCAAAATACCAAAAACATTTCAATGGTATGCATTATCCATGCTTTACATTTCTACTACCATGCTAGACTTACATTTTGCTATTTTATGCTATTGTTTGTCGATTTATCTAAATTACCATGTTTCACTTGATTTTCTTTGAGTGTGCGCAGTGACTTCCAGATCCTCGATTGTTTCACTCTACCCATTGAGGAGGCATCGTACTTCATACATTTGAGACACATATCTATATATCTAGCCATTGGGGGCATCTTCTACATGACTACACCATCCAGGTTATGCCATTCCTACACCACACACTCTAGTTATCATGTGTAAGTACATTACTTACTAGCTCACACAGATTACTCTATCAACACTTACTGGTATATATCACTTGTGTGTTTCTTAGCATATACCTAGTCTTGTACTACACGTCTTGTATACTTTCACTTCTTGCTTTGATTAGTTAGATATGATTATATTTCTAGTGTTTACATGTTTTCCTTTCTTGCTTTGCATAGTTAGATATGATTTCATTTCTTAGTTCTTGCTATATGTATTGTGTGTGCCTTAAGATATTTGCCAATGTCCTTTGCTTGTACTCTTTTATGTGCCTATGTCCCTTGTGCCAACCTTGCTTGTTTCATTTGTATGTGTATGTGGCATTTGAACATGATTTGTATGTTTGTGTTCTAATTTGAGTGGTATGTGCCCATGTCCCTTATTTGTTTGGCCCATTGGCCACTTTTGTATGCTTCTTACTTCTTACTTTGTGTGTTTGTTGCGTGATTGCTTCTCAATTGTTTGCAATGCCATGATCCACATCATGCATTCTCTTACTTTCTTGGATGCCATGATGGATATAATGTTCCATCCCTCCTTGAAAACTAACAACTAATAACTAATCAGACTTCTAGTTCTAGTTCACTATATTGCACATGTTATTACATTGTTATATCTATCTAGGCATACCCCTGTTGATTTAACAATATCTATTGAAAACCATGTTATATCTTGAGATATCTTATCAATTATCATTGATATATCATGTATCTTTGTAGCATAACACACTTGCAAGGCTCATTCTTCTAAGAATAGTCATTACAGGGTCTTCATTCCTACTCTCAGAAGAAGGAGCAATAAATAGGGATTTTGTCACAGAGATCAGAGCCTCTAACTGGTTAAAAAATTAGTTTTCAGAACACCTAGAACAATATTCAAACTTCAAGCTAGGCAGAACAGACCAGATAGACAGTGATAATTACAGAATAGTCTTCAGAATCAACATAGAACAAGAGCACTAAGTTTGGACTATAGTGCTAGATAGTAGGGTGTCTTATTTTGGTGCTCTTATCCAAACAATAAAAAAACCATATTTTCCAAAAATAGATAGAAAGGTAAGACTAGTTACAATTTTGTCAACAACATTTTAGTTTAGAATCAACAGTTTCAATATAGTTTTTTTTAAAGAATCCAGATATAAGGGGCATCATATGTGGCATGATGGATCTCACTTCCAGTTTCAGATACGATAGTTAGTATAACTTCCATATCAAAATATTTGTTACAGATACCAGTGATTGGAGGCAAAGTGCATGGCACATTTTCTTTCTCTTCTTTATAGTTTATGGCATTACACAAGCATTCTCAATAGTTGCATGCCTTATTCCATCTACAAGTGGTTGACATCATTCATGAGTGGCTTCCACATAAGCCTATTGCTTAGTTTCAGAGTGGCTTTCATACAAACTTAATCTCCATATTTTTGAGTGGCCAAGAGTGGCCTAGTTTCCAGCATACATTAGGATATCTATGCCACATTGTCATATTATAAAACATTCATGGGATTCAGGAGCCATCTCATATGACATACATTCATACCAGTATCAATTCATAGCTTCACTTCACAAGGCAATGATGGAGCCAAAGGACTAGCTAGCCTTTGTATTCTAGAGCCATCTACTTAGAGGGATTGGAGACATAGTCCGAACATCAATTAACACATGCATGATCACATAGCTTCACTTAGTAGGCAATAATGGAGACAAAGGGCCAACCTTTGCATTCTTGAGCCACTCTCAGGGAATTGAGCACTCAGATCCATTCATGATATTAATTTTAGTACAACATCATTTAGCACATACCTAACATCACTCAACATCACAACAAGTTTTGTATTGGTTCACGTACCTAGTGAGATGTATTCATCCCTTTCTCTTTCTCTTTCTCTTACCTAGCTTTTATATGTTCTTATTTTAGATATAGCGTATCCAGTAAGAACTGATCTACTCTTTGTTTTCTCTTGCAGATTTACACTTCACAATGTGCTCTCTCTATGCACATCTAACATCACACAAATTCATAAGATTCACCCTTGTAGGTAATTTCAAGTACGTTTTCTACTTTATTTTATCCTAGTATTTTGCTTTGTTGCATCACTAGAATAAAATGGGGCAAATGTAATCATATAAAATGTAAAAATTGGTATCTTGACTGTGGCTTGTGACAACCAACCCATAGGTCTTTCTTGCATGCTCTCATGACCCTTATAGACACCTTTTTGTTTATTCCCAATCATCTTGAGCTTTCCAAGCTATCACTCCACCTCAACCAAATAACTTTTCCCAAGTCAATCATATTTCCCTGGGTCTCGCACCTATAGGACAAGAGCACCCAAATTGGACCATAGCACCAGACCCTAGGGTGTCTTATTTTGGCACTCCTATCTAATTACATTTTGAGTTTCAATGGTTATTTCCTTCTGGTTCCTATCCTTCATCTTGTCAACCTAGTGTGAATACATTCGACCTATGACCAATAGATCTCTATAAAAGCCCAGTCAAAGTTCATTTAGGAGGAGGTTTGTAAATATTACAAAGCAAGTAAGAATACAAGCAAAACCATTGAGGTGAATTTATCTATTCTTTGTATATAGCCATCTGTTACATCTACAAGCATATCCAAATCCTCACACTAGTCCCTAGCCACCTCAAGCACACCTAATTTAGCATTTTTGCATTCACATTCACATGATTGCATAAAGCACATTAAGTGGGAGAACTAAATATGGCTTGATCCCTCTTCGAAGTATTGGTATGTAGGTAGTGTGCCCACACAAAGGGTGTAGATACACATTCAGTGCATCTTATACAAACTAACCCCCCTTCTTTCTCAAGTTTTATCAAAGTACAATGAAGTCTAGGGTTTGAATATTAAATAAACTCTACAAGGAGTTTTGTAGACTTTGAGTAGTTGAGATTTCATAGGTAGGCTCACACAATGACAACAAATAAAACCTAGAAAACTTAGGTCTCTGCAAGTAGTTTGGAAAACAATGACATAAGAGGACAATAACACTGGATTTTAGGGTGTCCTATTTCGGTGGTCCTATCCTTTCACAAAATGAAATCCAAATCCTGATTTATGACACAGTCCCAGTTCTGCATAGCCAATATCAGACACTGTAATAGCTAGTTAAATGCATTTTAAGCTAAGTCTATTTTATCCATATTTATTACTATTTATAAAAAGGTTAAAAATTCAAATTAATAGTTAAATTATTGTAATATTATTTACTAATTTAATAGTCTAGACCTTTAACTATATTAAGAAGAAAACTCCATTATTTCCAAAATTGTTAAATTAGGGGACCTTCAAGTGGGGGTCCATCCTCATCTTGATCGTGATGGAAGAAATCAATATCCTAGATGGGAGTGAAGACAACCTATGGGTGTTACCCAAAACACCATGAATCTTCCACATAGAAGTATAAGCACTACACTTGCCCCACCACCTTTAGTCCCAAGTACAAGACGTGCGTAATGTGATAGTGCGAGAAATATATAGAATATTTTACACTAAAGTGGTGCATTCCCTAGGGTCTTTCTTAGAGTATGTTTGAGATGATAAATTTTACCATAATGCAACACTACTACATTGTGTGCTTGGCACTAAAGGATGGAAATAGGTCAGGATGGTTGAAGCTCCCTTCACCTTCTCAATGGAGTACTTTAGGGATGCACTATAATAGATCCTAAACACATAATGGATGGACATTCCAATCAAGAAATTGGATGCAAAAAGATGAAGGTTGAGGTATAGGTTTCCCTACACATAAGGAAGAGCAATCAAAGATGAAGAAGATACCTCAGATCGCACAAACATCGATCTCATTCAAAAGGTCACCATCCTTGGATTCATCCATAGAATCTACTATGAGATGAAGCCAAGGAAGAAGGATTCCAGCACCAGATCAAGCATCGAGCAAAAGGAAGACCTCTTAGTTCAGATTGAAGATGAAGGAACCCCAACACTCATAGAAAAGAAAAAGTCTCTAAAGAAAAAGAAATGGGAGATTTTGGAGGAAATTGAGGAATGGCTAAGGCAAAAGATCACTTCAAAAGGAGAAGAATATTCTTCGACATCTGCACCAAAGCATGTGCGCTTCATACCAAAGACTTCCCCTAGTGCAGGGAAAAAGAAGAAGAAGAAGGCCCCCCTACGATGTAAAGAATAATCATGTCTAAGGAAGAGGAGAAAGAGGAGTTGGAGGAAGAAGAGAGTGGGAGGGGTACTTACATTATACTCAAGGATGAAGATTCCTCATTAAGCGAACAAACCCCCTCCCCACCACCTGAGATTGAGTTTAAAAAGTGATGGTGGAGATTAAGGAAACTTAGCTTCAGTGAAGCTGAAATATAGAGGGTGTAAGAACTGTGAGAATAAAAGGAATAAATGATTAAGGTAAGGGTGTCAAAAGAAGTCATTAAAATGGTAGAATCCAAAGAACAAAGAAAAGAGGAGTGTAAGGCGCAAAATGGAAAATGAAATAGGGAAGGAGAGATTAAAAAAGAGCCCAAGAAGGCAATCCATTCAGGCACATTGATGGAAGAAGAACTATAATGTCAGTGGAAGGACATGGGTCTCGACCAAGGGCATATTGATGCGGCGCTAAATTATTGCAAGCACGAGGAAATGAAAGCTAGGGGCATGCCCCAAGCTGAGATCAATTAGCTAGAGGTCGAGGAAATACGAGAGAGAGAAAAGAAATGCATAGTGCAAGCCGTGTAAAGGAAGGTTGAGAAAGAAAAGGCCAAGAGAGAGGAGGCAGAGAGAAAGGTAGAAGTAGAGAAAACCAAGAAGAGGGAGAAAGAGGAAAAAACATCCCAAGAGGAAAGGGCAAGGATGTTAAGAGAAAGGTAGAAGAAAAAGGGTTCCACTAGTGAAAAATCTAGGGAGGAAAATTTACCAAAGTGGCACCTAGCACCTCTACCATTACAGTAGAAGAAGCTGCACAATAGGTGTGCCCTAGTTCTAAAGGGATGCCTGAAGATAAAGAAGGCGATACTAGCACCTTGAAGAAACAAATAGAGGAGATAGCGGCACGATAGGAAGAAATAGATGAGGGAGAAAAGTCCACTGAAGAACCCCTATAAGAATAACATGATGACATGTCTTACATTGAAGAAAGAGAAGAAGGAGAAGAAGAGGAAGGGGAAAATGAAGAAGACACTAGCTCAGACATCAGTGCTAGTGAAGAGGAAGAGTTGGGTGAAGATAAAGAATATGAACCAGGAAACAAGGAAAGGGTGCAACATGAGTTTAAGGAGGATGAAGGCTTCTACATGATGGAGTGCATGACACCAAGGACTACCATGGCCTTGATGTGCCACCAAGTTTCATAGGCACATGATTGCTATATAGATGATCTTGAATTTGAGGTTTTGATAAAGGCAATATGACACTCCAAGAAGCTTGAGGAAGGGCATGATTATCATCTCCTCGATCCTCATGATATGAACCCTGTGTGCTCTGTAAATACCCTAATCAAATGGCCTCCTTGGTAGCACACAAGAACATCATCAATGATGTTCACACCATTAACTGGAGGAAGATAACAAAAGAAATGGAAAAAGAGCTTGAGGCAATAAAGCTCAAGCTCAAACATTTAGTTGAGTGCATAAAATAGGTAGAGCCATCCCTCCTAGATGGTGTGGATACCTTCAGGATGAAGTAAGTTGATTACGTCTACTCGCTTGTAGAGCAGATGATACCAAGAATGAGGTTGGTGCTCGAGGAGAAAGAAGACTCTTGTGAGGCCCTAAGGAGAGAGTTGAATAAATTGCTAGACATGGTCGAATACCTCTTCACAAATTTAAAAGAGGGTGTAGAAGAATCCAATGCTATTTTTTGAAACTTTTCCAACTAGGCAATAGTCATTGATGCGCACCTTAAAAAGATAAAGGAGGAAAATGATGCTTTGTTCCAACACTCCTTAACGATAACCAAGATCAAGCGCATTCAAGTAATGTTAAAGGTCAACTCCTTAAGTACTCAACTAAAAACTCAAGTGCAAGACCTGGAGGCAGTCTTCTATGCCTTTCAGACAAAGGCTATTGAGTAGGGGGAGCTTTTAGATGGTGGGTTTAAGTGCACAAAAGAAAGGCTTGAAGCTTTTAGGAAAGAACTAGAAAACACATACATGCTTGCTCTCAAGGCCACATCCACTGAAGTAGATGACACAATTAAAGAAATTAAGGGTGCTATCCAAGGTTTTGAGGGTTTCAAGGCATATTTAGAGCAGGGTGCACCCAAGTTTTATGCACCTAAGGTGCTAAAAGACTATTATGGGGAGGACTAGTAATTTTGTATGGGGTGATGTTGGGCCCCTTTTGTAAACAACTACGTGGACCACACCAAATAGACCTATCTTGATGTAAGGCAAAATTTGAAGTGGTTACTTGTTTTTTGTTCATGTTTGATTTGAGCAATATTTCAAGGGATAATTCAGGTGACGGTTCTACCCCAATTGGTGGCAGAACTTTTGGGAGCCATAACTTTTGCACCATAGCTCTGTTTGACTCCCTGTTTGAACCATTGGAAAGCTAAGAATGAGGGGAACATCATGAAATGGCATCGAGCTCCACTTGAATGGGTTTTGACCCCCAAAAACTAAATGAAAGTCCCCCAAATTTCAATTTTAGTAGTGCAATCTAAAAATAGTAATTCCTTGAATTCTGTATTGTTTTTAATCATGAAAGTCAAACCAATTAATCTCCCTCGATATTGGTCAGCTTCCACATCCTCTTCATACCCTAAAAATGTGTATAAATGAAGATGTAACTCGAAATGGAAATCAGACATCTCTTCCCAGAGATAGGCATATGTTGTATCTGTAATTTTAAGCAATAAAACATCTCTTCTCAGAGATAACATTATTACAATTGTGTTTTTATTATTTATTGAATTATATTTCAACCAAAGCTTCTAAGTTTTAGATCAATTTTAGTGCCAACTAGAGGAATCTTTGAGGATCTCGCGCTAGCTAGTAGGTAGTTGCATGGTGCCAACTTTCAAAGGACATCTCTACCATAATTTGTATGTGGTGGCTTGAGAAGCATGGATGTTGAAAGAGTGGAGTCGGTGGGATTATGACCCTCCATTGATAGCTTAGCATACAACTTGCACTCATCTACCCTGGGCAGTGTAGTGGAGTTGACAGACTCGTGATAACTCATCACTTGGCACACGCTCATCTAACCTAGAAAAGAGATGCCCGATCACCTATAAAAGAAGGCTCGCATTTGAAGATTAAAGAGGCAACTAAGGTAGCGAAGCTCTAGCAAAATAGAGAACCAACCTAAGTATTTATATTCTACATAAGATATATCAAGCATTTTAATGCATAGCCCAAGCTCGCTTGTGAGCCTCTGGGCATGAGTAGCGATAGGGAAAAGCATATGCTCTATTTTATATCTTAAATTATATATGCTAAACTATGAGACTAATGATGAATGTGGTTGAAAAACTAATGTGTTGATTCTTTCAATATAGATAGTGCATTTTCATGTTATGTCTTAGCTATAAGAATAATGATATAGTTCCTTACTTTAATATATGTGATATGGAGGTTTATCCCTGGTCACTAATGGCATCCTTGTGCCATATAGCGACTTTGGCCTACCTAAAATAGACCAAGTGTTAGAACCAAAATGTACCAAGGCCTTAAGACCCACGCCTAAAGTGCTACCCTAAGGATGAGCATTTGAACCCAAGCCATCCCTATGACTTATCTAAGTAATTGAATGACCCTATGCTATCTATTCTCCTAATTTGCACCCCCCACGAGCCCTACCTAGCCAGTGATAGACTTGCACCTTAGGACTCATGTCGTTAAGAAGGCTCGTGCCTATTAAACTCCCTTTGAATAACCTAGCGCTGGAAGGCTACCTGAACTCCTCTTACCAATGTTTAGACCTCATTTTAACCCAAGTTATGCCATGTTCCAACTAGCCTAATGCGGGCCTAGTCCCTTTGTTGGTGCACTTTAGGTGAACGCACAAGGCTTACACCTTATGTGAAATTGATGCTAGTGCAATGGTGTGTTAAATATTATGTGTCAGACCTTATTATGTTCGTGTCTAGCTATACCAAGCACTAAACTAACTTGATATGATAACTAAGTGCATGACTAAGCACAAAGACTAACGTAGTGAACTTTTCTACAACAATGTTAGATGAAGCTAATCTAATCAAGTGGTGTGTTTAAAATTGACTAATCTTAGAGATCAATAACTATTGAAAACTTTGGTCAAAGTAATGCTAGTGAGACATTGTCATTTCATGTATATGATTATATATTGATATGATATCTTGATTAGAATATATTTTTTTATGGTACACTACATGTTTTTTTAGAAATCATACAACACACACGTACTAGCTTGTCTCTCTGGATTCCTGTACCGTCACTATCTATTCATCTGTGAAGAGAGGGTCATTCCCTAATGAGAATTATGCTGGAGATCGATGGTCCGTGGTTGATGTGGAAAAGTGCTTGGATGATGCTTTCCCTCTCCACAATAGTACTCATTTGGAGATGACACTTGAGATTACCATAGATACTAGAGTTCAGAGAACTTATGCTCTGTAGAGCCATGTATCTTATATATGTACATTGTATTATATTTACTATTGAAACATTATCACAATGAGATGTAATTATTTACTTATTGTACATTGATAGCAGTGGTTATATGTTTGTACCAGCGATGGTTGGATATTTGTAATTACTTTCTATATTCAGTTATGATGTATTTTTTATGATGATAGTAATCAGTGATGAATAATGTCACATGATTATTTTATAGTTATACTTATAGTATTTCATATGGATAGCTAATTAGAATCTCATGGTGTAATCTAATAGAAGAATATGTTATTAAAATAAAAAAAATCACGTATTTCTAGGTAGATCCCAATGGGGATGTTACAATTATTTTGCTTTCACTCAATTATAGGTCTTCAAAATTAACTTGATACGTTAAGTAATTTTTGTGATAAGAATGGTCTTGAAGTAAATTTTGCAAAGACAAAATTCATGGCATTCAATGTAACCAAGAAAATAACATCTACAATTAATTTGACATACAAAGCAAAATAGGATGAGGTGGTGCACTCTTATCCCTACTTGGGTATGGTTTCTTCTACATTGCCTTTTAGCCTTATAGTTGCAATAGAAGCAAGACTTAAAAAATGATATACAACATTGACAACCTTTGAAAGATAATGCTTTCAACTCCAATTTAAAGATATTTGGACAAAGATTCAATTTCTACATACATTAGTTACTCCCACACTATTGTATGGATGTGAGGTTTTGGAAAGAGTTTTCATCTCTATGTTATCAAAGAACATTCAATCCAAAAGAACGATTCCTCATTCAATTATTCTTTCAGATTTTAGGGTATGCCCACTCATTGTCTCCTTAATTTTTCAGGGTATTACTAGTTGCATAGGCTTCAATGTGTGGCGAATTCTTCCTCTAGTCATAATGGGTATCCATTCTTGAGATTTCAATCTTATATGCAACTTGTCAAACAAGGTTGCAAATCTTGTTGGTATGCAAGAGTTATGGCTTTCCTCCAAAAGTTGGGTATTGATATAGAAAGACTACCTCTTATTGGTTTTTTAATTAAAACTCCCCAACTCACTAAAGATGAAGTCAACAGAGGTATTCATGAAGAGAGCAATAAATTATACTTGAAAGTTACCTGGTTTAATCCCAAAGAGCCTTTAAAACTAAAACGTCTTCGTTATTTATAATTTTATTCCTGCTTTCATGAGCATCGAAATCAAATCATTGGGTACATGAAGAAGATGTTGCCATATTGTTTAAGGATCCCTTTAGCTCAGTTTCGCATTTGCTCTCATCAACTCCGAATGAAATCTGATCATAACTTCCTACAAGATGAGCGTACATGCCAATTTTGTTTTTTATACCTTGAAAGTGAAGAGCATTTTATATTCAAATGTCTTATCTACTATGAGATTTGTGGAAGATACCATTGTCTTTTTAAAGATTCCCATGGATCTTTGAGGAACTTCATTTAGTATGAGAACAAAAAATATTTAACTTTATTTATTCACAAAACACTTCAATGTCGACAAAGAACACTCAAATTGATGTCTTCACACATAAAGAAGTCCAAGAATATGAATACTTACTTTCAAATAACAGAGTTGAAAAATCTTAAAAAAAAATATATATAAACAACTTAACCCAGATCTATAAAACAACACATATTTTACTGGTTTGAAGATCTAAAACCCTCAAATAATAAAATCATCATTTCTCATTAATTTTATTTCTCTTTCTATATTTTCTTTAAAAACTTTTAAGAATCCCTTAATATACTAAATATGTTCTTCCATCCCATTAACCATTCTTAACTCTTCTTTAACATTAATATTTAAAATAAATAAATTAACTGGTCGATTTGAATGCGCAACGACACCGGAATATTAACTTTCCGTTTCGTTCTGCTTTTGCCCTTTTAAATTTGGCAAAAAAAACAGATTTCCACATTCTTTCTTTTCATATCATCTGGGTGCCGTCAATCCATTCACTTCGATTCATCCACAATCGCTTTTGCTGCCAATTCTTTGCATCAAAGCAATACTATAATTATCTGATGGACACCCGCACCTGGAGTCTTCCTCCTGATACCAGAAACAAGATGGTCGCTAAGATGTGAGTCATTTTACTCTCAATTCTCTTTTTTTCTTGCTTTTTGTTTTGGGTGCACGCTGTGTTTTCTCTTTTTAGATGTTTTTATGTTTTTCAGTAATGACAATGACAATGCACATATATACAATGGTGTCTCTCTGTTCAACCCACAAAATCAGATTATTCATTTCTGTACCAGACCATTAGGAGTCGAGCTAAAACTTGAAGCATGCCCTAAAAAACAAATCCTGATGCAGAATAATTCAAAATGGTGTCCGCTATGATATGGGTGTCCATAAAATTCAGAAACGCAACAGTGTGTGGGGGGAGTGCTTGTATAGAAAGACCCATTACCCCTGAACGAACATCAATATCATTATTTGTGCGTCCTTTCATAGTGGGTATCCCTAATTATATTCCAGTAATGATAAGTTTAGAATTTACTATTTTTTAGAAAGATAAAAATAGAGAAAAAGTGGGCAAGGATGATAATTCCTTCGTCTGTTTTGGTTCTTCCAGCCCAACATAAGTTGATTAGGGTTTAATTTTATAAAGAGAAATGTAGAGGCCAAGGATAAGAGGACATCAAAATAGAAATGGAGAATAGAATTAATTTTGTTATTTATGCCAGCATTTGGTTTTATAAAAGTAATATATTGAAATCGATGGTGTAAACACTAATACATGATTGTCCAAGCACATATAAGTGGTGTAATTTGTTATTTAATAATGAGAAAATCACAAATCATGGATGAATTGTATCCCTCAGAGATGTTGTAGGGGTGTTTATTTTATCTGTGGAACATTTTATTGTCCACGATCTTGTTGGCTGTTTTAGTAAATTTCTGCATTATTTTTGGTTCCTCCAATCTAACCCAAGTTAAGGAAAGCCTAACTAGGGTTTTATTTTGGAAAGATTAAGAACCTGAAATTGCAATGGCAGTATTTGCAGTTAGAACATTCAGGGTATTCAGAGCTCAGCATAAAAATTAACTAGTTTATGCACTTAAGAAAACAATTTTGTAGCATGTGAAGGATTAGTTGCAGAACTGTGAACTAACTATTGTTTAGATTTGGAGAAAGAATGGCGATGTTACGTTTAGTAGCAGGAATAATGCAAGATTGAGACCGGTGGCTCTGACAACTAAAAGCATAGAACAAGAATGAGAGTATTTTTTCCATCATCAGGGAAAACTAATCCCCTAGTCAAGAAATAAAGGACGAGGAGAAGGGGAAATGTTTGTATTGTTGTCTTGAAGGGTATTGTGCAAAAGAAGAAAAGCGTGGCTTCCATCTGTTGATGGAGTAAAGAAAAAGAAGGCTTAAACTAAAGCAGCATCATGCAGTAATAAAAAGTAATTGTTTTCTGCAGTTGCAAAATTTAGCACTTCAAGATGTTGGTACTTGGACTGAGGGCCTTCTGCACGGAACCAGTTCAGTAATGTAGATATGTCATTCTTGGAGATAATATTAAACATGAAATAGATGGACAAGACATGTCTGATGGTTTATATAAATTAATTTTGGATGTGTTATATGTGCCTGGTTGGGCTAAGAATCTGTTAAAATAAAGCTAAATTAGTACAGATATCTTAAATACATCTATCTGAAAAATGTTGAGAGATATCAATCTCGAGGTGCCTATCTTGGATTTGTGTCATACCACATTGATTAATGACTTCATTACCTTCTCCACAAATTTCCTATTGACTGGTGATAGATGGCCTCAATATAGATTCACCGTGTGTTAGGCTTGAAAAAATATTTCTCATAAAAATAAAATGGGTTCTAAACTCCGCTATGTGCCCAAGATATTACAAATTTTCTATTGATTTCTCCAAATAAGAATAAAAAACGTCCATATGACAGTGAAATAGATCTTAAGATCAAACATTAATTGTTAACAACTCACAGACATTACAATCCACCATCACCACCCCCGACTGCCATTGTAGAATGCATATTGACGTAATTACAGGTGTTGGTTGTGGTGCCACTTAATTCAAATGTGTTTTCATAACCTTAAAGGTAGGATTATTGCTAAAGACTATTAGAGCGGGAAATTGTACAAGATGTGTGCAGAAGTGCCGTAATTATCAGTGAGTGCTCCAAATGATGGAGAAACCAAAGCATTTATTAGGCATCATAGGTTTGAATTTGAACATGTAATGCACAATCACAAGAACATAAAGTGGTATCAACAGGAGCAAGTGGAGTTGATACTCTTAAACATTTGTTGTCCAATGCAGCATTTGTCACGTAGTGGCACAAGGCATTTTATTACCTTTATTGATGAAATCTAGGAAAACAATGGTTTATGTAATTGAAAAGTGAATCAGATGCCTTGAGAATGTGTATACAACATACAATTTAAGCATATTGCACGAAGCAAAATGACATACCCTTTTAAAAGGTTTACATGTGACAGTGGAGCTGAATATAGCTTCAAAGCCTTCAAGACATTTTGTGCATGTCAAATTGGAAGGTCGATATGCTTAAAAGTAGTGTTGGAGTATTAAACTCCTCCTGGGCCGAGTCAATTGCTGCTACAATACATGTTCAAAATAGGTTACCCGATATCGGGTTTTGTCAAGATAGTATGGCATTGAGCCTTTTCGAAATAGTTTCATTTTGTTTAAGTTCAAAACTAAATATTTGTGAAATATTTAACCAAGTAGGAGTGCTAAAAAGAAAGTATCCAACTATAAATATAACGACTACGAGTCATTAAGGAAGGCTAGTGGATAAGATAGGAGTATGTAGGGATCAGATGAGCATAAATACATGCAATGTGTCCATGTCAGCCCATAATAGATAATCCTTTGTGCAAATATTATAAGTACCCTAGTACGTAATGCTTCGAGTACATCAAGAAGAATGCGTTGTTTTTGAAGTATTCTTTATTTGATATTTTGAGTTTGCAAATTTTCTTCCCTTATGCCTCGGCCATGTGTACCTTATGAATATGTTTTTTGCAGGCTTATAATTCGGTTTGATATGTCTTAGAATTATATATTGAAGACAAAGACATCTGTCTCTGAGGAGTGGTTTTGTTCTAACAACCTTTTAGAGGATTGTCATAATAAAAAAATGTTTGGTGTTTTAGCGCAACAAGTTCCTAGACAGGCTCCCAGTTGCAAAAATGTCTTATTGCGAGTTTGATGAGGATAAAATTTGATTCAAGTTCGTGAATGGATAAAATTCAAAAAAAAATGGCCATTAAGTTCAAAGAGTAGAAAAACATAAAAACATATAAAAGTAAGTCATATCAAAATATTAAAATCTTTAAATTACAAGATTTGAATTCACATTCGAATTTGAACAATTAAATATAAGAAATATAAAATATAAAAATTAAACGTAAAAATTACGAAATAATAGAAATTAAAAAATATTTAAAATTTTATGAAAAATAAAATATATATTTTAAAATGCACAATAAAAAAAGTAAAATCAACAAATAAAAAAACATAAAAAGCAAAGTAAAACACTCATAAAAAACAAATGAAAACAATTAAATAACAAATAAAACAAAAATTTGAAAAAAACAAATAAAACAAAACTGAGAAAAAACAAATTAAAAAATAACACAAAAAAAAAACTTTCGTGATCTACCTGGTGGCTGCTTTGCTGATGATCCCTCTGACGACGACTCCTCTGCAAAACTCCCACAACAGACTTGTGGAACGAAAATTTCTCTCCCACGCGATTGACACTTGTGCATCCTAAACAACATTTTCGTCTCTTTCTGAACAATACACAGACGAGTCACAGTTTATTCAGCACCGCAAGAGCAGTAGAGGAGGAGTTGTTAGGGGGCCGAGGGCCGAGGTAGAAATTTGCCATGTGCCAGTAACCAAAAAAAGCAAAAATGATACAAATACAGTTGTGTGAAAAAAAAGCAGACCTTTAAAAATGACGAACTTTGGTGATTTTTTAATGGTCGAATAAGAATCGGCAAATTTCAAATTTTATCTAAAAAATTCGCCGAAACCTGTGACATAGGCGAGAACAATGCCATATTGAGTTTAAATGTCAAGTGTGTAACCATGACTTTGAACACTGGAGTTATGATCTAGGAGGATTATTATAAAGTGCGTTTAAGGATATGATAGAACACAGAGCAAGTTGAAAAGATGGAATTTGATATTTTAACTATAGACAAGTGTTCCACGGGGATGCGCCCCGCGCCCGCACGCCAACCCTCCACCCACCAAAATGCCCATGATTCCAAGACGAGGATGTCTTCGAGACGTGGGGATGTCAGGCCCCTGTTGCACCTCCACCACTGCCACGAACCGCTGCTGTCTCCAGGAAGTTTCCCTCTAAGAGGGGACGTCTCTGGGGTGCCCCTTCAAAAAGGGGACATCTGGGGGACTCAAGAACGCCTTTGGGATGCCCAGACATCCCTCGACCCTCCATGAGTTTGGCGAGAACTTTGGGGATGATTAGCCATTGATTCATTAGTATTTAGTATTTTGTTTTTGAACATTGTTGATATTTGATTGTAATCATGAATCATCATTATGAAATTATGAAAATTCTGAATTTGATAGTTTGATTTTGATTTTCAATGTTCAATGTTCATTGGTTCAATAGTTCAAACTTGAAACTTCATTGTTAAAAAGTTAAAACTTAAATGTTAAATTGTTGATGTTCAATGCAATATACTTATTCCTTATACATCTTTTTATAACTAATTTTTCAAGTACTATATGTATTTGCATCGCTCCACCGCCGCTCCCCCTGCCATCCCCAAACTTAGGCCCCCGCCCCTGTCCTGGGAACCTGTCCCCGCATCCCCCCATCAGGAAACGCTGTGGAACTATGCTATAGACACAATCAATGCAAATTTGTAAACCGGAGGACATGCAGAACAATTTGATAGGGTAAGAAATGATTTGTTACTATGACTGAAACGAGTTAGAGTGCGTAAATGCTGCTTTGTGTAGTGAAGAAACTACAGAGGAGTATTACTGCAGTGTACATGTTAGGGTAATTTATGAAACAGAAATCATTCACATGGGATTGGATATAATCCATTTTATTGTCAATACAACTGGCTAAACGCCACTTTATGTACAGTAGAGATTATTGAGAAAGATTACCATGGGAAGACTGTGGTTTGATATTTTGGATAAGGACCGAGATTCTACATCCACAATTACAAGGGTGGAGTATCAATGTGTGATGAAAGTATATCTTATTATTACATATGGGTTGGGCCTGCCAATAAATTTGAGGTATGGAGTGTATTAGAGTACTGGGTATGAATGACCTTGAAATTGAAAAATGTGTAATTTCTTGGCACAACAAATTCCTGGATAAGCTACCAGCTGCAAAATTATTAGGATCCCAACTGAAACTTGCTATAACTGCTGCAATCCTTAGGCAGAAAGCCCATGTTCGAAAAAAATATTTTATAGCTTCTGTTTAAGCCATTTCCCCCTATAGATTGTACTCTTAACACCTCTGAGTTTATTTATATTTAATAGCTTCTGTTTTAGCTCTTTTTTCCTTTAGATTTTATCATAGTAAAAATAACTGACGAGAAGAATAGAAAATATGAATGACTGCCATCTGCAACTTTCTACAATTCTCTTTCTTAGTTTTTCATACTTTTTTTTTCTGCTTTCCTTGAATTCTATTTTGACTCCTGGCTCTAATTAGCATTGTAAAATTTTCAGCTCCATTAACCTATTTATGGTTAGCATTGGACATTAATACATAAATTAAATTACATCAATGGATCCAATACATTGCTAGTAGACATACAAGGTACCAATACCTAGTACTGAAGTGGATCATCTCCAGGCATCAAATGGGCGCCTTTATTGCTGGGTGTACAAACCCGAGCTAGAACTTTTTTCACAATATGCCCACCCAAGAGTGCAGATATAAGTTCAGTGATAGCATAATTTGGCATAGTTCTTGTTCCACATTGCTGACTTTGAGTCACAGCGTTTGTTGTGAATAACTACATTATCTTCAAGCAACATGACACAAGAAAATGGGACATGACAAAAGGTAACTGTTGAAAGAGGAATGCCATTCTACGTAATATGCCAATGAAGTGAAATAAGGAAGTTGATCGGTTCCATTGTTTGGCTCGATGACAAGACTATTAAAAGCAATAAACAAAGAGAAGTAATTTACTTATGAACTGGTTGGCGATTTATTGAAGTCCCAGCTTTGTATTTTGTTCACAATGTTTACATGGTTAGTACATGAATTTAGCTATGCTGAGTCTTAAGTTGAAAACCTGTACATTCTATGTGTATTCAATTTCTTGATGCATTTGTAATTTTCAGCTACCGACTTTCTGTATGGCATGTCATTCTATTGCATGTTAACACCTCCTCTCTTCAGCTCCATGTCTCTTTCAAAAATTTGTACTTTCAAGCAAAGATATTGTGGCATTTCTATATTTGGCAAAAGTGCTTGTAGTTGGCTGGTTTGTTGGTGGAAATTAGGTAAGGTCTTAAAGTGTGAATGTTTGCATGCAGAAGGGATACTCTCCAAAAACACATGCCAGTCAGGGGTCCTGAAGATATGGAAGATCTCAAAAATATTGCTTTTCGGTTTGAAGAGAAGATTTACACTGGTGCTGTGGACCAGGTGTGTTTCTCTTGTTTTACACAGACACACACACACACACACACACATTTCATTAGTTTTCTGTGGAATGCAGTCCATATATATATATATATATATTTCATGAGTTTTGTGTGGAATATAGTCCACACGCGCACGCGCACACACACACACACCATTAGTTTCTGTGGAATGTAGTCCATTTTGTCAAATTTTAGTGTAATCAACATTGCAAAGTTTCTTTCTGCATTCTTTCTGCCCGAGTTTCCTTACGATAGCTGCTGCTAGTGTTAGTATCTGACATTGTAATGCTGTATGCCTTGTTTATAGATTTTCTGTTGATAAATAATACAATATCTCCATCTTTTGGTTACCATTTTTGGGAAAAAGAAGTGAAAATAGCTAGGTACATGATTCAATTCAATATATTTTAAAAAAATGAAGAAAAATGGCAGATTTTAGTAAGAACTTAGAAAACAAATTATATATAAGATACACTGGTTTTCGCTTAATGATAATGAAATTAAGTTTAACCTTTTCTCGAGCTTAAATCCCTTTCAATTTAATCCAACACTAATGTGCCGAATATAATGTTTTATGATTGTTAATTCAATAAATTCCCCAAATAATAGTAAGAACTTAGAAAACAAATTATATATAAGATAAACTGGTTTTCCGTTAATGATGATGAAATTAAGTTTAACCTTTCCTCGACCTTAAATCCCTCTCAATTTAATCCAACATTAATGTGCCGAATATGATGTGTTATGAATGTTAATTCAATAAATTCCCCAAATAATAGTTGAGCGACTTAAACTCTCTGGTCTTGGTATATGTTTTAGTTTCTCACTATTTTTCCATGATCTATACACCGTTGACATATTCTTGCAAAGCAATAATATTTTTATTGTATGTTTCATACTGTTTTTTGGTCTTATGAAGACCCCCAATACCGTGTCAATTTTAATACAGCTGTTTGTCTCAAGAAAGCAGCAGAAGTATGGCTTGTTTATGATTTTAATGCTACTGCACACTCTTTTACAGCACAAAGACAGATCTGATAGCATCCCATCTTTCTAAATCACAGGGGAAAATTATTTGTGTAAAATACCCAACTCTTAAATAAACAAATGATATCCAAATTTTCACCCTATTCCCACCATTATTTGATACTTTATTTATATGATATGAGTGCCTTTGCCTTCTGAATATGTATTAATTTTTTATTATCATGTGTATTTGCTAACATGTGCTGATCTTTTTTATGAAGAATATTCATGGACCCTCTAATGTGTGCAGCAAGATTATCTCCGGAAAATCTCAACGAAGATGGTATTATTGGAAAGAAAAAACCAGGTTCCTAGCAAAATATAAGGATGGATTGTTTGACACAATTTCTTAGCAGATAAAAGATGTTATTTTGTTTAATAAACTCTCTGTGTTGTAAAAGCCCTTAAAAGGTCATTGAAGAATTAACAAAGTTCTCTTTCAGATTGGAAAGTATACTCCCAGATAGCATTGTTGTGATCTGGAAGTTGTGTATCCTGTAGCTATTATGAATACCTTATCACTTTCCTTCATTGTTAGTGTTCATTTTGAATGAGTGGTTGATATCAAATATAGGAAGATTGTAAGAAATACATTGTTTTGGATTTTTACTTGTTTTAGCTATGATATCAAGATACGGTTTGAACGATGATATAGGACTTATTGAATAACATAATAAGGTCTGGTAATTTACTTCTTAATGAGAATAGTTATAAGAATTAGTGTGCTGATCCATTTTTATTTGATGCCATGATTGAACCTGAATGTTGCTGGGTCATACTTCATTAAATTTGCATACATTAATACTCAGGGCATAGAATTGTACAGGGTTTTTCTTTCCCTGCTATGTGAAGGATGCATTTGAGTATGTTTGGACTTCCACTTAATGGAATTTATCCTCTCTTTGGCACTTTGACGTGTTCCAAATTATTCTTTGGTTATAAATTTTGAAGCCCTTCACTGAAAAACCTTAGAATACCATCACTTAAAGTGCTATGTGGTGCTATTGCTAAGATCTGAATCATGGACTTGAACTTTGTTCTACAAGACGACACTATGAACCTTGAAAGTTGTGACTTGTTATGCATCATGGGTCTGATTGAAAAAACTCGCAAGAAATGGTAATAAATCATGTTACCAGAGGTTTTATTGTGCATCTAGTTTTGATGGCCCTGCCATCAGTCTGAGGTAGTAAAATTTATCTTATTATGGGGACGAGATAATCGTCTCTTGGTACTCCTTAACTGAAGTGAAAACTTGAACAGTTGTAAATCTTTACTTGAGTTTACATGGGATCTAAAAGTAGTAGGAGCATTCTAGGTTTTCAGAATATCTGAGGTTGTAACTGCACAAGTTGGACATAGGAAGGGTATGAAGTTTCCCCTTGCAAAGGGAGACCAGGGAAACCCTGAGTACCCTAATTCCTTCTATAGTAACTTACGGTACAGAGCTGTACTGAAACCAAAGGTTGCATGTACCTGTTAACCTCCACAATTTGAGAACCACACACTTCTATTGTAAGTGTTAAACTGTAGCTCTTGATTTGAAGATAGCTTGGTGAAAATAAGCCTATTTGTACCACGTGCTAATTGATGAGGTCATTGTTGAGCAATGTTTGACTGAATAGGGTGCTCTGATCAGATCAAGACTTGTTAAAACTGTAAGTATAATCTCCTTCAAAACTGCCTTCATAAAATTGATGTTATCCTCCCTCTGAATCCATGTATTCTTCCCTTCAGCTATTGTATGTATTTCCCTTATAACATAATCGAATCAGTTGATAGGATTCTCTCCTTCCTCCTCTATATAGAATCTTACTGAAAACTGGTTAATCAAGGATGACGTATTATTGGTTGGGATTGAGATTTCTTGAAGTAAGAAGCTCACAGCTTTCCAAAGTGTAAATTAACCCATCATGCTCCTTTTTTAAACTCTTCCTGTTGGGTTACCTTGAGGACAGCATAAATACCATTTTGTGTATATTTTTATTTATATATTTGATACATATATATTTTCTTCTTGATGATGTATTTGGGATGTGATTTGATTAAAAAGTTCTATACAGTTGCTCCAAAAACTTCTTGTTTTAGTGTAAAGTTTAATAAGTAACAATATTTAATTCAAAAATATGTTGAGGTATCAATTTCGAGATGCTTATTTTGAATTTCTTACATATCACATTGATTAAAGATTTTATTATATTTTTGTTTAAGTTTTATTGTTGATCACTTTTTTGAAGAATTTGAATCCCATTTGCTAATAGTTTTGTAGAATTTTATATTTTTAAAAATCAACTTTAGCATTATATGAAATGTATTAATTTTTTTTTCTGGTTGAAAATTGTTAGATTGGTACTATTAAATAAAGAAGCATGTTTACAAAATTTATATTTAAAATTAATTGTTCATAATTATTTTTTAAGATAAATTATATATTAAATATAAGGGGAAATTTTTAACAGATTTTTAAATCATAATAAATTATCTTTAATTTTTTTTCTTACTATAAACTATATTAACATTTGAAAAGATCAAAATAATTCATATTTATCCACCATCAAATTTAATCTTTAACTACAACAGAATCCTGGCATAGTGAGATTGAAATAATACTACCTATTTTTAAAGGTTTTCAAATATAAATTTGTATTGGTGATTAGCTTAAGGGCCTTTTTTTTTTAATAATAGCATGCTTAATATATACAACCTAAGAAAACTTAATGATAAAAGCATATGTATTCTATTGTGGAGATTACATTTTGATAAAGGTAGGATATAATTATACACCTTATTGAAAAATATATAAAATAAATGATTTTTTTTAAAAAAAAAATTTAAGATATGATTATACATTATTAATTTTTTTTTTTTTTAATGTAAGATATAAAATAAATGTTTTTTTTTTTTTTTTTAATTTTTAAATTTAATGTGAGATATGATTGTATATTATTAAAAATATATATATATATATAAAATATAAAATAAATGAAAAAAAATTTCTTAGTATTCACTATTTACTTACTACATCTATGATTATGTACTATCAAAGGTGTAAGTACGTGTTATTCATTGATAAATGATAGATTAATAGTTGGAATCATCACACTAAAGGTAAATTTTTTTAGATTAAAATCCTTAATAAAATAGAGTTAAGGCCTAATTCTAAAGTAATCATCGTCATAATTACCACCATTATGGAATGTTTGCTCTTTAAGAGGGAAAGAGTCAACTTTAAAGAAAAAGATGAAATCAATATAATATGTGAGCCTCCACAATTGATATGAGATAAATATATCAATCTAATTAAGACTTTCTAATGTTTTTTATATAATTCATTAGGAAAGAATGTGATGACAACTAAAATATACGAGATGTGGAAAAATAAGCTAATATATGTATTTTGTATAGAGTAAAGATGATTGAGAAGCATTTTACGTCAAGAGGTGTTCTACAATCGTAGTTGAGGAGATGGTGGGTTGTAATATCTGTGAGTGTGTTCACTCGTAATTATGATTTTAAATTTGACTTCCACTTGACCATCACTTAGAATTTTGTTTTCTTAAAGAAATCAATCAAAAATTTGTAATATCTTGGCCACATGATAGAGTTTGGAGCCCTTTTTGTTTGTTGGATTTTTTTTTTCAAGCTTAACACATTGATACAATTAAATTGACATGATTTGTCACCAATCAATAGGTACTTCTTGAAGGTGGTGATGAAAATGTTAATAATTGTGGTATGTAAAAAATCCAAGATAAGAACCGAAGATTGATATCTCTCGACATTTTTCTAAAAGATGTATTTAAAATATTTAATAATTCCTTCATATATTTTTTATGTACTTTTCTATTTGTCAATTATTTATCCACATTAAAAATTATTGATAATTTTTTTACTTCCTATGATTCCCGTTTTTCTTCTCATTCCCTTAAATCTCCCCCCTCTCTCACTCTTTCTCTCTCCCATTTTCGGGTTTGTCAAAAGCATCTCCAATACTCCTAATACATATTAGGAGCCTCCATAACACTTCTAAGCCATTATTTTGGTCTTTATCTATCATGATGCATATGTCCAATCTTAAGATTTTTTTATCTTGCAAAGTTTTGTGTAAACCCGAATTGCTTAAGTTTTAAGCGATCAAATGACCTTTGGATTCTTTGGCAAGCTAAACAAATTTACCTTGGGTTACATATGTGAATGTATTAGTTTCATAGTAGTTGTAATCACAAACTACGTTTTGACTCAACCCTTATTCCTTTAGTTGGTAATTGATGAATTGTTGCCATGTGGCAGCTCAATATTTGACCTTGAGAGAAATCGTTCCTTTGTAGCTTAAACATAATGAGAGAGAAATTAAGTGAATGAACGAATGAAAGATTTTAATAATGTCCACTAGACCACGCAATATATGGGACCAAAAGTTGCAACAAAGTTGTTTTATGTTAGCACAACCCCTTGACACAAGGGTTGTCCTACTAATAATGCAAAAATATTCAATCCCTTCTTGATGTTAACTCCTACTATGGATCTTAATTAGAAAACTTGTATAATTTAACCTTTCCTTTTCAAACAACATAATTAAGTTGTCAACTCTCGAGTTGTCTTTGTACTTGATATAGATGTCATTATAGGTTGCATATTCCATAATGAAGTGTCATTCTGTCTCTACAACTCCTTGCCCCAAGATAAACATACTCTCGTTTCCCACTTTTCCTTGGGCACTGTCCACCTGTGGATTTCACACCTAAGATGATGTGAGCTAGTACTCAACTGTGTGATCAATCTCTTTGTTTTCCATTTGATTTCTACCCCTATGTATGTCTTTTCTTCGTGCTCCTATGTGGGATTAAATTCTTTGATGTAATATACTTTCTTTCATCCTAACTGAATTTATCCACATGGTTGGCCTGAATTTATCTCTCACATACTTTTAAGGTGATTTTTTTTAGTTTTCTAGTTGGTAAGTGGAATTTTCAAGATGGAATGACATAAGATGCCATGCCTCATCGATCTAGCTATAATCTTGCGCAAGGAGAGTGATTCCACCACAAGTTACAACTTGTTAGTATGGGAAGAATGCTTAGAAGCGTCTAGAGCTTCAAAATAACATTCAATTTTTTAAAAAGCATTTAACTACGAAGAAATAGGGGTATTTTTTGGCATGGGAAAAAATAAAATGAGTAAAATACCGGGATTCGGCTAGTAAGGAGAAAGTCAAGCTTAAGGAAGCTTGAGTAGGAGAAAGAACATAGCAAAGAGGTAGAACATAGCTAGAGAAAGTTATGAAATCTTAAATAGGGAGATTTTGGCTTGTAATTCCTGCATGCACTATTATACTAGCTAGGATATTGTAGTTTTAGCTTATAAAGTCTTTAAAGGCTTAACTACATTAGTATCATGAAGTTTTATGGCTATAAGGCATTTTAAGAGTCATTAGAGATCATTGAGCTTGAACATTAAAGAAATAGGGTGTTAATATATTTTGTGTGAATGTGTGTGCATTGATATTCTAGCTAGAGATTGAGTATATAAAGTTGAGCTAAGAGGGTAGATTTTAGGTTTGGGCATCCATTAGCTTGAATGCACATACTTGCACTACATGAAGTGGTATCAGAGTTGGTGTTTAGGTTATAAGGGTAGGTTACAAGTTTGGGCATCCTTTAGCTTAAACCCACTGAAGGAAAGATTAAAAAAGATAGGCCTTGCAATTGGCTTAAGAGAGAAATGATTAGACCTACAATCTTCTTGATAGAAACTTGTGATCAGACAAGGAGTCTTTATGCCATAAAATCCTCTTATACATTCATTATAGGTTCTCTCAACTCATTATGTCAATTTATAGTTTTGTCCAAACTTGAAACTACAAGAAACTGTGAAAACAGGATTTGTGGCCTTTGCAATTAGGCTTGTAAACTGAGAATCTTCAATATCTTCCTTTGTGGATGATCAAAAATCTCAAAACCACTTTAAACACTTCAAATACATCCTATTACACCCTTCTACAAAATTTCAAGAATTTTCAAGGGTTAGTTTTTGTTTCAGAAGGAATTTAGTCTTTCAAAACGCTAGTTTTGGGTATACAGACTATGTTCAAGCCAAGAGCAAATAATCAATAAAAAATTAAATTAAAAGAACATTCTAAGAATCTTTTTGATTGTAGAAGACTCTTCACATGTTTATCTTACTCTGCCACTTGGATTTAACATATTCAATCTCAAAATATGATAAAAAAGTGAAATAACTCCAAAAAACAAATTCAGGAATTGTTAACAGAGTACACAATAGAACCACATGTAGAACCCACTACACACTCTACCATGCACTACACATCAACACAGTCCTGCACCATATGAGTAGACAACCAATAAACGGATCAAATCAATGAGATACTTATGTTAGACTGACCAATGCTAGAGGATTCCATAGAGAAAGAGGTTGCCTAACGAATGATACATGGTTCGAGGGGTATTAGTGTGCAAGTCCATGCTAATAGCCATCGAACCTTCAAAACACACTCTATTTTCCCATCAAATCGCTTAGGGGTCCTTAACCCAATATAAGCATCTAATTATCTTATACAGTTATGATTTGGCAACTCACAAGGCAAGGAGATTGACCCAAGCCCATGACTATTCTTAACAAAGATAATGACACAGGGTAAGATTCAACGTAACAACGAGTTATCTCACTAGATATGATTAAATATAGTCCTGATAACAAGAAGGTACCATAATAGGTACAATGATTCAAAAAGAGGGGGACTAAGGTACCAACAAGCCAAGCTTTGACTTATGCCAACCTTTGGCTTATGTCAACCTTACAATATTCAAGGGTCTATGAGTAGCTAACATCAATCCGCTACCAAGGTAACCCAATATGTAACTTAAGAACATAGAACATTATGTTCTCATAATCAAGGACCAGTTCAGGTTTTACCCCACAAAATCGTGATGCCACAATTCATAATCCTAGGGTTCATTTCACCCATGTGTCATCGCTTAGCGA
This sequence comes from Torreya grandis, assembly GCA_037957365.1. Lineage (NCBI taxonomy): Eukaryota > Viridiplantae > Streptophyta > Pinopsida > Cupressales > Taxaceae > Torreya > Torreya grandis. Next base: position 459,019 of record JARHVA010000902.1, on the reverse strand, counting down.
ATGCCATCCCACCACATATGGCCCAACAAGAGGAGAATAATTATCGTGGCATGAGATCTCCAATTCCTATTTTCCCACATGAACATTTGATGTCCACCAAGCCATAGTGCATATGTGTAAAAAGGTCATAACAATCTTAAGGGTCCCATTATGCAAACACGAACACATCCATAGGTGTTGTTACCCAACACAAGATGAACACCAGTTATTAAAATATACTTATATTAATTGAGTTATCTAATTGGAATTATATTAATGAAATCCCAACTATAGGGTCCTCAAACTAATAATTCATTCCAACTCCTTAACTTCAAAACAATGAATGATTTAACCCAACGAGCAATGACTTATTCAAATGACAATTCCACCATTAGGTTAGTTACCGTGTCATTCATTTAGACCAACTATGGCTATATTAATGAATAGTCGGTTGCCACAAAAGCATTGCTTGCACATGGCCAACCAAGCATACCAAAAACAATGTACCAAAAAGAAACACGTTGGGCATGGAGGCATTAACCCACAATTTTAGTTAACAATCATAATTCAAGATTGATCTCATGAAATTCAAATTAAGAATAACCATTTATTAACTTGTCGGTTGACCAAGGCTTCATGCTTACACTACCCATAAGTCATATTCATAACCATTTGTTATGACTGAATTCACACCCTTAAAAGATAATAACTGATTCATTATTTTACTAGTTTTCCAAAGCTTGACATAAATGCTAACAAAAATGGAATACGTTTGTATCATGATTCCTTATTAGCAAGAGTAGTGTTTAAGGACAAGGGCATCCATTTAGTTGGTTTCACAAGTTAATGTGGGAATAGAAACTGCTAGAAATAACACCATGGAACAAGTTTCCATAAGACCTTAGTATAGTGCATTTACAATATGAATTTCCAACACTTAATAGCATGATAAGACCTTAATAACATGTATGTATGCAAGTATATAATGAATCTATACACTTAATTGATTAAGTTATAAGTGTTCACAAGATTAAGTTGTCAATATGTAAATTTGCGTAACATAAATGCTTCAAGTACCCCACAACTAACCGACGGGGAATTGAAAAACATAATCTTCTCACAAACATAATTTAATAGCTGAGGTTAAACGAGTAACATAACACATAGGCATAATTATTTTAGCCCTAACAATTATAACCTTATGTACCAAACTACCAGGATATCACTCCTCAAGTAAGGAGAACTCCATGAACTAAAGCATAACCATGCTCAAAAGAGAAACTTACTCTAATGTACAACTGTAATGTTACATGTAAATCCTTAATATAAGGATGTAGATTATAATTACCAAAAAAAATACTACAACATAATACTTTTAGTTGTAACAATAAACCACATCACCGAGTCCAATATTACATGAATGGGATTGATACAATCGCTCAAACAACCCTCAAGGGTTGATAGTTTTAACATGTGAATATAAATACAAGTCCGATGATAAAATCATGAGGAACCCGTTGTGTTACCAAATAAGTACAAATGTTTGAATTAAGGATTCAATAAAATATATGCCAACTACAATGATTTAGCAATACAATAAGTTCAATCAATAACTTAATCACTCCCACACCCTCCAAGGGTTAACAAGGATGTATATGATCTTCAACAGATAACCCTTTAAATAGGGAACCAAACAAACAAGGGAAGAGACAATTGAATGAGAACCCCTGCACTGAAAGGGTGGAAATAGATATGTCAACTTAAGCTGGCAATGTGTTCCTTCTTAAAAGCAATATTATAAGAATCAAATTCTATTTTAATAAAACAAGTTCCGCAAGGGAAACAACCAAGCTAATTCAATTTTACACAAGGAAATAAACATCCCAAATTTACTTATTGGCTGTAATTAATCTTTTCACAAAAGAGCAATCAAGATCGAACCATCATATGAACTTTCAAACAAACAAGATAATGCATAACCATGTAATTCTTGTAAGACAATTATCAATCATGCTCATAACATGTGGCAATATAATCTATAACAACGAAGAGTACTCAACTCTTATGCATTCATAACTATTTTGATACATTAAAAAATTCATTTTCTTAATGAGTGCTACCATCCAAATAAAAATAACATGATGGAATACATATGGCACTCAAATACCTCCATAAACATGAAATTTCTAATAATTCTAGCCATCATTAAGGAAAGGAAAAGCCAAAAATGCACTGTGCATAAGCAAGACTAACATCAATGACTACTTGTCCTTGCAAGATTACTTTTCATAATGATTTTTACAAAATAAAAATTGAATCTAAGTATTATTAGTGAGATCACAACAATAGAAACTTCAACATTTTCTTAATAAATAATGTTGTTTTATCTTGCAAAAGTGCACTTAAATGGAGGTATACTAGTTTTCTTCCTTTCTTTCTTGTATGCTAAACCACACAACCATGATCACTTCAAGATCAACAAGCATTAGTTCAATAAATACGCATTATGCATTAAAACCCATAGAAGCATGTATGAATGCATCAAAGATTAATTAACTCAAGATATACATTCCTAAAATTAAACTTTCATAGTTTGCCAACCAATGGCAAATCTTGTCATACAAGAATAAATGTAGTTCAACGAGTATGTCTGAAAATTACTATTTTTATTACAAGTGGCAGCTTAGCCAACATGGTTACCATATCAACAGAAGGTGTTATGCAATTATTCACACTTTGATAAAAGTTGCAACTTATGTTTATTCAGGGATGTGAGGTTGGTCAAGTATAAGATATTTTTTCATTATATTTAATACCCAATGAGGATATCAAAGGTGAGATGCCCATCATAGTTGTTTAACTAATAGAGGGGTTTCCATACCAAGGCAATGTTTACATATTGGGGGAAAACCCACCCCATCTTCAACAAAAATTAAAACATGCTATTTTTATTTCTTTTATAATATGACCTTAAGCAAGGAAACAAAGATCATAAATCTAATTCCACCAAATTAATTATAGAACCCTCTATTAAGATTTAACATACCTAAATTGAAAACCATTAATAAGAAAAACACCAGACATTACCCAGAGTCATACTTTATCTTTCCTTTCCTGAAGCAAATTAAACAACAATTTTCACATAGAACTTTCATATTTACTCTTCACTGTGGCATATACTCAGGTGAGGATAACCAATATCCTCACAAATAGATATACCCAATAGGGTTATCAAATAACATGAAATTTATTAATACATAATTTAAAAATCATAATTTACACCTAGACAGGGAAGATAAACATACGCTGAAGATCAACCAGACATGGTTTTATAACTTGTAATATTATCATAAAATTTGAAAAGCAGAATATAACTTGAAAGGAGGAATTCACATGCTTGGAAAGATATGCATAAGGGATTTTAAATTTTGCCTTTCTCCTATGGTGGTGCCACACAAGTAGTAGCTCCATTCTTTCATCCCTAGCATCAATATGCTATATTTTTCCCAAACTCTCCCCAATATGGTGGCTCAAAATGTGCCCTGAAAACCTTCGATTCTCTTCATACTTCCTTCACAGGGCGGTGGTTGAGATACAACCCTGAACTCCATTATTTTCTTTACTGTGGTGGCTATGCAGATCTGAACCCTATATTTTCTTCGCACTTGCCTTGATCCACCACCGCCTTCCTTCAAACCCTAATGACATTCTCCTAAGGGGGATCAATGCTTCAACAAAAACAAAAATAAAAATGATAGCCCAGCCAAATGTGCGACTAAGGGAAGAAAAAGAGAAAAAATAGTTTCACTCAACAGTCATTTTGCATTAAAGAGGAAGCGTAGTTTCCTTCATACATTTACTATCTCTTTCCAAACTCGAGTCACACAAAGAATAACCCACATGGACCGTGGTTAAGGAGAGATATAATGTTTCATTTGTTTTATTGTTTAAACTAGCCTTCTCACATAAGCGTTCAAGAACATTCTCCCCTTAGCCCAAAATGCCATAACATATAATAAACAATTTAAAAAAGAAAGAAGTCCTTTATTAATATTGCCACACAATAAGAAGGTTACACAACCTTCCAACGACTAAGGCACAGGGCAAAACAAGGTTTATAAAAACAACACGATCTCTCTAACCAAAAGCCCACAAATTCACAACTTAACAATTAGTTCAAAATTCCAAACATTTAAGACAATAATGCCATAAAAGAATTTTAAAACAACTACCATCTAACAATTAAGTTTTTATAAATATATGCATTCATGCCAGTGCATGGGGTTCTTAAATAATATAATTCTCTTTTTAATTGCATATGTCAACGTCGACATAGGCATAACTCATAGGCTCTCAAGGCATGATGAAATACGCTCCTCACACACACACACACACACACACACACACACACACAATGTAAATAGATTACCTTAGTCATATATATATTATACAATTCATTAATTTTTTTTATTTATGTAGATGATAGTTTAAATCTCTCCCTTGTATATACAAATATATATATTTGAGCAGATCGACTTGTATATATAGTTCAATATTTATGCATATGCAACTCGCTAAATAACATTACACAGTTCTATGTATATGGTTCGATGTTACCTAGGTCTGACTAGACATTAATTTAAAATGCCTAGTATATATTCTTTGCTAATAATAGAGATGCATAGCAAAACAATGGCATGCAGACATAGTCATTCATTTTCTAATCTATAAGAACAAACTCTTAGTGCGTTTATATTCAAACACATAAAATTTAAAGATTTCACAAGAGCAACAATGCCTCCATGATAATGCCCTTCTTGGAAAATGTTCCCTCTATGCTCTCCTTTTGTGCTCCATAGTTATGTTTCTTCTCCTATACCACACTTCTCTATTATTTTTCCTTTCTCTTACTCTTTCTTTCTTTCTTTTCCTTTGCTGCGCCTTTTTCCCCTCTCTTTATTATCTATCATCTCCTTTCTTTGAGCTTTCCATTTTTATTCTTATTTCTCTCTATTTATTTATTTGTTTATTATTTTCTTTTCTTTTCATTAAGGGTATAATGCTTAGCTTTAAAGTAAATTTTTTTATTTATTTTATTTTATTTTTTCTTTTTTTCCTCCAAAATATTAATTATTATATTTTATTCATTTTATTTCTAACTATAAAAATCAATATATTTGTTAATTAAATTAGCACCTCTAATATCGTAATGTCTTAATGATTAATTCATTAATCAATAAATTTGAATTTACTCTAATTACACAAATTACATCTCCAAAAATATTAATAGTTATGAATACAACATGAACGCAATCACACAAGATGAGTTCCATATAACCATTAAACTAGGATAACCATGCGTAAATAATTTTAAATGTAAGCAACATCAAAACACACTATGCTAACCATTTCATTATGCATATAACATGTACTAAATAATGAGGTGTATGCAAGTTTTTAGTCATTTTCTCTATCATCTCCCAATATCTCTATCTATATCACCTTTTTCGATGATGCTCTCCCTCTGTCATGCTCTGAGAGATGATTTTCTCCTGTATTAAACTCACAATAAGTAGGTAATTAGTCCATAACACCATGACTTATATACATCATAAAATACAACTGAAATAACAACTCATCATTATCACAATGTAAAAATATACACTACAACTAACTCATAAAAATATAATAATATAACCAAAATAACATTCAACTGTCCCATAATATTATATAACTCATAGCTTAGATAATAATAACCAAATCAAATTGCTAACTATAAATATCCATAAATAATCAAGTTTGCTTAGCGAAAAATTGGGATGTAACATCTTTCTCCTTAAAGCTAGTCATCATCTTAGACGATTCTTATTCAAACATAAGTTTTGAATTAAAAAGTATTATTCAACAAAAAATTAACATAATATAAAGTATCAAATCAAGCAAATAAATGTGAAAATCGCTTGTAAAACTCATCATAGACCTTCTAAGTAAGATTATCCTTAGAGTATTAGTCCCACAAGACCTTGCACTGTGACATCTTTTTATTATGCAAATGAAGTTTGCGAGTGTTAATTAATCTGATTGGTTCTACCATGACCACCTCTGGATCCAGAATTTGTAAAGCATTCCAATCCAACATATGTGAAGGATCAACTGCATACTTTTTAAGATAATAAATATTAAATACATTATGCAATAGAGTTAGAGATGGTGGCAATGTAAGCTTATACACTACATGATTAATCACTTCTAACATCTCGAAGGATTCCACATATTTTGGTGACAGTTTCACTGACTTCTCAAAAAATTTCACTCTTTTGTGGCTTAACCCGTAAGAACACTTTATCATCTACAAAAAACTACCTATTTATTCTCTTTAGATCAACATGACTCTCTTGTCTATCATTGGCTTTGATCAATATTTGCTTGATTAATCTAACTTATTTTTTCCATTTCTAAAAGCATCTCAAGTCCAAAGACTACTCTATCTTCCAATTTGTTCCAACTGATTGGTGTCCTACATTTTTTTCCATACAATATTTTAAATAGTGTTATCTTCAAAGCTGATTGATATGAGTTATTATATGTAAACTCAACCAATGGAAGATAATTTTTTCACTTGTATTACTGATCTATGCAATATATATGAAAAAGATTTTTTAAAACCTGATTAGCTCATTCAGTCTGACCATCAGTCTTTGGATGATATACAATGCTAAAATTTAGTTATGTACCTAAAGTTGAATTTAAAGTTATCTAAAATATAGAAGTCATCTTCAAATCATGATATAAAATGATCTTCTCTAGAAATTTATGTAACCGATACACTTCCTTTACAAACCTTTTTGTAAGAGTAGGTGCATCATCTATCAAATTATCTAATATAAAATGAGCCACCTTGGTTAGTTTATCAACTACTACCAAGATCATATCATGTCTATTTTGTGACATCGATAAACTTTAGACAAATTTCATACTGATCACCTACCACTTCTATTCTGGTATATCATGTAGATATAACAACCCAATTAGATGCACATGTTTAGCTTTCACTCATTGACATTCTAGATAACGTGATATAAAATGCACTACATCTTTCTTGATTCTCTTCCATAAATGTAGTGGTCTAAGCTCTGCCATGACCTTGGTTACTCTTGAATATCCTAAATATGGGGCATTGTGTAGCTTTTTTATCATTATGCTCTTCAAATTCTCTCGATCTATCATAAGTATTCTTCCATTGTAATGAAAAAAAACCATCACTCTCTAATCTGAATCCTTTATATCGAAGATTTTGAGCATTCTTAGAAAATATTTTTTTGACCAGATTATAGATTTCATCTCTTGATAAGATTTCAATCACTTGATCCCTAAAATTACTCTTGATAGTAGACGTAGTTGCTATGTACCTTCTATGACTTAGAGTATCAGCTACTTTATTTTCATTGAATTTGATATAGCTGATATCAAAATCATAGTTAGACAAAAACTCTAACTAGTATCTCTAATGAGCAATCAAATTTAGTTGAGTGAAGATAAACTTGAGTTCCAAGTTATCCATCTTGAGATCAAATAATTTTCCTAACAAGTAATGCCGCTAAACTTGCAAAGCATGCACAATTGCTACAAGTCCTAGGTCATGAGGGCCATAGTTTACCTCATAAGGCTTTAGCTTCCTTGATTCATAAGCTACCACTACACCATAATTTATAAGGACTCCTAGTCCATCCCTATATGCATCTATGATCATTAAAAATTGATCATTCGGGTCAAGAACTCTTAACACTGGTGCTTAAATAACTCTTATTTTTAATTCTTGAAAAGCTACTTCACACTCATCTGACTAGACAAAACTTTGGTTCTTATGTTGAAAAGAAGTAATTGGATTGGCTATCTTGGAAAAATTCAAAATGAACTTCCTGTAATAGCTTGTTAATCCCATAAAACGTTTTACCTCATACACATTCTTTGGTAGTGACCACTCCATAATGGATCTTATCTTTTCTAGATCTACATAAATAATATGTCCTAAATATTTCAATCTCTCTTAGAAAAATGTGCATTTAGATAACTTGCCATATAGCTTGTGCTTCTGCAACCATTGCAAAACTAGTTTTAGACGCTGAAGATGCTCTTCATTTTTGGAGTATATAAGAAGATCATCAAGAAAGACCAAAACAAAATGATCTAAATAATATCTGAGTACATTGTTCAGGGGATTCATAAATGTTGTTAGAGTATTAATCAATCCAAAGGGTAACACTGTGAACTCATAGTGCCCATAACAAGTTCTAAACATCGTCTTCAAAATATTCTCATCCCTTATCTTTAGCTGATAGTACCCTGATCTAAGATCAATATTAGAAAAGACTATTGCTCCTCGCATTTGATTAAAAAGATCATTTATACGTGGTAACAGATACTTATTTTTAATAGTTGCCTTATTCAACATTCTATAATCAATGCAAAGTCAAAGAGTACCATCTTTCTTTTTGACAAAGACAACTAGTGCACTCTATGGTGACACACTGGGCATGATCAATCCCTTAGACAATAGTTCCTAGAGTTGAGCCTTCAATTCAACCAATTCAATAGTTTTCATCTTATATGGCACCTTAGACTGTGGTTACGATCCAGGTATAATATCAATATAGAAATCAAACTCACATCTAAGAGGTAATTCTTTTAAAAACACATCATGAAAATTATTAAGGAATGAATAATCTTCAAGGAATGGTTCCTTGGGTTCCTCCATTTCATTTATCATGACGATAAATGTTTGAGACCCTTTTATTGAATCCTCTTGAGTTGTATTATTATAATCTGTCTAAGCCTCAACTCTCTTTTCTCACCCTAAATTTGTGTCTGACATCTAAAATAATCCAAACACTCAATATTTTTTAGGTAGTAGTCAACCTTGACCTTATATTTCACAAGCCAATTGACTCCTAAGATCATATCATTTGACCCTAGTGGTGATATATAAATATCCACTACTATTGTGAATTTAGAAAACCTAATCTTTGCTTTGACTAAACACTTGTCAATCATGCTTCAGCTCCATCACCCACAACAATTCCATCGAACTTAGGTGGATTCACCTTTTTCATATCTCTAACCAACTCTATAACTACTTGAGCTCTCACATATTGAGGGTTTTCCTACTCAGTAGGATGCTATTTAGGTTCATCCTAATGTTCTTCCTCTTCATGACCATGAACTAACTACTCCAGGGCTATAATCTGGTCCTTAATCTCATTCATATCTATAAAAATTTGATCCAATTTTATTGTTTGCTCAGTAGTAAATTAATTAGGATTAAACAAAGGGTTACTATCACTGACATTTGATGAAACCTCTTCGGATACTCTATATTTCATCATCCTACTTTCTATCAATAGAAAAACATGAAAATGTAAGTCGACTCATTAAGTCATAGAGTTCAAGCCGTATTTCTGATACCACATGTAACATCCTCATTGGGATCTACTTAGAAATATATGATTTTCTTTTAAATTTAACAACATATTCTTCCATTATATTACACCATGCAAATCTAATTAGCGATCTATATAAAATAATATAAGTATGATAACTGTAAAATAAGCACATGACATTATTCATCACTGATCACTATCATCATAAAAAATACATAATAATTAAATATAAAAAGTAATTATAGATATCCAGTGACAACTGGTACAAACATACAACCACTGTTATTAATGTATATTAAGTAAGTAATTATAATTCATCATGATAATGTTTCAATAATAAATATAATATAATGTACATATATAAGATACATGGCTCTCGAAACATAAGTTTTTCAAACTCTAGTATTTATGACAATCTCAAGTATCATCTCCAAATAAGTATTATTGTGGGAAAGAAGAGTATCATCTGAGCATTTTTTACACACCAACCATGGACCATAGATCCCTTGCATAATTATCATCAGAGAATAGCCCTCCCTTCATAGATGAGTAGATAGTGATGGTGCAGGAATACAAAGAAACAAGCTAGTATCTGTGTGCTATATGATTTCTAAAAAAATATGTGATGTACCATAAAGAAACTCGATCTAATCAAGATATCAAAAAAAATGTAATTCATACACATAAAATGATAATGTCTCACTAACATTATTTTGGTCAAAGTTTTCAATAGTTATTGATCTCTAAAATTAATCAATTTCAAACACACCACTTGAATGAATTACTTTCATCTAACATAGGTGATGCTAGTAAGCTAGTGAAATTCATCTTAGTACTTACTCAATAGTAACAATACAAGATTTGGTTAAAATAAATATAACAATAAATTTATACATATTACCGCTTACGAGTAATCATAATAAATGTTAAGTACAAAAATAATCAAAATCCATACATTTAATCTATCAAATGTATGCATGAATCTCTACAATAATATTTAACACATATATAATAACAATAACAATTACAATTTATACCAACCAGATATAATACACAATTAGACTGTAAATTATTATAAGTAGTTTTTAAGTCTAATGCATTCTATGACATCCCATAATATCATAGTCCATTGTTCTTGAGTTCAACTACTCTAAACAAACAACCAGTCATAAAAATTTCAAGAATCAAAAGTCCCATAATCCTAATTATATTTTATTTGAACATGACCTTTTATTTATATGCTTGGTTAGGAGTCTATATTTATGTTATACTCTAAATCATCAGATATACCCATATATGTTATACTCTAAATCATCAGATAGAAATATTTCATTTGTGTTTGTGTGTGTGTGTGTGTGTACGTGCTCAACAACATGTGTGGATATTGTATATAGATATCAATAGTCTTTTACAATTCTCAGTTTAAGTTTTTTGATGTATTAGAGAAATTATATTATACAAAAGAATTATCCCTAAATAGTCATGATCTCCATGTTTTTTGATGAGCTTCATTCAAATCAATCATATATTTTTAATTCATGTATATATATGAAATGCTCAAAATATATAAACCAGGATAATAAATACATAATAAATGGAGTTACTTATATATTGTCATGACTCATATTCATGTAAATACTAATACCTACATCCCATACACTTTTCCTAGATCATGCTACATTAATAGATTTATATAATACATGCCCTGATTAGTGGCATGAATATTATGACCGTTTATGAATATTATGACCGTTTATATTTAGTGATCACTGTGCATATCCTATCAAATTCATTTATTATATGGAAGCCACCCATTCATATTTATAAATTTGTGAATATTTCCTGATACTCAAATTTAGGCATAGAGGTATTTATAACAAGCTCTACATAGCAATATACATATATAATTAAATATTCAAAATAAGGGTTTATTCGGTATAAACAAAAATAAGTATTTAAATCTATATAGGTATATCCTAGTACCTATATAATTACTTATATCATATATAACAAGAGATATACAATGGTATTTACAAATATTCAGTATATGTATGTTTCAATCAATACCCCCAATAGTAAATCAGGTTAATTTAATAGTTTATTTGGTTATTCTTGCACTGAGAGGGTCGATTTTGTTATATATATAACAACTCAGAACAAATTTTCTTACACGATTTAATTAATCAGAAAAACATCATGCTTATATGGTATGTTATGCGCTATGCTATATATATTTATGCAAGGTTTGAATTACACAGTTCACTACCTATTTACTTATCACTGTTTAATCTATATAAACTCAGTTTACTAAATACAACAATTCTCATAGACTATAGTATATATTCCAATTAGATCATTGTATATATCCCTATATTCCAATGGAATCTACATATGATTTAAATCATTTTGTACAAATATTTTTATACATCTTTATGCTTAGTCCGTTGCCTAAGAGTTGCCCTTCTTTTGTATAGGGCATTACGCTAGTTATTTGGTAAAATATATAATATTTACAGCTTAAACATACAATTGAATCACTGTATATATACTAATTTGATGTCTGTTTTATATATTCTACGAAGTTTGTTGTGTATAGCGACTTAATTTCTATATATCTCACTGTTTTATGTTGTCTATTCGGTTATATATATATAAATAGGTAGATATGTATTTATTTATACAATTCATATATATATATATATATAGTTTTATCAGGGTATATATATATATATATATATATGTAATTCATTAAAAATTATTTTCTATGCAGATCATAGTTTAAATATTTCCGTTGTATATACAAATCTAAATTTTAGCATATCGACTTGTATATACAGTTCAATATTTATGCATATACAACTCACTAAATAGGATTACACAATTCTATGTATATGGTTCAATGTTGCCTAGGTGTCATGTCCCCATTCTGGCTGACATCGTTTAGCGTGCCGGATTTGCCTATCATGGACTCTCATAGGCAGATGGTTTTGGTGAGAGAGTCATCTTGCTGATTATTTGGAGATTAGTTGGTCGTATTTGCTCTTGAAGAAATTATATTTATTAATTTGGGGCCAAAAATGTTATATTTTTGAATTTAGGTGCACTTTTTATTTAAAAAGTATAATGATGTTTTACAAGATGTATTACGGAAATTTCTAGAATTTTCGAAAAGTGCATAAATAGACCTCATGGGTCTCTCATTTGGCATCTGAGTCTATTATTGATCATTTGAATCTTCTTGAGCATTTGTAAGGCTTGATAGTCTGCAAATATTCAGCTAAATCCTTGAAAACGATACCTCTCAAGAGATTGCATAACTGAGGAAGTGGAAGATCTTCTGAAGGGTTGCACATTGGAAGTGGTCTTCAGCGATTTCATGTTGAACTTCATTGAGTATTCAGGTTCAGTTCGAGGATTGAATAATTTTGGCGTCCCTTGGTAAGGAGATTGAATCATTGATCAATTTGAAGGATTTCCAGGGATATAATATTTTTGTTTACAGTCTGTACAGGTACGCCCTGGCAGTAAAGTAAGGACAGCGCACTGACAGCATTCTGGCAGGGGCGGACAGGGTTGCGCAGATTCAAGGCAAATTTCATTATTGACATACTTGGGCGAATTTATTCCAAGAGAGTTTTTGACAGCCGCAGAAGTCAGAGAAAGACAAGCCAAGCGCGCAGCTGCCTTTAGGTCAAATATGTCTGAGGCTAAATATTGACGCTGCAATAATTAATGTGGCTCGATTTATTAATCACTCCTGTGATGGCAGTAATCTATTTCCTACTTTAGTTCGGTCTTCAGGTTCAATTCTTCCTAGGCTGTGTTCCTTTGCATCAAGAGATATTTCCGCAGAAGAAAGTGGTGTGGTTATATCATGCCATTTTGGGGTGTCGTATGAGTTAAAAGGGGTGCAGACTTACAGCCGCCACTATTCTTGTTATTCATTATTGGGAGAGCTGGGTGGGCGCTTATTGGGAGAGTTGGGCGGGCGCTTATTGGGAGAGCTAGGCGCACTTGCCAGACAAGACAAAATTTAAATACTGTTCCAGTTAACAACGTACGGACAACAGCAGTCAAGGGCGCAATAAACAATCCAGTTTTGGCTATAAGCGAATAAGGTTCTATTATCTGCTTATTATTGAATAAAGATTCAATTTTTTTGGTGCCAAATCCTTGTATGGAGAAGATATTATTCTGTCCATAAAAATTTGAAAGTCGCAATTTTCTGTATCTTCCTTAAATAAATATATTGGCACTAATGATTTTGAAATCATTTAATTGAGCGGATTCGTTCCATATTCAGTTTATTGTTTGATTGCTTGCTAACTGTTTGACGAAAGTCCAATAAGCAATAATAGTATCTTTTTGGTAATCCTAGTAAGTGTTTGACAAAATTTCATAAGTGCTATACCAGTGTTTAGTGATCCTACTAGTGAGGGTCATTATAGTGGTATCAGAGCTTTCATCCTACCATCCTGTGATCAGTCAAACATCAGAAGTATTGAGAGAAAGAGATACCGGCAACCAGTTCAAAATATGGCGAAAGATGATAGAGATGCAAGAGCTGAAAGGAAATCTGACACTATGCTTGATATGATGTCACGATTATTAGGAAAATTGGATCAGCAAGCCATTCTAAATCATCAACACACCGCTGAACATAGTAGAGTTAATGAGGAAAGGTCAATACAACACGTTGGAAACACTAAAGGATCCGACTCTAGGCCTCTTTTTCCCACCTTTACACCAAGAGAAGAACAACCACACGCTGCTCCAGTGGCTTCTTTTGGAGATGAAGCTAGACAGGCTTACTTGGAGTATACCACTCTCCCACCTGATATGAGAGAAATATAGACATTTGATCAATTCATGAATCAAAGAAATAGGAGAGGAGGAAGGAATGATCACTATGCTCCAAGAAATGACAAGAGATCGGCTGATATAGTTACCAGGAACTTGCATGAGGAGTTTGAAAAATAGATCAGTAGCCAGACAAAAAATTTGGTTTCTACTCAGCCACAGAGGGAAGTGGTGAAGGATATTACACTGATGGACAGTAATTGTCAAATTGATATGCAAGTTGAGACAGTCGTATACATGTTTCCTGAGAGTGATATCACACATACTCAGGATGGTTTGGTTACAACAGGAAGTGACTACGGCGTAGTGGGTACAGGTAATGATTATGAGGGAGTTGTGTGCATTTCCAGTCGACCGCTCAGGATGCAGTGGGCTTATGATGATTCGGGCACATCAGAGTTGTCAGTGATTGCAGATTAGTCCCAGGATCGTATCCAAGTGGATGCAGTGGATAGTTTTGAGGACTTAGTTTCCTCGATAGTTTCTTTCGGTACGGAGGAGTTGGACAATGATGCTATAGTTTTTGATACTCTGTATGTTGATATAAGCTTTGGAGTTGATTCGCAGAGTATGGATGGTAGTACTCCAGAGATCAGTGATTTTGAATCTACTCTTTTGGACAGTGCATCAGAGGAGGATTGTAGGAGACAATCTAGCCATCGCCATCATGTGTCTAGTCAGCTGAGAGTTAGTGAGCGAGACATTGCTATCGCTTGCGAGCATTTTGATGCTGCTCGTCAGTTGTTCGCAATTTATGGATGGGGTTCTACTAGCAATGAACAGAGAGGCAGTTATTTTTCCTTGACAGAGATCCACTCTTTATGGGAGGCTATCCAGATTCTGAGACATGATTATATGCAGTTGGTAGCCGACAGAAATTATCTTATGGAGTGGGGAAGCACAACGTACGATATATTATTGGCCAAGGAAGATGAGGTGAGTGAGCTTACTCAGTAGCTCGAGGTGACTTCTGGGATTCTTGAGAGTACACAGTTGGCTTTTGAGGAGTCACAGTTTCATTTGGCTGAGGTGACCATGGAGTTAGAGCGACTTCAGCGGCAGTGGGTTGTACCACATGTGCATGGTGAGATGTTAACTAAGGTCAATTTTTTTTATCAACATTATACTACAAGGTATGTTCATCAGTTTGCATTTGATCCATGCGTTGAGAAGTTGATGGCCATTATATTTGGTTTGAGTTATAGTTCTTTCTATCTATTATATGATGACTATTTGCCATCAGTGGTACATGGGAGTTATGGTTATGAGACAGTGGCCAGTGATCTGCAGAGTTGTATTGACTGCAGGAGTTGTACAGTGTGTGTATTCTCCATACTTGGTACAATTTCATTCGAGAGTGTTCACCATTATTGCAGAGTTGGATTGTACATTCCGCATAAGCCATTGGGATGCATTGATGGTATTTACGGTGTTGGCAGTTTGGGATGTCCACTCTACTTGGGTTCTGATATTTTGAGAGTTTGTTTCTCATGGGTTCCTGACTATCGCAGTTGTGATTTTGGAGTTTGGTTGAGTTGTATTTGCCAGTTTGATTATGGATTTCTCTTGATTATATTTCAGAGGATATTGGAGGAGCTTGTGTTGATTGACAACAGTATAGATCATGACTACATTTGGGATCCAGGTGGATTGATTGGTTTATTGTTCAGTGATTGCTTGGGGACAAGCAATTTTAGGAAGGGCGGACTGTCATGTCCCGACTGACATCATTTAGCATGCCAAATTTGCCTATCATGGACTCTCATAGGCAAATGGTTTTGGTGAGAGAGTCATCTTGCTGATTATTTGGAGATTAGTTGGTCGTATTTGCTCTTGAAGAAATTATATTTATTAATTTGGGGCCAAAAATGTTATATTTTTGAATTTAGGTGCACTTTTTATTAAAATTACTTTTTATTTAAAAAGTATAATGATGTTTTACAAGATGTATTACGGAAACTTCTAGAATATCTGAAAAGTGCATAAATAGACCTCATGGGTCTCTCATTTGGCATCCGAGTCTATTATTGATCATTTGAATCTTCTTGAGCATTTGTAAGGCTTGATAGTCTGTAAATATTCAGCTAAATCCTTGAGAACGATACCTCTCAAGAGATTGCATAACTGAGGAAGTGGAAGATCTTCTGAAGGGTTGCACATTGGAAGTGGTCTTCAGCCATTTCATGTTGAACTTCATTGAGTATTCAGGTTCAGTTCGAGGATTGAACAATTTTGGCGTCCCTTGGTAAGGCGATTGAATCATTGATCAATTTGAAGGATTTCCAGGGATATAATATTTTTGTTTACAGTCTGTATAAGTACGGCCTGTACCTACAGTAAAGTAAGGACAACGCACTGACAACATTCTGGCAGGGGTGGACAGGGTTGGGCAGATTCAAGGCAAATTTCATTATTGACATACCTGGGTGAACTTATTCCAAGAGAGTTTTTGACAGCCGTAGAAGTCAGATAAAGACAAGCCAAGTGCGCAGCTGCCTTCAGGGCAAATATGTCTGAGGCTAAATATTGACGCTGCAATAATTAATGTGGCTCAATTTATTAATCACTCATGTGATGGCGGTAATCTATTTCCTACTTTAGTTCGGTCTTCAGGTTCAATTCTTCCTACGCTGTGTTCCTTTGCATCAAGAGATATTTCCGCAGAAGAAAGTGGTGTGGTTATATCGTGCCATTTTGGGGTGTTGTATGAGTTAAAAGGGGTGCAGACTTATAGCCGCCACTATTCTTGTTATTCATTATTGGGAGAGCTGGGTGGGCGCTTATTGGGAGAGCTAGGCAGGCGCTTATTGGGAGAGTTGGGTGCACTTGTCAGACAAGACAAAATTTAAATACCGTTCCAGTTAACAGCGTATGGACAGCAGCAGTCAAGGGCGCAATAAACAATCCAGTTTTGGCTATAAGCGAATAAGGTTCTATTATCTGCTTATTATTGAATAAAGATTCAATTTTTTTTGGTGCCAAATCCTTGTATGGAGAAGATATTATTCTGTCCATAAAGATCTGAAAGTCACAATTTTTTGTATCTTCCTTAAATAAATATATTGGCACTAATGATTTTGAAATCATTTAATTGAGCGGATTCGTTCCATATTCAGTTTATTGTTTGATTGCTTGCTAACTGTTTGACGAAAGTCCAATAAGCAATAATAGTATCTTTATGGTAATCCTAGTAAGTGTTTGACAAAATTCCATAAGTGCTATACCAGTGTTTAATGATCCTACTAGTGAGGGTCATTACACTAGGTTTGATTGGGCATTAATTTAAAATGCCTAGTATATATTCTTTACGAGTAATAGAGATGAATAGCAAAATAATGGCATGTAGATGCAGTCATTCATTTTTAGATCTATAAGAAGAAACTCTCAACCCATTTTTATTCAAGCACATAGAATTTAAAGATTTCACAAGAGTAATAACACCTACATGATAAGGCCCTTCTTGAAAAATGTTCCCTCTATGTTCTCTTTCTGTGCTCCACAGTTTTATTTCTTCTCCTATGCCACACTTCTCTATTATTTTTCTTTTCTCTTATTCTTTCTTTCTTTTCCGTTGATGTGCCTTTCTCCCTTCTCTTTATTATCTATCATCTCCTTTCTTTGAGCTTTGCACTTTTCTTCTTATTTCTCTCTTTTTTCCCCCCTTTATTTATTATCATTTTTTTAATTTTCTTTTCTTTTTTCCTTAAGAGTATGGTGCTTAGCCTTAAAGTAGATATTTTTTATTTATTTTAAGAATTTCTTTCTTTATTATTATTATTAATTTTTTTCTCCTAAATATTACTTATTATATTTTATTTCTAATTACATAAATTAATATATTTACTAATTAAATTAGCACCTTTAATATTATAATGATTTAATGATTATTTCATTAATTAATAAATTCAAATTTATTTTAATTACGTAAATTATATCTCCAAAAATATTAATGGTTATGAATACGACATGAACGCAATCACACAAGATGAGTTTTATATAACCATTAAACTAAGATAACTATGCATAAACAATTCTAAATGCAAATAACATCAAAACACACTATGTTAACCATTCCATTATGCATATAACATATACTAAATAATATAATGTGTGTAGGGTTCTAGCCATTTTCTCTGTCGTCCTCTAATATCTCCATCTACATCACCCTCTCCAATGATGCTCTTCATTCGTCATGCTCTGAGGGATGAGTTTCTTCTAAGTCAAACTCACATCAAGTAGTTAGTTAGTCTATAACACCATGACTTATATACATCATAAAATATAACTAAAATAACAACTCATCATGATCACAATGTAAAAATATACACTATAACTAACTCATAACAATGCAATCATGTAACCAAAGCAACATTCAACTATCTTATAACAACATATAACTCATATCTTAACTAATAATAACCAAATTAAATTGCTAACTATAAATATTTATGGATAATCAAGTGTTTGCTTATCAAAGAATCAAGATGTAACAATAATGTCATCTACAAACAATAAAATAACAATGTAAATCTCAAAGAGGCTGCAACCACTCATACCATCCAAAATTGTAGAGACAAGATCCTCTAATTTATCAATATAAAGCCCAAAAAGAGTAGGTGAGAGTGGATAGCCTTCTTTCACACCTATGGTACTGTGGATGCTATATGTAGTGCCCACTTTGGTACGAATATGCCCAAAAATTGCCTTATATAAAGTTATTATCAGAGTAATTACTAAATAAAAAAGACCTAAGTCTTAAGCCTTTGAATGAAAAAACGTCTTGGTACTGTATCAAATATTTTATGAAAGTCTACAAAATAATAATATACCTTCTATTTGTGGGCTTTTGTTTCCTCAATGATGGATGCAAGAGTGAATATGTGATCACTTATTCATTGATTTCTTCTAAATCTTGTCTAAACTTTTGCCTGAAGTCATTTTATCCTTGCCCACTTGGAGATATAGTCATCTAGCACTGTAGCAAAAAGCTTAGCCAAAGTATGCGTAATTGTGATGGTACAATAGTTCCCTGGTTGAAAACAATCTCCAGATTTAAAGATGGGATGAATAATTTGGTATGTCCAAGTTGGGGGAAGACCATGAGGAACAAAAATATTAAAAAATTATAGATACAGACAACAAGAACATTGGGGCTATGATGAAGGAATTTAGCCTTTAAATTTTCCACATCTTGGACTTTATTAGGCTTGAGTTTAAAAATGGCCTTAGGGACCATCTTGTTAGTAAAAAAATGGAAATTAAGTGGTTTAGGATTCACTTGGATGTGGGGTTGATTGGGAGCATCATAGAGAGAGGTGGAATATGTATACTTTGTATGCATTAAAGAGTGTTGAATGTTTGATTCTTACTTTTGCTATGAGCTTAGAGCCTTTATATGTGTGTGTGTGTGTGTGTGTCTAACATAATAAGTTAATAGAGTCACAATAAAATTAAAAGGAGATCAAATATTTTTCTCATGACAACTCATTAAAAGGTTGAAGTATACATGACACCATAAAAATATGGATTTACTAGAATTCATTATGAATATATACTAATGTCCAATAGTAATCATAAGAGAATTACAGTGCCATAAGAAAATTGCATATTATTTATAATAATTTGTAAGAGAAAAAAAAGCAATCTCTTCATTCTATATGAATTGTGGAAATACTATTGCTCTTAGAGAAAGTTTTTTTTGGTAATCCAAGGGAATCGAGGCCGACCGACCCAGTACTTAGAGTTGACTACTCTAACATAGGGTGATACCCCCTCTAAAATTTGGGGCAGTGTGACATTGGCCTTCACTCAATACTAAAAATTAAGTCAAGAGTCAAACCCACAACCAAGGCTACCTCTTTAGGCAACGAAGACCAAGTGAGTTATACCTAAGGGCCTAAAAATATCAAAAAATAAGAACTAAGTTGATGAGATATTTTTACTGACTTAAAAGGGTAAAAGGTTATGGTATACATATCACTATAACAATATAGTTTTATTAGCACTCAATAATTTACTTCCAAATTTGAGCAATATTTTATTATTTCATTTTTTTGGTAATCTAAGGGAATTGAGGTTGACTGACCTAGTACCTAGAGTTGACTGCTTTAATATAGGGTGGGACCCTCATGTAGACCTTGCGGTGATATGAAGTGGAATCTCACCCCATCACAATTTAAATCAAAAGTTTAACCAATGATTAAAACTGTATCTATAATTTATAAAAGTCAAATGAATTATACCTTGAACAATCTGACTATTTCAATTGTACATATACCTCTTTAATGTATCATAGAATCATAAATCTTAAAATTGTTTAAATTTTTTCATATGCCTCTTAATTCCATCTTAAATTGCTTCTAAAACTCTAAAGTTCTCATTCATTATTACATATAACCTATTACTAGACCACACTTTAGGATTAGGTTTTTCTAATAATTAATTAGATGTAGGAAATTTTAACCTCACTAAACCACACTTCAAGTTTAGGATTTTCTTATAATGAACTACATTTGGAAAATGTTTTGAATCGTTGTCATTAAGTTAAAATATTATAGTATGGGAATGTACATACCATTAGTACACAATGTTATGACACATATTAAATCATTTTGAATTTTGAACAATCTTTTATTTACAATTTGTTACTAAACCACACTTTAAACATAGATCTTTTTTATAAGGTATCATTAAATCATATTTAACCAGATTTTAAAGAAAGGTCTTTTTTTATAAGATATCATTAAATCATATTTTAGAGACATTTCAAAATATTTATCTTTCTTTTATTAGTATTTTTTTGGAAATGTTTTGTATAATTTTCCTAAAATTAAAAGTTTGTGTTGTGGGATGGTTAATATCTTTAATATGTGGCTTTATTAGCACCTGCTTACCCACTTCAAATTTTAAATTATTTATCACTTACAAATTATTACTAGACATATAAATTTGAGGATAGTTTTTCTTATAACATATTATTAAATCATATTTTGGAAATAAGTGTTACTTATAATAAACCATTGTATAATTTTTATTTGCAATTTTTACATATAAATATCGTTAATGAAGTATAATAAATAGAAGAGAAAAAAATGAGATTGTTGAAAATTTGATTTTTATAATTTACAATATATATATATATATATATATATATATATATATATATATATATATATATATATATATATATATATATATATTGAAAAGAAAATTAAATTTAAAAAAAAAAAAGGTTTTATATGATTATCCTTAGGTTAAAAAGTACCATGAGAATGTACATACCATTACTACATCATTTTGTTAGTACTTATTCATCCACTTCAATTTTTTAGAAAATCTTTATTTAATGTACATTTAGTTAATATGATTGGGTTGATTCCTATTATATTAATTGTTGGAATTATGTGGTTGGTGAGATTCCTCCTACAATTAATTATTATAATTATGTTGGAGAATTTCTCTAACGACTCTCATTATAATTGATATGAGTTTTATGCTATAAAACTTTTAGAATAATTTAGTTTTGTCTATTTTAAACAAACTAATATAATACTATAAAATACTCAATTTGAGGACCACATTGTTCCCAAAACAAGGAGGATATTCCAACTCACCTTTGAGCTTGCTGATTTGACCAATTCTATCATAGTTGGCATTACCAAGTCCAACATCATTATGAGGATTTTTTGACACAACTTGTAGATTGACCAAATAATTTTCATCCATTAAGAATTTATCTTCCTCTTGATTATATTTATAGAGTAGCTTGACCTTGTCTTGATCATCTTCTTCTCTAGTCATATACATGCTTTCTTGGAAGTAATGAGCTCCATCACTCCAAACATTCCTCCCTCATTTAGAATCCCAATGTTCATTGGAGGCCTTATGTAATGAATTAATTATATCTCAAAAGTATATTCTCAATTATAAATAATAATTCCAAAATGCATAAGAATAAATTAACAACAATCACTTGAAGGTAAGAGCATATCCAAGCAATATAAATGAGATGAAAATAATAATATTTAAATATAGGTTTGAGTTGATTCAAGGAGGCAACCTCCATAATCTTTGCAATAAGAACATAATTTGTAGTTTATATGATGCATAATATCCTAACACTACCTCCTATATACACCACCATTAGGCTATTAGAAATCTATAATCCAATTAGGTCGATTATTCCCATCAATTCTTTTGATGAATATTTCATAATGGGTGAATAACACTACACTAATCATCAAAACAAAGAGGTAAAATAGATCTGATTAAACATAGTAAATAACGACCTAATTTATGTCCAAAATGAAAGTGAATGGAAGTACCCAGAACAATTGATAATTGACAAGGGGGTTTGCAGGCACATATCAAATTTTAGACTCACATGTATCCTAATAGTCACTTTTAATGATCACAAACATGCCCTAAGACAATGCATAGGAATATATAGAAATATAATTGAGTTCTATTCAAGTGACCAATATCAGACTCCTATAATAGTGATAAACCAATATCGAACTATCCCAATAATGACAATTTGTCCTGAAAGTGACATATGCGTTCTGATAATGGTTGCACAAATCTATACTATTTGAAAATTTTTGAATAACTTTTTCAGTAGCTTCATGTCAGAAACCTCTTCTATATTTGTGAATAGATGTGCAAAATTGTAATAATATCTTCTCCTTTTTCCAAACCCTAATTTGTGTGAATAAAATCTAGGAAGGACAAAAACAAATTGGGTTTTGTTTTTAGGAGCCTACCTCAGTTATCCCCCTACTTTTTGACATGTTGTCAATCAACATTCATGAGTGTCAACAATCATATATGTGTATATGATAGTCCCATCCCTTATCCTTTGATGTGAGATGTAAATGCAACTATGGAAACTCTATATGTTCTTTCACTATTCCTTCTCTTGGTACAAGTATACATCAATAATTATTCAATGTAATAAAAAGAAATCTATAAATATGATATGTAGATTTTAAAAGTCTTCTTTGTAATTATGATAATATAATTTTAATCAATCAATTTTGTATCTCAAATGTCTTGGGTACCTTTTTATATATAGATTTATAAACTTAAAATTAGGTATATATTAGCGCACAAGTTGAGATAAAGATAAGATTAAAAAATGGCCAAGCAATGGTAACCTAGACCCAAGGTCCAAAGGGGCCCAAAAAACACACTGACCAATATCATAATATTTCGATAGAGATCAAAGACATATTAGAATTATTTTGATATTGGAAAAATATAAGTCATGAGACAAAGGAACAAGAACATGGGTCCTAAGAGTAAAAATCACAAAAAAGAGAGAAAAGTAGAGGAATAGGAACAACACATGACCACACAAAGAAGAATAGAGAATAAAAAATACAAGAGAAAATATCAACGAGAACAAAATATGAATCAATGATCCATATGCACAAAAACACCATAATGACATTGCAATTACAAGGCTTGTAACTAATGTGTGTGTGTCCATATACATTAAAGTAAATCAAACAAGGGTGGATAATGTTTTTTGTGGTTGCCTTGCTACTTTATATCAAAGTCTAGCTCTAACAATTAGAATAACATAAAAATGTTATCTCCTTGCTATATGCATTAATGTCTTGACTATCTTTAAGGGTCTATGAATGCTCATCAATAATCGTATGTCAACATCTCAAGCATAATTATAAAAAAATGTGAATGTTTACAAGAAAATCAATGCTTGGATAAATTAATAATAATGTAACCTATGAAATATTTTAAAAAATGAAGATAAGTAGTAGGAACAAATACATATGATGGTTCCCCTGAAGGCTTATCCCATATGAGAGGAGGCTTCAGTAAAGTACCCCATACCTGGTAGTCATGGTTTCAAGTCTTGATTTATCTTTTCCACATGGAATGATGCATTTACAAGGATCTAAGTTAAAGTGGAAGGCCTGGTTGGTCTTGAAACCTTCACCTTTATAGAGACATAAATTTGGTATAAGACTCTTTTCCTTAGTGTTTTATCTCTAATTTATCATTGTTGGCATACTTGTGTATTTATAGGACTCTTTATATGCAAAAATAAATATAATTGATCTATAAATCAATCCTAGCTTAGAGAAGATAAATCCTACTTACACTTCTGATTGTTGATAATTAGATATTTGCAGTCATGACCAAGATGGATCTGCTAGACCTAGCCAAGGGATCTCTTACCAAAATAATATCATTAGGGAGGGTTAAAAATCCTCCAGTTAATCAAAACAATGCAATAACCCTAACTAGGTCCTATGTTTTAATATTTACTAAACTAATAAGTAAAGTAAAGTCTAATCTAGTGCTCACCAAAGCTTGTGGCACAAAGCGGGGGTAATAAACATTAAAAGTAAAAATGCATATAAAATATATAATCATGTCAATGTATACAAAATCCTAATGCATGGGAGAGAAGTACAAATGCATATCTATCTACTCTTATAAAGGAGGAACACAATTAGGAATACTTATCTTTGAAGACAAACCCACCGAGCCTCAATCTCTCCCTTGGCCAAGATGATTTGCAAGAGGTTGTTGTGGTATGTAAGGATGACAAAGATAAATCAGCTCTAGGATACATAACTTATCAATGCATCCAAAAGATTTCTTCACAAGACAAAATTGATATCTCCAAGGAAAGTATGAAACCCTAAGATATGCTTCTCAAGTAGAATGGTGGATAAGCAAATGCACAATATATATATCTTCTTCTTCTCTTCTCTTCCTAATAAATGATGAAATGAGTGTGTTTATATAGTTGAATCTAACCCTAGTCATTTCCAAAAGTTTAGCCGATAGAGTCAACATAATTGACTCTATATTGTTATTGATAAAAACAAATTAGGTCCTAGTGTAGCTCAGCCAAGGGCTGACCTATACTCTAAATGAGTTTTAACAATGAGAGTACAAGGTCAATGGGTTTGATAGTGTATCATAGACCATTAAAAAAGATTTTAGATTAGGGAAGGGCTGATGAAGGTGGAAAATGACTAGAGGAAGGTAAAAAATTAGAGGCAAAGCTTAGGAAAATGTGTTTAGGAGATAGTTGTGTAGATAAGAAGTGGTATTAATGGATAAAAATCTTGTGAAGCACCAATGATCTACCCACCCCTTTCTTGGTGCACCCCTTAAGGCATGCACTCATAGAGATTGAAACTCGATGGGTCCCTAAAAGAGAAAAAACATCAGTAATTGATAAAGTTTAAAAATATTATGTATATACATATGCCCCACTTGAATCTCATCACATGTCATGTAGGTGTAACATGGGATGATGCTTCAGGAAAATAACAAAGCACCACACAATGAGAAAGCTGAATAAATTGTAATAAGGAGCAAATAAGATAAATGAAAGGACAAGATTGAAAAATACATACTTTTACTTATCTTAGTGCTATAAATAAAGAAAGAGATACAAGAAATGTGAAGGTGTTCAATGTTGGTAGCATTAGGCGAACCTTTAGAAGTTAATAGAAAAATAAAAAAAATCATTTTTTTTGAAACATAGACATATAATAGGTGACAAGATTCTATACGATGTCAGGATTCCAAAACATTTAACAGTTTAGAAAAAGAGCTAGTAGAGACAAAGATATGATCAAAATACGAAATCTGATGGTAAATATTTGAAAGATAAATAAATTTGAATAGTAAATATAAACAGGGTGAAAATTAATTCATTTGTTATTTTTACTATTTTGAGAAAAAATAACTCTGAGAGACCCAGTTGGATACCAAAGAGCCATCATGGTGATGGGACAACAACTGAAACGAGGAGGACGTATAATGGCTACAATGAGTGCAACACAGGTAAACAACTAGAAATTTCAAAATTTTAAGTACTTTTATTTGAATTTAAGCTAAAAATAAAAAATTAAATGATAAGAAAATCTAGGCATCGAAATGAACCCTATGAAATTTTGACTTAAACTAGAAATAAAATGAGGTAGTGGGTAGGAAGGTTAGACT
Source organism: Torreya grandis (assembly GCA_037957365.1). Classification (NCBI taxonomy): domain Eukaryota; kingdom Viridiplantae; phylum Streptophyta; class Pinopsida; order Cupressales; family Taxaceae; genus Torreya; species Torreya grandis. The sequence continues at coordinate 432,752 of JARHVA010000902.1, read as the reverse complement.
AATAAATTCCCAAGGTATTTATGGCAAATGGGAAAAAAGTTATCATTAAGGATGAATAGAGTCGATCTGATTGACTTAGTCTTTAAGGCAAAATAGAATGGTAAGTCCAACTACATAGCAGTGGGTCAACTTAGTATGCTAAAACGGGACTAATTGCATAGTAATGGGTTGACTTAGTTGGTAAGGTGTAAAGGCCAACTACGTATGACAGGGATGATATAGTTTGTTTAAGAGGGTCGTTCTAGTATTGATGTGAAAGGGCTGATCGAGTAGCAAAAATAAAATATAGGGATGATTTAGTATCAAAGGGGCTGATTATGTAGGAAATTGAGAAACTAAATCAAAGGTGGCTGATTTTTGAAATTTTAAGAATGTATTGTGATTATTTATGACATGGAGGTCTAATACATCCTTTGTTGTTTGATATTTTACAAAGACATCAGAGGTATTAGTGATTTATAGATGCATCATGGCTATCAAATCTATTGGAGTGATTGAATGACATGGATAGAGCATGAATGGTCACACTAGGATTTGGAGGCATCATGAAGATGAGGCGCATCCTGATTAGTGTTGATCTCATTATCATGTTCTTTGGAGCATGGGAATATTTGACCAACACTTTTTGATGGGTGGTAGATGGGGATACCATTGAGGTGGGTATCATGCTAGAGGATGTCCATGCATTGTTGGGATTGCCAATAGGAGGGACACTAGTGATCACAGGGACACCGAATGATTTGGAAGAGAGGTGAGCACTAGTTCAATGGGTGACATGCTCAGATAGGATATACCTAGGATTGAGTGTCAATTTGTTTAATGTATATATCGCTAAGATTTTAGACATCTGAAAGGCTATGATCAAACTTGTGACAACACGAGTACTATGTCACAAGTTAGATGGCAAGGTACCACTATACGTGATAGCTTTATGTCAATCTATTTTGGATTAGTCAACATTGTATGATTTTGGGGTTGTCATCTGTGTCTAACTCATACATGATATGTATGGGATGTTTTTCAGAGGGAAAAAGACCATGGGGCTTATTGTTTTTCTAAGCACTTAGATATATAAGAGGTTTCTTATGTATCAACTCGCTGGGTTACCCCATGTGGTCGATGATAAGTTATCTCAGGTGATGAGATGGAGATAAGACCATGTAGCTTGGGTCATGCCCCATGTGCTAGTGTTATAGACTATCACACGAGAGGAGATCATGTGGCTACTTTAGACACACATTGCTATTATATGACCTATTTGGTTGACTGTGATGCCATGGCTAGCTTGGGTGTAGATCATGGGCCACTATACCTCATGGGTAGAAATGCATTTGGTGGCACATTTATCAAGGAAGTTTAGAATCCAACACCTAATGACCCCTCTAGTAGTGTCTATTTATTGGGCATGACATATGAGACAGCCATGAGGGAGAGGAGAAGGAAGAGTACCAATCGAGAGACCTGTGATTAGGCTATGATGTGCTAGACCATGGACTAGTTAAGCATGATAGTAGGTAGCTGTGGGAGGGGATGACATGGATATGGATGTAGGGACATAATAGGCACCATAATAGGCACTGCAATAGTAGATACCACATCGACCACACCTTATATGGAAGCATTATCATTAAAAGTGAGAAAAGGCAAGGGTGATAGTGCATGATGACCTAATATTCATTTCAGGACATAGTTGGTCTATCAAGACACCTCTTAGGATAGGTTCATGACATGCATGAGTGGTGATACTAGGATTTTCACTAGTGAGAAAGTGATCCATATAGGAGGCATTTAGGGGATGAGCAAACAAAAAAACTATCCCTGATAGGTGAGTAGATAGGGAGACGATGGTTGGTAATACTGGTACTAGTGAGAAATATTATGATTTTGATTTACGCTTTGATATATAATATTATCTACATGTGTTTATAGTAGATAGATAGATTTTGAGATATATATGTGATCTAATATCTATCTAGTTTTGGTTTTACAAATTTGATGACATAGGAGGTCAGATGGGGAGCCCTAGTTATGGCTACACACCATGATATTTTGGATGGGATACTGGTTCCATATAACTACACCATGTTAGATGATCATATGGTACCATCTACCCCACCCAGGAAGGGTAGTTTAGACTTGTAGGAGAGGCTAAGAGGTAGTTGCAGACATGCAGGGATGGATTTTAGCCACCAACAAGGGTGGGAGAGGGAGAGACACAAGCATGGAAGGCCTTGGCTTAGGAGAGAGCAACACATATGGCTACCACGGTCTAATTAGGACTGGTGCAGGCTCAGGTGGCCAATTTATAGGGATAGGTAACAGGTTTGAGATCCCAGACTACTTCATTAAAATATACCATTCAGAAAGGATAGTCCCAGGCATTTATGGGCAATGTGGTTAGGTCACAGGATAGGCATGATGGAGCCCAAACATAAAACTAGAGCTTTGTATTTTGTATCTGTTATTATATAAAACACATGATATATATAGATATTGATTTTGACAGTTGGATTTCATCTCATGAGTTGTATTTGGTTGTGGATGTTGATGCATGGATATACTTCATTCTAGCACATGTATTTTAGCTTTTGGTGTGTCTGCTATGAGAAATATATGTTGAGTGTTTTCTTTTCTAGCATTATGTGATACACATGCATGGTTAAAAAGAAAAAGACAAAAATGACTTGGAAAAGTATAAGTAGTCAAAACAAATATACTACACACTATAGCAGGATAGGAAATGTGTGATAACAAAAAATGACTAAATATAATAAACTAAAATGGTAAAAAGAGAACAAAATATTTTTAAACCATGAAAAAGATTTGTACCAAATTAAAACAAGTAAAATCACACTATATCATGTTGGAAAGTATGAAAATAATGTAATAAAATGGAAGGCATAAGAAAACCAAATGGTATAAAAGCAAAACAATTTCAACCAATTATACTAAATCATGTTGTGAAGTATGAAAGAGAAACAAAATTAGAAAAATGAATTTAAATTGATCACATTAATTCAAGCTCGAAAGTATGAAAAATTTTAAAAAAATGGTTGTAATCTTACATGTAATCGAAAAATAAGAAGATAAAAGTAAAAGATTAATGAAGTAAGTATTAAACATACTATATTAAGATGGGAAGCATGTCAATGGCGTGTAACTCATAATCAATCATTACTTATCTCAAATTTGACACATGTAATTTCATTGTGACTTGGGTATTGAATTTTTTTGCGAAGAAGCCTTGGTTCTATCCATGGCCTTACACTGCAACTCACAAATGAAAAACCAATGAGGTGGAAACAAATGGAAAAATATGTTAAAAGGAATGTTTAGAACGGTAATTTGTGAGGAAAGCTTGGTATTATCCAAGGTCTTACATTTCAACTCACAAATGGAATCCCTAAGGGGGAGTGATTAGTGAACAAAATAGTATTGTTCAAGGGGAAATATTAGGATGATTATAAATGAGAGAGGGGATGTTAAAAAACACAATGTATGCATCTATGATAAGACCTTAGGAAACATACTAAGGACATAAAAATGACTAGTGACCATCAATAAACAAAGGATACTCTGTTCACAGTAAACACAAAGTTGTATATGCAAATAAGTGAGGTACTAATATTGACTCATGTTGGTTGTTTGAACAAAAAAAGTAAAATGGACTTATCTTCTCACAACGTGTTCCCCATTCCTTAGGACCTCTTATAGAACTGTTGGTCTACTGCGAAGATTGGGTACTTGTGTGAGAAAAATAGGTAACATTTAAAGATTTTTTCTTTTTTAAATTCTCCCTCCCAATCTACTAGCCTACCGCACCCCAATGGACCTCAAATATATCATGAGGCCAACTATGGAGTTTGAGCTTCGATTAGAAAAAAGAGATGTGCTTTGAATCACGTCTTGTGTGATTTAACTTTTAAGATATTGAATGTTGCCTTTTATATCATTGTCTTTTGTTAAAATGGTTTGGATTTTAAGATTCCTCCTACATGTAGACTTGGAATAACCAACATGAGAGATAAAGTGATACACATGAATGAGTTTTAGACTTTGGCTAAAGGAAGCTAAGTATCCAAATACATGACTGACTAAAAAACTTAGGCTTGCGTATGAACCTGTATGTTATCTCAAGTTTAATCCATGTGTATGCTTAGTTTACGAAAGAAAACATAAGGGGAATAAAGGGAGATCCAAGGTGGACCGGTAAAATGAGATTATAATGAGATGACTTGTTTTCTAATTGATCACATGGTAAATAAGGAGTACTAAGGAGAACAAGGTGTGTATAACCAAGTCACAATAATAATTATCCATGTTATAGAGATAAGACAGAAAACAATCATGAGAAAAGAATAAAACATCCATGGAAATAAATGAACTCATAAAGAGAAGCATGTAATCATGAAAAGAATCCATAAGAGATCAGAAGGAAATAAAATGACATCATAGACAACATATAATATGAAATATAAATATCCATATAAGACAGATAAGTGAAACAAAATTTGACACATAGTCAAATGATATAAAGTAGATAAATATAAACTTAGAGCACACGTCCAATCCAAAATAAATAAGAAAGTGGAGGAATACCATGCTGTGTTCATAAATACTGGTAAATTTGTCCACAAACATTGTACATAACATCTGATAGATCTCTAAGAAGCTGGACTCTAACTGCAACGAGGGTCTCATTGATCTTTAGTGAAAGTTGGAAAAATACCTCTCATTGAATCTCCTCAATATAAAATATGGGCATGACTGAAGGATCATGCTCATAAGGGCCATCATGCATAGGATACTCATGAAAAGGAATAGGAGTGGAATCTATGGAACATGAATGAGCCACCGATGGAGAGGGGACCAAAGGTGAAGGAGGATCCACAAATGGAGGACCACAGGTGGAGAAGGGACCACAGGGAAAGAGAAAGGAGCCTTATTATGTGGGTGACCTGTGGGAGGAGGGAAAGTAGGTAAATGAATGGTCATGAGGTGATATTGGATATGTTTTTGGAGGATGTAACAAAAATTAGTGTGATGGGTACCACATTAGTGCCATAAACAATATACTTCTCCATATTTGAGAATATACTCAGGGAATAACTTAGGGGGAGGTGATCTGAGAATATCTTAAAACATCTCAAAATGTCCTCTAGATCCAAGATCATGAGGTATAGCCTTATCTATAGGTTGAGGAAGAGTAGGACATAAGGTGTTTATATGTTGATGAATCTTTTGACAATGGGTGGAGGAATGATTATCTATGCCATGGAAGCAACATATACGCTTGTTAGTAGACTTTGTGGGTGTACTAATAGGAGTGGAATCAGCAACTAGGGAAGGCTGGTATAGTTTACATTCTTGAGTTCAATGACCAACAACTTTGTGAATGTCACAGTACAACTGATCTACCCATTAGGTGGGAAAATAAGTAAGTGACAGTAGAGGCAGTAAGCCATCACCAAGGGGAGGCAGGGCTGGTGGAGAGATTAGATGAGGCTTGATTGAAGGAGAAATAAAAACAGAAACAAAAAAATATTCATCTAAAGGTAGAGTGGGAATAAGATTTGGACTAGGCTTAGCTAAAGGAAGAATAGGATGCACAAAGGGTTTAAGGATAATATAAAATATCTTAGGGGGGAGTCCACTATAAGGATCCTGGTATCTAGTGAACTGATAGGGACCAATCATAGCATGATCTATAAGCATGCTCCTAAGAGGTTATTCAAAAACTAAAGGTGTGTTATGCAAATGCACTGTCTCTACCCTATGAACAAGAGGAATAATGCTAAAATTAAAAACTATATAAGATAAAATGTCATAAGATAAATAGAAATACTAAAACAAAGAAGAATGATAATGAAGGATCTTGACATTTCTAGCCTGAACAAGACCTCCTAGAAATGGCTCATCTAAAGTATAACCATCATCATAGTTAGATGTATGAAGATCAATGGTGTAAGTAGGTATGACCTTCTCATTAGAGGTGGCGCGATGAATAGAGTGTCGAGTCTTAGTTAAGACTATATGTATATCGTCACTAGTGGTTAATGAGAACACGACTTCCAAGAGGGTGGAAGTTGGGAAATGCGATGAGGAGAGAGATTGGAAGTTTTTATCTTGAGGTTGATCTCATCTGGATCATTATCATCAAAATCTAAGAGGTTAGGTGGTATATTCTTGATGAGTTTGTGGTGACCATGATAACCTTGTGTAGAGTTGACAAGAAAATTAAAACATTGAGATTCTCAAAATGGAACACTCTGCAAGGGTTCAAGGGTTATAATTTTGAATACACCACAGGATTGGAATTGTTCAAAATTCTAAGGGTTAGTGTCGCCTTGAATCTTATAGATTTTACCATTATGAGGGAATTTGAAACATTGGGAAGCAAAATATGTGATAGGCCGCATACGATGAGTCTATGACCTGCTAAGCAAGATGTTATAGGAGAGAGGAATTTGAAGATCATAACCTTCACTCAAACAATGATAGGTGGGATGGTAATAGGGAGCTAAAACAACCTAAGAGAGGCATTTGAATTTGATCATAACCTTGACACATGTTATGTCTGGACTTAAGATTATACTCAGAGTATCCAGGGGTTTTAATAAAGTCAAGGGTGGCAACACAAGTACCTGAACCCTTGTCAATCAAGGCATGCTTGAATTGGATGTCACTGATTTGGATGATTATAAAGAGGGGAGGATCATCCACACGAAGCATAATCTCATCTAGAATCATAAAATCAATAGGAAGTTTGAGAGAGAGAGAAGTGTCCATTATTTTATTAATGTGTATAGACATCTCTTCGCATTGTTATAAGATACTATCTTCTAACCCATATATGGCTCTTCATCTCTTGTTAGGGGAAGATGGGGGATGTTCATTTCAAATAAGATTTGCATGAGGTGGTTGCGATGATGCTGGAGAAGTCTACATGAGTTTGAGAAAGGGAATTTGAGATGAGAGATTAGTAAGCTCCATAATAGGATCCAATTCAATATAACCCATAAGTGGACTATTGGATAGAGGTGCGTAATGTTGGAGGAGCTCCTTGGAAGGAGGATTAGAAGTGCATGTAAATTTGTGTTGATAGGATGTGGGAGGTTTAATTGGGGGACAAACTAGTTGATGATCGTGAGAGGATGGGGAAGTTTGTTTCGGTTTATCTTGTGATAGATTTGAAGAAGTGGGGTTAAAAGGTTGAATATTATTGGTGATGGGTAAAGAGGTTGGAGAAATTGTAGAAATAGTATGAGAGGTGTTATCCAATGGAGATGTTGGAATTTGTTTGTCAAAAGAGATAAGGTCCTCTTGCCCCAACTCTATGAGGTAAATTGGGGAAGAATATTTGATAACATAAAAAGTGTGAGATGATTGGTGTGTGTGGGTAGGATGAGAATCAATGAAGGCAACTACCCTTCGCATATTAGTCATATTTACCACATTCTCTTTGATAGTTGGGTCTATAAGGATTTAAATGTTATTGGTAGAAGGAGTAGGCTTATCATTATTATCTTGATGGTTTGGAAGAGGATCTTTGTAAATGGCTAGATGAACATTAGTCTTGTTCAAAGCTGATTTTTACTTTGTGTTTCATGAGCTTTGAAGGTAATGTCATAGGATTGTTTATGTTTATGAATGGGGGAATCAACATCAAAATTTAGACCAAGGAGAAAATCCATAACTAAGTTACGCAATTGCCTACAAGCCTCATGAGAGTGACCCCAACTAGTATGAAACCAGCATAATTTATTTGGATCATACCATGATTTCATAGGGTGAGAGGGATGAAGCTCTCATGGAAGAGGCCTTGGTAGATGCCTTTGGAGTTTCATTAAGGATAATGGCTTATGAAAATTAATGTTGGTTATTGGAGAAAATTGAGTATTATGGATGTGATTTAAAGGGGAAGCTTGTTTCAAAGTAGTGTCAGGAGCAATAGCTTGAATATTATGAATGGTATCATAGGAATCAGTGACACCATCATTAATAGCATGATGATTTTTATTTTTGATAAGTATGCAAGTGCCCACATGAGGTTGGGATGGATTGAACTGATGCATGAGAATATCATAACACTTGGCTTGGTCGATAGCCTCTTCCAAAGTTCATGGAGAGTCCTAACCTGATATTACAACTTAGGAAAGAGAACATTGATAAATATATGAAAGAGGTTATCATCCGCCATGTTGTGTTCACACTTATTAGACAAGGTCTTCCACCATTTGATGAAAGCTTGTGATTTTTTTGTTTTAGGTTGCTTGCAATTAATAAAATGAGCCAAAGTATTTTTAGGGAGGTCACTAGTTTGAAATTCTTGTACTAGAGCATTAACTAGATCTTCCAAACTAGTGATGGAATGAGACTTGAGTTGGTTATACCAATCTAATGTGTCTCTAGAGAGGGTTTTCAATAAGAGCTTGGTAGTGGTAGAAGTGTTTAACTGAACCCAATCTTTGTATAGATTTTTGAATGTTTTTAAGTGTAAGGTAGGATCAGTTACCCCGTTGTAACCAATGGTAGGGTTGATACCTCCTATATCTATGTTGGAAATTTGAGGTGTAAGAGCTCATTTTGAAGATGTTTAATCATTTTTTTAACAAGAGGTGGTTGAGGAATAAGGTTTCCATGAGAATCCTTGAGGGGGAGTGGGGGGAATTTTGGTTGTGCACTCCCTATGGAACTTGTTGATGGTGATTTTGGAGATGAATAAGGTGATTCTGCATTTGCATCATTTGGTTGGCATTATTAGTTTAGAAAGCATTCATTTGGTTAAGATTTTGAAACAAAAGTTGATGGGACAGAGTAGTTTTTGATTAGTGTGTGAAGCATGTGAAGCATTAGCATTGATATTAGTGGCTTGGGTACCACTGTGAGTAGTGGCATGCATGGAACTAGTGACTTGAGAGGTGATGGTAGAAAATGATGCACTAGTGGCATGATTAGCATGTGGTGAAAAAGATGCACTAGTAGAGGGGTTAGAAGAATAAGGAGCACTAGTGGTATGATTAATATGGGTAGCAAATAATGCACTAGTGGAGTGGTTGAGAAGGGTGGGTCTTGGAAAAGGCCCACTAGATGTTAAACGCACCATGTTAGTAGAGATACTTAGCATGGAGGTATAAGAAATCAAGGTAGAAGAGGTCATAGTATGAGAAGGAGTTAAAAGAGAAGGAAGGGGTTGAGAAGCAAAGAAGTTATTGCCTCCAAATCTATGTGAGAATGTTGGGGAAGGTGAATGGGGTTTTTCTTCTTGGCCACTTATCATAAGGTTTTAAATAGTGGAAGGGTCTTTTCTTCAATGTTGAGGAAATTCGTTAATGAAAAAAAAAATTTCTAGAGTATACTCTAATTTAGAGTGATCTTCTAAGGATAACAAAGGGTCATGAACTGAAGATGCATGAGGAGGAGTCCCATAATTTATAGTGTGAGTGGCTACATGCACATTAATTTCATCTAAAGTGGAATCTATAAGCTATTTACAGAGAAAATTATTGGGATTTATAAAGTTCAACTATGTGTTTTCCTTTAACAAGAAGTTCATGATGAAAGAAAAAGGCTAAGAAGGATGACGATGATGCAAAAACAAAGTTAAAAAATATGATACAGAGTCAAATTAATTGATTGTGTTTTGTAACCCAACAGAGAGATAAAAATATATAGTTATTTAGGTCAACTGTGTATTCCAGATAGGAAAGCTAAACAAGCTAGGATCCACAATCATGAAGATCGACTGTGTACTATTGAACAAAGAACTGAATAGGGGGATAAGAAGACAGAGTCATTTAGGTTGACTATATACTACTATAAGGAAGGTAAAACATACTTTGTAAGAGACTATAGTGACCAAGATGACAGTGTTCTGAAATAGGGAAATTTTTTGCAATATAGTTTGAAGCAAGAATGAAAGCAAACACGTAAACAATTGGATCTTTGTGATTGATCCAATTGAGGCACACAACACAAACCATGCACCAACGCTTGTCAATGCATATTTTGTAATACAACACATAATGATCAAAGAGCAAATAATCAACTAAAAAGTAAATACTAACTAGTTGGTCACCCCAAGTGTTATTAGATTATTAAAACAATTTGATTTTAATGTGATAGGAAAGTTGGCTGAAATAGGAAATTAAAAAGTAATATAAATTTGGTTTCAAGACATTTAGGTTGAAAATGATTTATATTGGTAATGGTATTGACTTGGTATTAGGGCTTACCCCATCACTTCACAATCTTGCAATGATAAGGGTGTCGAATGCTTTGCCAATATATACCATTAACCACATATTTATACTTGACTAGAAAACCAAGTCGGCTTACCCCTTGGTGATGAAATCCAAGTAAGCAGGTCTTAGGAAGACAAATGTTTAAATGTGTTTTGAATGTTAAGTTATTTGGTAGTGTGTGCAAAAGAGTAAAATAATGTAATTAAAATGAAAATTTGAAAAACCACCGATTTAGACTATGTGAGTTACTTTAAGCATGCAAATAATTGAAAAAAAAAGTGAATTGATTACTAGCAAATGAATGTTAATTCTTTGATTAAGAATAGTACGAAGTTGGTTCAGGTGATACTATATGCAAATAGTACAGAATAAATTTGATTGGGTCACTGCTATTCTGTAGAAGCAAGGTGTTTAAGAAAAGAGTCAAACATGTTAACTATGTTTCTCAGGATAGAAGACAAACTACAGAACTAAGATGACCAGGTCGACCTAGTTAGCTATAATATTACAGTTTTGAGGACTGCCAACTTATAAAAAATAGAATTGAAAAAAGTAATAAAATGATAGAGAGAGAAAAGAAGGGAACCTTAGTGGGATTAAAGATGATTTAACTTGTAAATTTTATGTTGTAATGATTTAGTTGTTGCTTTCAAATTCTGCAAACTGGTTCGAGTGATTTGACCAAATTTTACAAAACCCTGTATGCTTAAAAAGAATAATGAACAGGGTCAACCTATTCGATAGTGTTTATTGACCTGTATGTTGGTAAAAAAAATAGTAGATAGAGTCGACTTGTTTGATAGTGTATGATAATTTGGAACTAAAAAAACACTGTGTTGAATTATTTGATCCAGTACCCTGTAGTTGATGAAGACCTGCACAAATAGAACATAGTCATTTTGAAGTGACTATATGTTAAACCTGTGCATAAAAAGTTAAAACTATATTGATTTTTTCATACAGTACTATAAATATAAAAAAATATAATAAAAATAATGGTGTTAAATAAAACTTATAAGGATTAGATTCATGTCAGGTTCACCAGAATATATGCAAAGGAAAATGTAACTGATCTATAAATCAATCCTAGTTTGGAGAAAATAAATCTTAATTACACTTTCGATTGTTGATACATTAGATATTCACAGTCATGACCAAGATAGATATGCTAGATCTATTCAAGGGATCTCTTACCATAATAATATCATTAGAGAGGTTTCCAAAGCCTCAAATCAAATAAAACTATGCAATAACCCTAATTAGGTCCTATGTTTTTATATTTACTGAACTGATAACATATAAAGTAAAGTCTAATCTATTGCTCACCAAAGCTTGTGGCATAAAGTGGGGGTAATAAACATTAAAAGTAAATATGTATAGAATACATATACTCATGTCAATGTATAAGGAATCCTAATACATGGAAGAAAAATACAAATACATATCTATCTACTCTTATAAAGGAGGATTAAAGTTAGGAATACTTACCTTTGAAGATGAACCCATCGAGCCTCAATATTTCTCTTGGCCAACGTGTTTCTCAAGAGGTTCTTGTGGTATGTAAGGATGACAAGGATAAATCATCTCTAGGATACATAATCTATCAATGCATCCAAAAGCCTTATCCACAAGACAAGATTCATATCTCCAAAGAAAATATGAAACCTTGAGTTATGATCCTTCAGTAAAATTGTGGATAAACATATGTATAATAAATATCTCTTCTTATCTTCTCTTCATAATAAATGATGAAAAGAGTGTGTTTATATAACTGAAGTTAACCCTAGTCCTTTTCAAAAATTTAGTTGACAAAGTCAATCCAATCGACTATGTATCATTATTGACAAAAATAGATTAGGTCCTAGTCTAGGTCGGTCAAGCGCTGACCTAGATCCTAAATGAGTTTTATCAATTAGAGTATAGGATTAATGGGTTTGATAGTGTATCATAAACTGCTAAAAGGATTTTAGGCTAGGGAAGGGATAATAAAGGTGAAAATTGACTAGAGGGTGCAAAATAGGAGAAAAATCTTAGAAAAATGTGTTTAGGAGATGGTTGTGTAGATAACAAGTGGTAGTAAGGGATAACAATCTTGCAAAGCACCAATGGTCTGCCCACCCCTTTCCTAGTGAATCCTTTAAGGCATGCACTTAGAAATATTGAGACTCGATGGGTCTCTGCAAGAGAGAAAGCATCAATAATTGATAAAATTTGAAAATATTATGTGTATACACTTTTTTCACCTCACATTGGTCTACATTTAACCCTTGTGACTTAAAGTAAAACCTAACACTTATTAGAATCTATCTGGTGGCATTTTTTGATTGATTCTCATATGTTATCATACTCCTTGTTGAGATTTATGACATTTTTTTATCACAAGTTAGACTCATGCCCTGCACGAGTCTACCAATTTTGCCCTTATGGGTCATTATTATCATTATTGTTGATCTCATGCCTTTAACTTAGCTCCTTATCATTTCTAAAGTTGGCTAATGTACCCATATTTTCCTAGAGTGCCTTACATATTAAGTCTTCTTAAACCATTTAGGATATATCAAGGGATCATTAAAAAAAATATAACATCAAGGTCTGGACCTAGAACAAAGCCAAACATTGAGTTACTTTATTTCTCCATACTTCAGGTTAAGTTTTATTGAGTCATTTACACACTTGCAGTGAAGTTGTCTATCTTAGTCTCTCATTATCCCCTTGTATCAAATAAAGGTTTTAGCTTGCATATAGCTAGATTGTCACTTATATAGAATATTTAGTTTAACAACCTTACTCAAGCTATTCCATTTACACTCACTTATAATGACACGGAGATGTGTATTACATCAAACAAAAGGGATACATAGTTTTTAATGTCAAGGTTTCTCTACTCCATAACCAATTTTTTTTTAAGTGCCAAGCTAAGTCAAAGAGAAGGAATACAAAATGAAGCACATTATACTCAATGAAATAGAAAAGTGTTTTATTATTTTTGGGAATCTAGTATTTAGATCCTAAATAATAAGGGTCTGAAATAAGAAGAAAAATCTAGTTTAATGGGGAAAAATATAGATTTTCAACAAGTAATTTTACAAGAGGAAAAATAATAACCTTATTTTAAATCGAGTTGAAATGAATGATTCAAGAGCTGGTAATTGAGGTACAGGACTAAGACACTGTCAGAAATCTAAATCTGGATTTCATTTTCTAATTAGATAGGAGCACCGTAATAGGACACCCTGGTGTTTAACACTATAATCCCTTCCTAGCATTTTTGTCCTCAGGATCTAAGCTTTCTAGGTTTTGTTTGTCAGGTCAGTGTGAGCTTGTATACCAAATTTTGAGCGCTGGAAGTCAACAAAGCTCACTGTAGGTCCATCTTAATCTTCAAATCCTGTATCCATCTACACACATGCAAACAATGAATACATCAATAGTAAAAGGGGGAAAATTGGGTTAGGGAAAGAATGATCGCATGATTTAGAACTCTTGTTGTCTTAACCACTGCCTACATTAACCCTCAAGCTAGGGTCTCAGATCAAATGTAGTTCTCCCTTAGGGAACATACATAATCAAAACATATGATAGATGCAAGAATTAATTTCACCTAAGCCCTTCCTTGATCAAGCATGAAAGTCTATATGTGATGCAGAGAAGCTGAGCTTTACTATTGACTGATTTTATTATGTCTAATGTGTCAAAGTAGTTAGTGATAGATGTAAAATGCCTCGTGAAGTCCTTTATATAGGAGACTCAATATTTCAAATTTGAGAGATTTATTTGCATTTGGCTGACATTAAAATACTTAAGAATTAAACAAAGAAAAGGGGTGGGAATCATCTAGCTGAAGAAACTGGTCGTTAAGGCTCAAATTGGCCTTGGACAGGAGCGTCATAAACTAGACACCCTAGGTTCTAGTGCTATAGTCCAATCCCAATGCTTCTATTCTATAAGTTAGGGACTAGGGGGATGGAATAAGCATAGAAAATTTGACCTGGCTAAGGTAGAATGACCATTTGAAAGGCTTGAGATGATTGGAAATAGGTAAAAAGGTGATTCAAGCTTGAAATAAGACCAAGATGACTAAAATGAAAGACATGACTAAATGTGAACAAAACTCATATTCTCTAGTTGGAGTCTCTTGTGAAAAGACATGATATGTGTGGTTGCTTGAACAATTTAGGATGTATACATTTTCCCCCATTTTAATCTAGTGATGTAGTGAAATGAAATACTAGAGTAAAAGAAAGAAAATAAGATGCACACTTGAACCTACCTATGTGGAGATAGTTGTGCTGAAAAAGGATCCAACTTTCTAGCCATGGAAGTGGATGGAGGACTCAATAGTGCTTGGAGAAAGAAGGAATCCTTGAAATGGATGCTCCTTTTACTGAATTTGAACTAGAAATGAGAAATGATCAAAGTCCAGAAACCAATGTCTACCCTCTATCCCACATAAACTCATGTAATCTAGAATGTGTGTATAGAATCTATATGATATGAAGAGCAAAATCTATCATGACCCCACTCTGAATAATCTGAACTAGAACTGAGAAGTGCTCAGAGGTCCAAAACCAATGTCTACCTTCTGTCTTGAACAAACTCGTGTAGTCTAGGTGGGGTAATTCTATGGACCAACTGCTACAAATGATCATACAGTCTAACCTGGTGACAATCTAGATATAACTATGTGTAATATGAAACTATGATAAATGTGTAAGAAGAAAATGACATGTCTTGCTATTCTAATATGTATAATCCTAGTTGATGAATAACATGAACATATGTGCCATGTCCCCAAATCTAGTATGCGAGTGATGAATCTGTAGTATGGTAATCTATATAACCACATGTGATATGAGCTATTGTGCCATGTCCCATGTGTAAAATTGGAGATCAAAATAGTTTGCCATGCACTATGCCTATAATCTACAATTTGGTCTATAATTGTGTCATGTTGTATGAAGTTGTATGTGTGAAACATGTAGTGATGTACATGCCCCTAAATCTGATATTTGGTCTAAATCTGTATAAAAATCACTGTGAATCTATATAATTTGAACCATTGTATATCTGACTAATCTATGTATCTTTAAATTGAAGGTATGTCTCTCTCAATGTCTTGAGTAACGTTGAATGACCCATGTAATCTAAATCACTATATATCTTGACCAATTTGAGTTGAATCTAATAATTCTGATTGTTAGAGGTGTAAGAACCATACTAAGTGACCCATGTAGTCTGAATCACTATATACTTTAACTGATCTGAGGTGAATCTGATGATCTGACTGCTGGAGGTGTAAGAACCATGGTGTATCCATCTATGAGAGTGGATAGGTGTGTTGGATAAGTGTATGCATAGGAATATGAGGAAGGATGCCCCCATTTTAGGGAGAGGGACAAAATTTGTGATAGAGGAGGTTGAGCCAAAAGTTATGACTAGTGGTGTAATGCTAGGAACAAGGTTGGTATAGTTTTGAATTGATTTGAGAAGTTGATTAATTGTTTAGACTGAGTTGTTGAAAGTTTGAATGAGCTTTAGGATTGGTGAGGACTAAGTTGTGCATCTGGGCATAAGAGAGATATAGATATGTGTGTGTCATAGTAGGAAAATGATGTAGTAAGAGATTGATGTTTGCTTGATATCAAAGGTGTTGTCATCAGGATTCTGTGGAACAAAATAGTTTATAAAATGGAGCTACGGGGTTAAAGTTATAGGAAAAATGGTATTTTGCTTTGAATGGAAAATTTGTTTGATATAGGAAAATTGGATTGACTCTTGATCCATTTGCTCATTGACTAGTTTGATATTTGGAGCTCTTGAGTAAGAGATATACCAAGGAGATGAGCATCGACTGCAACCTAGTTTGAACAATTGGTAATGTAGATTAAAGTTGGTGGGGAGATTACCTTGGTAAGTAGCTAAAATGCATGATTTAAACCTGTTTGGAACCCTATTTTTGATGATTTTGAACTATTTTAAATCATTTTAAGTAATTTTTACTAGATTCAATGCTCTTGTCCCTCTTTTAGCGCTGTTGTCTAGGCTCTAATGTTACTATCCAGGTTGCAGTGCTCCTATCCAATGTTGTCCTGTACTCAATGTTGTTGTCTTGGAGGCTAGATTTTCTAGGTTGCTTCTTGGTTTATTTGTTATATTTGTTGCTTGGCTATTGATTTGTCATGGTGAACTGATGTATATGTTGTTTTCTAAGATTTTTTGACTTATAATCTATTGTCATGTAGGTTAGCTATTTTATTTGGTATGGTTGACTGATATATATATATATATATATATATATATATATATATATATATATATATATGTATGTATGTTGTTTTTTAGTGTTTTACAGGGTGAGGTACAGATGAGGGAGTTCCATAGAGGCCAGGTAATGGAGACATTAAGATTGTTACCTTTATAAGTTGATGAGAGGGTTGTGATGGATATAGTAGGGCTGGCTGGGTCATGTGTGTGACCTAGGCACTGTGCAGTGGGATAGGCATTTGATTACCATCTTGTGTGAGAGGTGGAATATAGATACCTATAATTTTTGGATTTTTATTGAAGAGATGACTATTAATCTAGAGGATGTGTACTATATTTTGCAATTATCAGTTAGTGGATGGTGTGTGACTTTACAAGATGACATGGGTGTGGATGCTATTGATCGTGTGTCCTTGTATTTTGTTGATGTGACCTCAGGCATACATAAGAGAGGTAGTGATAGTTATGTACTATTATCAGTTATTGTATGGTCGAGTGTTTCACATTTGAGAAAGTGGTTGGTAGTGTTGTTGGCTTCATTTGTTATAGTGGATGGTAGTGGGGTGTCGATTGCATATAGGATGCATAAGATTATACGCAGTGTAGATGTATATGGCATTGTGTTCTCATGGGGTAGGACTATGCTTGCCCACTTCTATAGGGATCTTTATAGGTTTATTTAGAGGCATTCAGTGGTGGTTTGAGTGTGACTACTCTATTATATTATTGGGGCTTACGAGCACATAAAGGTTGTGTGATTAATGGGATTATCAAGAGAGGTGGGCACTTCCACAACCATATGGGGAATGGTGGATGAGTTCATTAGCTATCAGGTCTCTTGGGATGGATCACTATAGATGAGTGTTAGAATGGTGGCTTGGGATATCATATTGAGACCCTATAGAGGATTCCCTAGGTGGCCCGAGGATGGAGTGCAATTATGGTATATGAGGGTCAATTGTTGGTTACATGACCATTGGATTGGAGTGTATGAGTGATTTTAGTATGAACATGTGACTAGACAGTTTGGGGTTCCATAAGATGTGCCCCCAACAACATGGGTGTGGGTGAGGAGTGCACGGGCACCAACGAGAGCAGGAGCTCATAGTAAGCCTACTGAGGTTAAGTTAGCACCACTACCTTTGGATGCATGGTATGCAGTCATAGATATTTTTGACATAGATGATGTTAGTTGCATAGAGGTGTATACCACATGGTGGGTGAGGCATCAGTGGGCCCATTGTACCCTATTGGTGGACGAGATGCCCTCAAGTATGAGGATCCTGCTCTGATTTAGATGATGGGAGGTAAATTTTGTTTATACTTAAGTTGTATACAAGTTTAAATTTGTTTTAGTTTGTGTTAAAAGTGTATGTTTAACATAGTGTTGTATTTTTGCATGAAGGTGGAGTGGGAGGTGCTCAGGATGAATCACCTACTAGGGCAGGTGATAGAGATGATGAGTATTGAGAGACTATTATTGAGTCTACACTTCATAAGCTTACATGGCATGTACTTGATGATGTTGTGGAGGAGGGTTTGATAGAGAGAGTGACAGTTATGACTGGTGTTTATGCTCATTTTTTTGATAGGGTTACGATAGATATGTCTATATATGTTAAGGTAGCAGGAGAGAGAGATGAGCTGAAGGTTGAGCTAGATATGCATAAGATGCCTCTACTTTATTATGGATCAATGAGTACTTAGATTATGGATGAGTACATGGATCTTCAGAGATGGTATGCAAACTTACCTGAGGAGCATGGTCGATTACTAAAGTGAGAGATCTGTTGCAAGAGGTATTCGGTAGGTTGAGAAGGTGTGGGGCCATCAAGTGCTAGACTAGATTATGGGTCTAGTACTGGAGGAGGGAGTGAGATTGAGAGTGAGGGCATGATGCCCATTCATGAATGATTGTATTTTGATATGATGCATATGTTTTGAAAACTTTATTATATATATGGATATTGGTTTGATTTTGGACTCATGTGTATTCATGTTATGGATTGTAGAATATATTATTATTACAATGTGTTCATTTGAAATGGTTGATTTGATGTTGATTTTGAAGTTGCATATGTTTTGATAAGATGGTACTTGGGATACATAATTTGATTGATCATGATATGTTTGGATGTGATGTTATGTTTGATTCACTATGATATATAAGCAAAAATTTTGTTGGTTTTTTAACTTGTAAAATTGGTTTGGTAAAGTGAATTGGTTTGAAATTGGAAAAAGTAAGATATTGGTAAGGTCTAGATTTGGTTTTGGATGTTAGTTTGGCTAGAGATGGCTATTTGGAACTAAGAATGTTAGTTGTTAGTAGGGTAGATGTAAGATAGCAGTGTGTGCATATCACTTCCCTGAAAGTGGCTCAAGAATACAAAGGTTAGCTAGACCTTTGGCTCCATCATTGCCCTGCTAAGTAAAGCTATGAACTGAAACCAGTATGACTATACATTGTAGTATTCTATGTTGTATCACTATTTGAACCTTGTCGGTCAACTAAACAAGTGGTCATACTACTCATGCTATGTAAAAATGTGCTCTGTATCTGATACTTTATATTATGTACTAATTGTAGCTATGCATGGAGATTCTACAAAATCTGACTTTATTGGTCATGCAATTGAAACTATGTGCTATGCAGAAGGCTCATCTATTTGTAATCGTATACCCTGTGGCCTCTGCTATGATGTGTATGATTGTGCAATATATCGAGATGGAGATGCAACCTATGATGAGGGCTCATTTAATCTTAATTGTAACAGATTACTATGTGTGATAAGACTTGTAAAATCTATCCATAATGAATATTTCTCATGAGAAGTACTCTATGGTGTAGGGTCATTTAATCTTAACCATAGTGGATTGCTACGTGAGATAGGACCCAAAAAATCTAACCATAGTGAATATTTCTCATGAGTAGTACTCTACTGTGGTGCTTATGACTTTATTGGATATGTATATGAAATTGCACTATGTATTCCTCGAACTACAATGCTAATGTAGGTTGTTCTCGCTGTATTAATTTTTAAACCTTTTAAGATGGTGGAATAAGAGATATCTTGTGAGATTTTGTCCTAGAACCTACATTGCTCTCACGATGAGTGATCGATGATTCTTGTAAAGGAATGTCCTTGGATGACTTAGTCGTGGAGGAATGAGGTCTAGGGCTTCATGATGGAGGAGATCTTAGTGCCCCTGTGTGAATGCTATAATGCCATTATCAACACATATAGTAATGAAATCCTTAAGTCCATAACAATCATTATCTTTGTGTCCATGGATGTGATGATAGTTATAAAAGGGTCAATGTGGCTGTCTATGTAAGAGATATGGATCTCGTTGATGAGTAGAAGATAGTGTGATTAACCTCCTATCTAGTAGTGCTGATATTATGATAGATGGACTATCTCATTTTGAATTAAACTATAGTGGTGCCTATCTATTGTTCTCTGTAGTGCATACTATAGGTTGTACTCTAGAAACTGGCTCTTTGTTCTTAATTGGTTACTTTTTTGGTTGTGGTCTCATGTCTTGTTTAGGACATGGTGGATGCTAAGTGATATAAGCTGTAGCTGAAGATGCTTCTATGAAATCTAGAGTTATCTGATCAACTGAATCTACCTCAATCAATCCCAATTTCTTTTCCAAAGCTAGAACTATATAACACAAGTGTCTGAAAGAAAACTCTGTCTGATATAGTAGATGCTCAAGGAGAGGTTGGCAAAGCCCCTTAATAAAGATATGTTGAATCTCTAAATTTGTTGGTTTGTATATCAATTTTAACATGTGAGCCTTGAATCTTAAGATATACTCACTGTCTTTGAAGAATTCTGATGTAGTGTGACAAGTTTCTCATGTGTAACACGAGGGCCCATGTTTATGATGTAATATCTGAGAAATGCCTTCTCTAAGTCATCATATGTGTGCAAGGAACTGATGAGGAGTAGATGAAAGAACCAATTTCATGGTTCCCCCACTAATGTCTTCTCGAATAAATTGAGTAGAATCAATGGACTCGCATGAGATGGCAAAGCCTTCCAAAAGGCTTGAAGCTATATGAATAGATCTCCAGTTCCATCAAATTGAGGCAATGATGGTATCTAGAAATTCTTAGGCAATGAAGCTTTTATGAAAGTCTTCATAATAGGGTTACCATGTAAATCATTGGCATCCATCCAAGACTTATAAGCTTTGTTTTTCAAGGTAAGGAGATGTACTTGGTGTTGTAATTCACAACTGCATGCATCAAAGAGATAATCTCCTGGGATGGTACATTAGTATCTAGAAGTGGTTCATTTAATCGTTGAATTTGATTGTTAATTTTAACCATGAGAATGCCACATATAGCAATTGGATCATAAAGAGGGGGTGTGCTCACCTGAACCTTGGGAGTAATGATAATTTGGACCTTACTAGAGGGATGTGGGCTACCATTCTCTTTAGGTGAAGAGTGAGAATTGGGTTTTATTGTAGTGAGGGGTGGCTTGGGAGATTCATCGGTGTCTTTATGTTTTAGTGAATCACATTCTAATTGAGTAGAAGATGTGCCATTAGTATTAACATGTGCAGTATTTGAAATAGAATAATTCATAGAAGTAGAGACAACATTTGGAAGTGCATTATGTTTGAGAGGAGTGAGAGAAGAGTTAGAAACATGCTATGAATATTATTCTTCACTATGTGCATAATTATCATCATTATCATATATGTAATATAGTTCATAATCACTCTCATTTTCATATTCATTGGCATGTTCACTATCATATTCATTATCACTTCCCTCATTACTAGGGAGAGATGTAAGAGAAGAATTTAATTCTTTTATAATATGCAATAAACTATCATTTGAAATTAGAATATCATGTGCATCTATGTTATCCATTAAATGAAAGACATGCATTATTTTCATGTGCAATATGAGAAGTAAGAGGAGATTTTTCATTTGAACGTTCTTTTGACAAAGTAAAGAACTTGAGATGTATTATTTGAACTATGCATTAGTAATTTGATTTTATTGCATTTGTATTGTTGTAATTTGAACATTGAAGTAGCGAAAAAGAGAGAGAGAGATTAGGTTCACATGGAAGCAAATGATCACTAATAAGAGGTTCACTTGAAGTGCATGACTAATTTGTTTATTTGGTGTATAGGAGAATGAGGTGAAAAGTATCTTTCCCATTTATCAAATTTTTTTTTTTTGAAGGAATGAAAGAGATGGGTTTGAGAGAAAAAGATGCATCTATTTTTGCTTCATTATCATCATATACCTCATTACAATAATAGTAATTATCTTCATTGTAAATAAAATCATTTTCTAAACTCTTAGCTAATGTGCAAATTTGTCCAATGATTGTCATAATTATAAGAAAATTTTAAAAATTTATCTATGCGATGAGATGGAGGAATTGCCTTTGTGGCAATTTTATTTCTTTCACCAAAGAGAATTTTGAAAAGTACTATTAAGCAAATAAATGCACAAAGAACTACTATCATCAAAAATTTGAAATTACTTTTGATAATTCAAACAATTTGCAAAAAATTCAAATTATTTTTCTAAAAAATTGTGAGGGAAAATTGAGGTGTGAGGACCTAGTTTGGAAATCTAGGGTTTTAGAATTTTTGAAAATTATGCAATAATTTTAAATTTCAAAAATAAATTTGAATAGGATAAATGCACAAAAATTAATACAAAAAATCAAAATTTTGAAATTAAATTTTTGCACAAGAAACTACTAATATTGAAATTTTGATATTATTTTTGACAAAGTAATCAATTTGCAAAAAATCCAAAATATTTTTTAAAAATTTACAAGGGAGGAAGGCTTGGGGTTTGAGGACCTAGTTTTGAAATCTAGGTTTTGAGCTAGGGTTTTAGAATTTTTTAAAATTATGCAATCATTTTAAATTCTAAAAATAATTTTGAATAGGATAAATGCACAGAAATTTATACAAAAATCAGAATTTTGAAATTAAATATTTGCACAAAATATGAAAGAAAAACCCTAAGTGTGGCTAAGGTTTTATGTTTGTTCGAAGTAAGTCGGGTTCACCAAAATGTTTTATTATTTTTGGGAATCTAGTGTTTAGATCCTAAATAATAAGGGTCTAAAATAAGATAAAAAATCTAGTTTAATAGGGAAAAATATAGATTTTCAACAGGTAATTTTACAAGAGGAAGAATAATAAACTTATCTTAAATCGAGCAAAAATAAATAATTCAAGACCTGGTAATTGAGGTGCATAACTGAGACACTATCAGGAATTTGAATCTGGCTTTCATTTTTTGATTGGACAGGAGCACCATAACAGGACACCCTAGTGTCTGGCACTGTAGTCCCTCCTTGGCTCTATTGTCTTTAGGATCTAAGCTTTTTGGGTTTTGTTTGTCAGGTCTATGTGAGTCTATGTACCAAAGTTTAAGGGCTAGAAGAGAATAGAGCTCACTGTAGGTCTATTTTAATCTTTAAATTTTGTATTCATCTACACACATGCAAACAATGAATACATCAAAAGCAAAAAAGAGAAAAACTAGGTTAGGGCAAGAATGATCACACGATCTAGAACCCCTGATGTCTTGACTGCGACCTACATTAACCCTCAAGCTAGGGTCTAAATTCAAATGTAGTTCTCCCTTATGAAATGTGCATAATCAACATGCACGACAGATGCAAGAATGACTTTCACCTAGGCCCTTCCTTGATCAAGCACACAATTCTGTGTGATGCAGAGAAGCTGAGTTATACTATTAAAATATTTTATTATGTCTAATGTGCCAAAGTAGTAAGTGCTAGATATAAAATACCTTGTGTAGTCTTTTATATAGGAAACTCATTATTTCAAATTTGGAAGCTTTATTTGCATTTGGTTGACATTGGAAAACTTAAGGACGAAGCAAAGAAAAGGGGTGGAACTCATCTAGCGAAAGAAACTAGCCATTAAGGCTCAATTTAACTTTGGACAATAGCACTGAAAACTAGACACCCTGGGTTCTAGCACTATAGTCCAATCCCAACGCTCCTGTCATATAGGCTAGGGACTAGAAGGGATGGAATAAGCATGAAAAACCTGATCTAGTTGAGGTGGAATGACCGTTTGAAAGGCTTGGGATGACTGGGAATAGGTAAAAAGGTGACTCAAGCCTGAAACAAGACCAAGATGACTAAAATGAAAGACATGACTAAATGTGAACAAAGCTCATATTCTCTAATTGAAGTCTTCTGTGAAAGGACTGTGAAAAGACATTATATGTGTGGTTGCTTAACCAATTTAGGGTGTATCAAAAAGTATAATTATAAGAAGATTAAAAAATATAAGGGAAACCAATGACAGAAATATCAAGTTTCACAACCCTATACAGGGTAAGCTTGGTGGAATAGGGAGGAGAATCGATAATGGGAATCTATTTAGTGCAAGTCTACCAAGGTCAAACCTGCACAGAGCATGATTTTATCTGGAAAGATCTAGAGGTAAAATTTAGAGTTCAGAACAATGCATGGTCAGCTTGCATAGTCATATTCTAAATCCAAACTTCCAAATTTTAGGATGACTGGGAATAGTTAAAAATGTGACTCGAGCTTGAAATAAGACCAAGATGACTAAAAATAAAGACATGACTAAATGTAAACAAAGCTCATATTCTCCAATCAGAGTCTCCTATGAAAGGACTATGAAAAAACATTATATGTGTGGTTCCTTAACCAATTTAGGGTGTATACAACAATTACAGCTACAAGAAGATCAAAAAACATAAGGAAAACCAATGACATAAAAATCAAGTTTCACAACCCTATATAGGATAAACTTGGTGGAATAGGGAGGAGAATCGATAATGGGAATCTATTCAGTGTGAGTCTACCAAGGTCAAAATTGCATAGAGCATGATTCTATGTGGAAGGATCTAGCAGTAAAATTTAGAGTTCAAAAATATGCATGGTCAGCTTGCATAGTCATATTCTAGATCCCAACTTCCAAATTTCAATTATATGAACAATGTGTGATCATTCCTTATCCTTCTATACTTACTTTGCATAACTTAGTTGTTTATCTCTATTATCTTGTTAATGTTGTTAATTATTTTTTAATTTTATACTTTCATAGATATATTATTAGACCTATTCATTGCAAAAGTTGATTTCTTATTTGTATAAACCCAGAATTAGGGTAAGCAAAAATGGTGAACCTTGACTTATTCGAACATTCAACATAGAATTTTTCAAACCTCATTCCTTAAGGGTTTTTTTATTTCATTCATTTTCATATTTTGATCCTTGGGTTATTCACCCTTCCTATCCATAGTGTTCATATACCTTTATGTGTTCATTGTTTGATTGTCATCATGGTTTACATTAGCAAAATTAATGAAAATAATATGTTTTTCTTGGGTGCTCAATTTATAAATATCAATTTTTTAGAGGATAGGAAAATTGACGAAAATGTTGCTAATTGTTTCAAATAAAATGTTTTTTTGAACCCCATTTTAATTTAAGAAATGATGCATAAATCTAAAGAGGACATAAATGCAAATGTTTCTCATGTAAACACCCCTAATGTTTGTACTTGTGTCCCTACCTATTATATGCTTTTTGATGAGTATTTGAATCCTATTCCCATGAAACTTAGTGTACATATGGCCCATATTAATGCTAAGACTCGTCATTTGAACAAATCTATCAAACATACAACCATTCCTACTCAAGAGATAGTGAATATGGTGCATATTATAGGTAGTTTGTAAAGAAAAGTGCATATTTATACTTGGAAAAAAAGTCTTTGCAGCTAGCATGAACAACGATCCAATGCCTTGTACTCCTATCCACAAAGACATATTGGGCATTCCTTTTTCACATGACTTGGTCATTCCAAAATTCAAATTATTTTAAAGTACCTATGATCCTTAGACACATCTCTATTAAATATTAAATTCTATAGGTGATTTTGAGAAGCATCCTTTGATGATGTTTAAGTTATTTCATATAACTTTGATTTGTAATTCTTTAACTTGGTTATATTATTTGCCTAGTGGTTCCTTAGATTCAATGAGATGTTTACAAAAAGTCTTCCTAGTTCAATACATTACTAACAATGGACCTATAACTACATTTGAAAGTATTTAACATTTTAAATAAGTCCCAAGGAACAAATGCAAGATTATAAATTTAGATTTCATTATCATATGAGCTCATGATTTATCAACCATGTGATATTCAAAAGACAACATATCTTTATCAATATTTTCATAACACTTAGTAAAAAAAGGTTAATTATTATAACTTACAAATCATTCACTTGTCTTACACATAGAGCCCTTGAACTAGAGAAAAAATAATTAGTCAAACCCAAAATCCAAACATTCACTACTATGGAATCAAAAAACTTTAATACTAATAAGTCAACCAAGACTTAATCTACTACTTAGGTAAAATAAATAACAACACAAGAAATTGAAACCATTACAACCAAATCAACATAATTTTTCAAGAATCAATACACTATACTAAATGACTTAATGGATAAAAACTTGATCAAATTGATTTATATGCACAACATATTTTCAACCCATATGTCTATTAAATTATATGGGTAGTGTCAATAATCGTGTTAGCCACCATAAGACAAACACCCACAATACCTGCATAAAAAATCTATGAAAACTTATTAAAAAAATAACACAGATTCATCCAAGTGGCATAACTACCTCTTTTGATTAAGAGCACTAGCCTAATTCTAATAGTATAACAATAACTCGCATCCACAATATGCTTCATCCACTAACCCTCTATGTTCTTATATAGATAAAAGAGGAGAGTAAGGTTAGGGTTAGGGTTAGGATTTTGGTGAGTAGCTACAATAGAATAAGACAAAATTATTATTAGCAAAAATTTCTTAAGTATTTATTTAATTGATAATCTTCTCTATTAATAGTTTGTGGATAAGTGTGCACTAATTATTTATAACTCATGAATTAAAAATAATAATTAAAATGCATCTTAAAACCATATAACAGTGTATGAGTAATTAAATACACTAATATCCCCCTTTAAGATGTGCTTCGATGAAGGGAAGGATTAAGAAATCACTAAACTATCACCCATTGATAGCACCTTCCTTCACTCCCAATAATTGCTTGAGCTAAAGAAATTGTGCCTTAAGCAAAGATTTTATAAATATGTTTGCAACTTGATCATTTGTTCAACAAAACATAAAATCAATGATCCTATCCTTTATCAATTATTGAATATAATACATGTGGATCTCAATGCACTTTGTGTGTTGGTGCTCCGCTAGGTTACAAGAAAGCTCGATACCACTCTGATTATTACATCAAATTAGTGTGGGTTGGGTTTTTGAAAATCCAAATTCAAAAAACAAGCATTAAATCTAAACTGACTTACGACCAGGGTGGTAGATCCACCATATTTATCTTACATAGTATAAAAATGAATAATATTATGTTTCTTGCAATACCAAGTCATAGGATCTGCCCTAAGATGATAAATTATCTTGCGGTTGACTTGTGATTGTCTAAATCTCCTACCTAATCATTGTCTGTGTATTCGACAATTGTGGTGTTCCCACCAAAAATGTAATTAGAAATTGAGGCTTTACCTTCTGACTTGTAGTTAATCCCATAGTTATTAGTACCACAAAGATACTTTAAAATTCATTTTACATCTTGTCAATGGCTTTCATGGGGGTCCAAACAATAACATGATACCAAATTCACAGAAAATGAAAGATCGGGATGAGTATGAGTCAAGTACAAAAGAATTTCCACTAATTTTCTATAGAGTGTACCATTAATCGAAGGCAAATAACACTTGGTAGAAATCTTGACTCCAAATTGATAAGGATTTGGTGCGAACTTACAGTCTTTCATGTTAAAGTGGTTGCGTATGTCTTGAGCATACTTTATTTGATTAAAAAAAATTCATTTCTCATACTGTGAAATATGAAGACCAAGGCAAAAATGAAACAAGCTCGAATAAGTCATCTCAAAATACTTCATTATCTGAGCTTTCAAATCATGAATATGTTTGGTGGAACTCCCTATGATGATTAAGTTATTGACATGGAGGACCAAAATCAGGGGTTTCTCATCTAATTTCTTCGGGTAGACTATGGGTCGAAGGGACTCCGTGTAAAGCCAGAGTTGATTAAGAACATGTCGATCTTTTCATATCAGGGTCGAGAAGCTTGTTAAAAATGTATAAGGACTTTTTAAATTTGCACATTATAGGCACCCAAAAATTACATGGTGCAATATTTTTGAAAAATTCAATGATGATGTAAGGACCTCTGCCTATATAAATGCTTAGACTCAAAATTTTATTTCTTTTTCCTAAATTTTTAATTTAATTTCTCGTGTCGAAACCACTGGTTCTCATGACATAATTGTCCGTCTCTGTAGCACAACCACCCCTCCAATGATGAATCCACCTTGGAAATTTTGTAACCACATTAACAAAAATGTTATATGGGTGACAATATTGTATTACATCATGATAGTCTTGACATTGACTACAATGGTTCTATCGTTGATTGCAATAGTTACTTCCCCACCAACTACATAAGGTGTCAATTTTGTCACTATTTGTGTCTTTTATATTTAACATTTAGAATTTACTTTTCATGCATTTTGCATGATTTTAGTCATGTTTTTTGTTTTCTTTAGCTTGTGTTTGCCTCCTAAATGGCCCAACTTAGCCCTAATTTTATTTTTATCAAATATTATCTATCTTATCCCTCCTAAAATTGGTTTAAGCTCCAATTAAACTACACATGCACCCTTTTTCTTCTGTTATAAGTATCTCTTCTTCTTTGGGTTTATAGATCTAATATTTACATGAGAGATTGAGGTTTTTAAGTCTTAAAAAACCTTAGCCTTCCTACTTTGAGTTTTGAAGAGTCTTTGCTTCACTTTGTGATCATTTTTGTATTGTTCTACACAAACTTGGAGAGGAGAATTCACAAATCGACAACCAGTTCTTTGCCTTTGTGGACCAGTCTAGCCACTATTCAACTGGTCTTTTATTTGAGGTTGTGTTCTTTCTTTCTTTTCATCCTCTTGTTTGGGAGTTCCAAGAGTTATGATTGAACAATCAAGGAACTATAAAAAATGAGGATAATATACTCACTACAACAATATTTTCCTTCACGTGGTCATCACCATTGATCAAGTTGAGAGTTTTCACTTTCAATTTGATTTCATTAGATTATTTTTTTATTAGATTAGAATTCATATTATAAAACATAAAAGAAGTTGAAAATAATTCTTTTCCTTTCTTTTTTTACACCAAAAACATAGCTTAGATTTTCATTGTTTACATTTGCATATTCGAATCTCTCAAAACAAATAGTTTAAATCAAAACGTAAGGTAAATTATACAAAAAAAATAAATCACTTTCAGTTTTAAAATAAGTTTTACATTCACAAACACACACACACACACCTAAAAAAACATAGAAAACCTACGCAAAAGAAAGTTCACATCTTAGATATGATTTTATTCATTTGCATAAGGAAATAACGTTGTCCCAAATCAGAAAATCAGAACTTCAATCTTGCATTCATTTCATTATAGATCATTTAGTTTCAACAAACAATCATTTAAAACATCCAAAACTAGTTTTTCTATCTTGCATGTTTCAAAATCATTTTTGGAATACTTAGAGATTATACTTTCTAGGGTTTAGATTCTGATTTTTACTTGCATATTAAGAAATTTATTATTGCATAATAGTTTTATTCATTCATAATTGAAAAAGACTAAAAAAAATTTTCATTTAGTTTGCATGTAGGTAAAAGCTTGCATTTAGAAAAGGGTAAAAATCAGCATTTGCATCCTTAGTCTAGAATCCAAATTTTAGTATTGCATGCATCAAAATATCTTTGAAAAGAAAAAAAAAAAGATTTAATCTCATTTACTTCAACCATTGAAAATTAATTTTAGTTTAATCAATTAATATAGTTTGTTTTCATTTATCAAATATTATAAAAAACAAATATAAACACAACCAATTAACCCTTGTCAAGATGACCACAAGCCCAAACATTGCTTCCACACATCTAGAATAGTAAGTACCTCTTTCATACTATTATCCAAACAATATATATGCTTAATCAATCTAGTACATCATTATCTTTTCATATTTTAAGACACTTCAGGAACGTCCATACCTTATTAGAGCCAATATCTTTCCTAGGGTTAAATCTCCTATTTCAGGTAGCAACATTTAAAGTGACATCAATAAATAACTTATAAATGAGGTTTTTCATTCCACCCTCATTCACCCTCTCATTGTCGACCAACTCAACCCCTTGATGAGAAAGAGTGTGTGCAAGTGAATCCCATCATTATACCCATCCATATGTGAGGTCATCAATACAATGATCTCCAAGTCTAACCTTTCATCACTCCTCATTTATTTATCCTCGAGACTCATCTCATCATATTTTAATTTGCTTTATGCATGACATTAATTAGACATCCTAAAAGAGTTGATCATATCCGTAGAATCATCTAACCTAACTATACCTAGTTCGTCATCCCTAGCATTGACCAAGAACTCTAATACATCATCCTTACTGACACCGAAGGACCTTGAAGTTATGGTTCTCATTAGTTATTTGCTCTCATTGACCAACATGACACTATTGAGCTCTTTTGGTATCATCACAAGTATCCTTTATCACTCATCATTCAAAACCATATTCTAATATCTCAACATAATTACCCTAGCCCCTAAACCTACTCATCTCAATCTTCTCTCCATCGGTTGTCTCAATGAGACCTCAATAAGTCAAGTGCACAAGGTTGATGTGTAATTCGTGTGTATAAATATGGTGAATTTGACGTGAAAGGCATATCTTTTTACATATTCCACATTTCTTTTATTTTCTTTACTTTTCCCTCTCTTGAATATTTCATGGATATTTATATACCCCCTCAATATGTCTAGTCGAGACATCTTTGACAAAATCCTAGACTTTAAGACCTCTATAAGGATCCTTAAACTTGGTGGTGAAGCCTCCTTGCATAGTTCTAATAATAACACTTCCATGTAAAACATGAAAACTCAATATCAAAATCACCCCTTTAACTCATAGACTAAAACATGGATAAAATTCCACAAGGTGTGGGATCCATTTGAAACTGATAGCAATGACCTTGATTCATATAGCATGTCCTTCACTAGTGGAAGTGAGACCAAACCTCACGTTGGAACAAGACCATATTTTAGTGTACAAAGCCTAGATGTTGTAAGGGCAACCAAGAACGATCAATACATTGATAGAATTCACAATCTGGAAGATGGGCTAAGTAGATTGCAGGTGCCTTTGCATACCCACACTACTAACCAACACATTATCAACTCACAAGAGTAACACCCAACCACTCCTCTAGAGACCTCTAACCCAAATCAGCTGAATGGTGGTTATCAAATCATACCCCCTGAGCCTAACACTAAGGATTTCACCAAAATCATCACTACTACTTCCTTGAATGAACTCATCTAAACTTTGGTGGGTCACATTCGAGATTAAGAGAATAACCAAACATATCTAAATCAAGGGGTGGTCACTAATCCTCCTAACTAAGTCCATTCCTCCCCCATTCTTATTCTAATGATAACTTACCAATCACCCCTCTATCCATCTAACCTGCCTCTCACCAATCATGCTTTGAGCCAATATCCCAAGAACATCCTTACCCATTGCATCCCCAATCTGATAACTTCCAACATTTACCCATCATACCATCATCCTCTTCAAATCCTTGTTGGAAGGGTTTATACCTACACACCTCCTAATAATGTGGTGATCAACATGCCACGACCTAACATCCTTTCAAGTTATGTGATCGCCAATCCACCACTCGCATACACTCTTTTTTAGGTATCGCAACTCACCCCTTCATCCCCCATCATACCAACCTATTCAAAACTTTATTGAAGTGTATATAGCTACACCCCTCCTAAAAATGTGGTGATCAATATACCACCACCTTACATCCTTCCAAGTTATGTGGTCGCTAATCCACCACCCGCATACACTCCTTTTCAGGTGTTGCATCTTGCCCCTTCATCTAATCATTTGGCATCCTACTATCACGTGTATACCAAGTCCACCCACCCAGACAACTATTTTTTGGCATACTGTAGTTCACCATATTAACCTCCTTTTTCTTCTAACTATTTCCCACTCGATTCTTATCTAGATCCCCCTCTTCAATCCCATCCCACCATGCCTTTGATATACTTCAATACTATGGGGGCTTATGCCAAATATCTAAAAGAACCCATCGTTCATAGTATACGAGGAGTTCTTGTACTATGTACCCTACTTGACCTCCCTAAATTCAAAGGAGAAGGAGATCCCAATGCACATGCCAAGACATATGTTACTATTATTTGAGAAATCTTGCCTTAGGATGGGGTAGTTACGAAAAAACTCCCAAAACCCTTGAAGGAATTGCCATTGATTGGTATTATCGCCTCCATGAGGGGTTTATACATTCCTTTTGTCAACTCATGGCCTAGTTTGTCAAAGCCTTCAATATGAACAAACTCCTTAAGACTGACATAGGAGAGTTATTGCACATCAATCCAGAAAGTGACAAGTGTTATAATTGTCTGCTAGCGTGCCATACACATAATAAAGAGATTTATGTGATCTCTTTTAATATTTCCCTTAACAAGGAAATAAGGGAAAATGTTCAAAACTTCACTTATTAGTCCTACGAAGAAGCACTTGAAAGTGTTTTACAAATTGACCAAGTGGACATTGATAGTGATCATAAAACCTATAAGACCAATGGGGGTTATCAAAACTCTAACCAAAATAACCCCAAAAATAAAGGTCCTAAGGTTATAAATAAAAACTGAAATGCCATTACAAATGAAGTGATGAACCAAAACAAGAGACCAAACACTAACAATAACGATCCTTCTCAACACATGGACAACAATACCAATAAAAATAACAATAATACACGTGCGAGGAACCAGAATCCTGAACCCACATTTCATGCATTTGATTTTAATTTCCCTCTACCCCATAGCATGTAATTTTAGAATAAGCCTCCAAACAAATTCCAACATGCTGATCATTATCCACAATATCAAAATAAATAATTTTCTCAAGGAAATAATCCACAATGGTTTGGCCAACATAGCTAAAATCATAGGCCCACAGATTACAATCCCAATGTCTACTGCATATTCTATAGAGTTGTTGGATATGATACTCATGCATGTAGGGAATATAACAAGTTCATTCAAAGACTCCTTGAAGACCAATGACAACCATTTGTGGACATGTTCTTAGGGAATGCTATCACAAACCCTTAAGCCCTATCAACCGACACTGTGGTACCATAAAATGTCAAGTTGGGCATATATCAAAATCCCTTCCTAGACCATTAATGACACACAATTCAAAACTATCCATAAGGTAACTAAGCCAACCAACCTCCACCAATTGGTAGTCATGACATCAAGGCCTCTACCTATGGCACATTCAACCTTGATGTGGCTCCCCAATTAGGACCACAAGGGAAACCCTGCATGATAGGAGTCATGGAACTAGAAATTGAGGAAGATGCGAACATTGTTACTCACACAAGAGAATATTAGCCTACAACCCCTTAAATGATAAATGTCTTGGAAATTAACACCAAACCCAAATCTATGGGAAACTATGATTTAATTTCTGACCTCACAAAGGCATTTTCTCGTATCTCTTTCTTGGACTTGCTAAAAAACTCTCCTACCCATCATTTGGCATTTCTTAATGCCTTGGGCCACCTAGCCAATGTCACGCCTTCACCCTAGGGTCAAATCAATCACATTGATTTAAACATATTCCAACTTGGACAAAGCTTGAGGGATGTTGGCTACTTATTTGACCTTAGGAGCTTATTTTCAGACACTGAGATGGCCAGAAGAGGAGATCCAACTTTGTATCTACAAGTATGGATCTATAAATTATATAAAGAGAGTAATGGTTGATGATGGGGTGAATGTCAACATAGTCCCCTTTTCATTTCTCTAGAAACTTGGTTATGGAGAAACCAATTGCTTTCTGACTAGGAACAATTTATGAGGTTATGATAGCCTCAAGTCTACCTCGATAGGAATGATGGTGTTCATAGCTGCTTTGAGTCGCAACATGGTGTTGACATGATTTTATATAATTATAAGGATACAAATTACAACATGATCTTGGTTAGGCCTTGGATTCACAGGATGAAGGCAATCCCTTCTACTTTGTTCAGACAAATTAGGTTCCTCCATTTGGGGAAAGTCTTTGTTACTCAATGAGACCCTAAGCTCTTTGATGCCCTTCAAGTGACCATGCACAAACAACCAAGGCTGCACATTGACTATCACTTACCCACCAATGGTGTGGCAAAGACCCCATAGTTGGTTGGAGTCAAAGATACCCCAACACCCAAGGTAATTTTCTTAAAGAGAGGTGTTGAACTCCCCAAAATCCTATCAAATGAAAACCCCAAAAATAAATGGGTCAAGATAACAAAAAAGGTGACTATTGAAGCCCTTACTATAGTGACAGTCATCTCAACCAAGTTAACAACTAATATTATTAGTATCCTGGAAAAGGATCAGCCCCTTACACACAATCTTCCTAAATGCCAAGACCCTAAACCCCAAGAGGGGCTAGCTAGCATACTTGATATTTGCATGGTTGAGATCTCAAAAGACCAAGAAATGCTCCCTAAACAGGACGATTCTTCCTTCATGAATGATCATTGGACCCTTACTATGACTGGTCAAAATGTCATCTTGGTACTAGGGTAGGAGTTATCCTAATATTCCTTAGAGGAAGGATCATGTATTTTGGATTCAAACTAGACTTTGAATGCAAAAATAATGGGGCATAATATGAAGCCCTATTATGATGGATGCTTACTGCAAAAAAATTAAGTGTTAAGAATCTAAAAATCCAAGGTGATTCACAACTATTAACTAACCAAGTTTCAGAAGTATACTAGACTAATGTTGAACATCTTCAGCTCTAGAAGTACTCAGTACGCGAGATTGCTAAGGATTTTGATTTTGTTTTGATAGAGGCCATTCCTAAACAAAGCAATCAACTTGTTGATTCTATGGTTGTTTCTTCTTTTCATTCCATTCCTCATCTAACAATTCCAAAATCATATTTTTTAGTCTTTTTCAGGTCCAAACCCCTTGTCTAGAAGACGTCAAATGACCAATCCCTTTTGTATATTAGAAAATACAATGTTCCTCTAGTTCTTGACTTTGCTGAAAATAATGAGGCTATCTTAGAAATCCTACGATCCTATGATGATATTTCCTCATCTCACCATAGAGAGGGCTTTGCTTTCACTTGTTATCTCATTCTGCCCTTGGGTCTAATTATTAAGATTATTACTGTAAGATCGAAGATTATCTATCCTCTGCCAAAGAGTTTGATGTATTTGATGCTAAAAATGAGGAACTTGATCTTCCTCCTGCTCTTGGTGAATTTCAACAAGGGAATGCTTCCCTAATTAAGGACACCATAGACATTAACATAGGGACTGAATAAATTTCTAAGATCCTCAAACTGAGGTCTTTATTCTCAACACAAGACGCAGAAGACCATAATATGTTACTGAACTTTCCAAAGCCTTTGTCTTTTCCTATGCAGACATGATAGGGATCCAACCTGAAGTAGTTGTCAACAACTTGGTCACCACACCTGAAGTGAAACCTATTGCATTAATGGTCAAAGAAGACATCATCAAACTGTTGGAATTAGGGTTCATAAAGTTGGTAGAATATTCTAAATGGATGTATAATATCATTCTTGTTCTAAAAAGGAATGGAAAAATTAGGATATATGCATCAACTTCTATGATATAAACAAAGCATGTCCCAAGGATCATTTCTCTCTCCCTTCATCAATGTTATCATTGTCGCTACTACAAGTTATGAGTTGTTATCCCTCATGAATGGCTTCTTTGGATATAATCATATTCAAAATTTAGAAAAAGATCAAAGCAAACCCTCTTTTACTACACCATGGAGAACATTTTTGCCATGTAGTCATGCCCTTCGGCCTTCAAAATGCTAGGGCAATATATCAAAGGGCTATGGAACATATTTTCCATGATTATATCGATAACTTAGTAGAGGTTTAGGTTGATGAGCTTCTTTGGAAGGAAAGAAGAATCGATAACTTAAGAGGTCGTACATACCATTATCACACATGCCATTGAGTATGGAGTCACTCTTAATCCTAAAAACCATGTTTGGAGTCACAAGTTGAAAAATCATCAATTATATTATCTCCCAGTGTGGAATTGACATAGATCCAACCCAAATTCATGCAATATTTGACATGTTACCTCCTATTGATGAGTCACAAATCATATCCTTCCTTGAGAAGCTAGGGTAAATTCGTAGATTTGTCCCTATTCTTACTCATGCAGTTCATCCTATTAATAACTTGATAAAAAAGGAGAGTGGTTTGATTTGGATGAATGAATCCCAAGATGCATTTGAATCGGTCAAACATTTTCCTATCTCCCCCAACACTCATGGTACCTAAGCCTGACAAACCCATCATACTTTACACAAGGGCAACTAAGTTATCTTTTGCATGTATGTTAGCCCAGGAGGATGATGATGGCAAAGAATGAGCTATCTAATTTATTATCCACACTCTCGTTGATTACGAGGCTTGTTATACACATGTAGAAAAGAGTGTTTAGTGATTATCTTCGCAGCCAAGTAGTTGTGACATTACATGCTTAACTAGGAAATGAGGGTTATAGTAAGGTTCTAGGACTTGCAAGCATTCTTGACCCATCCGACCGTCTCATATAAGGTTGGGCATTTCATCATGCTTATGAGTGAATATGATCTTACCTATGTCAACCAAACACCTATTAAGGGGCAAATTATTGTCAATTAGTTGGCAAATTCCCCCTTAAAGTTGGTGATCTCATCAATACCATTTTTCTTGATGAACTGATATGTTATATAGCGAAACCAACAATCCTCTCATCTCCTTGGTACAATGACATCATAAACTATTCAATTGACCTTTTATATCTTGAAGGTGCTAATTCGCAATAGAGGCATTTTCTTCACATTATTGCATTTAAATATTTCATCCTTGAAGAGGTTCTTTATCGTAAAACTTTTGATGGCATGTTCCTTAGATGTGTTGATCAAATGGAGTCATAAAATGTCATTTTTCATTGTCACAATGACATTTATGGTGGACAATTTGGTGGCCACATAATTTCCTATAAAATCTATAGGATGAGATACTTTTGGCCCAATTTTGAACATGATGTCATCGACTATGTAAGTAAATGCGAGAAGTGTCAACACTTCTCCCATGAGATTCACATTCCTAACAGTGTGCTTCAACCCATTGTCACTCCATGGCCTTTCTCTACATGGGGGATATTCTTAGTTGGCAAGCTCTCCCATGCTTCTTTAGATGGCCATATTTCATTATCACAACCACCGAATAATTGACTAAGTGGGCAGAGACCATGCCTTTGACAACTATTACTGGATTTGTGATTGCAAAGTTTATTATAAATCAGATCATTTATAGATTTGGGATCCCACAAGTCATCATCATCAACAATGGGTCCCTTTCAAAAATTTTGGGATGCATGAATTATGCAATAAATTTACTATCTCTCACCACATGGTTTCTCTTTATTATCTATAGGACAACGGCCAAGTCAAGGACACAAATAAAACCTTAAATCCAATCTTGGTCAAAACAGTCAAAGACAAAAACAAAGATTTACACCTTCAAATCTACCTTGCATTATGGACTTATAGAATATGTATTCATACATCCATAGGGGAACCCCATATTTCCATGTTTTTAGAGCTGAAGTTGTTCTAACCCTTGAGATGGAAATCCCTATCATGTGTGTTACTCTTCAAGGTCTCCTTGATTACGAAGAGTATAGAAAAACACAATTATAGTAGTTAGATACCTTATATGAACCCCAGCTTGTGGCCACACAAAATCATGTTACTTACATAGAGTGTATGGCCTGACAACTCAATAAGAATGTTCATGAGTGCCATATACAAGTGTGATCTTGTTCTAAGACTTGACAGTTGAATAGATAAAAAAGAATGGTTAAAGTCATAAATTTAGACCCAATTGATTGGGCCCATATCTGGTGACTGAAGACTTCAATAATGGATCTTATCAATTGTGCACTCTAGAAGGTGAGTTCAGTGAGTCTGAATTCTTTACATTTCCATTGTTTATGTGTTGTCTTGCATATTGAATGTTTTGTTTATTGGTTAATTAACTATGAGTTTGCATGACAAAAACTTTCAAAATGCAGTACATCATTCCATTTCATTTTCCTTATCACCCTATTCCCTTAGAAAACATTCTAAGAATTAGTGTAACATAGATTCTTATCTTATTTTTTATGAGCATAGTATGTTGTGTTCCTCATATTCTGCTTTGTAAGCTTAGAAAACTCTAGCCTACAACCTAGTCTAGAAGCTTGTTTATGGATGAATCTCCTTTTACGGTTTTCTCTAAGCAAAAATACTAGGATACTCGAAAACATGTAACCCTACTTGCCTATCTTGGTCCTCAATGATGAGCCCTTATAGCTTACTGGTTGCATGGGACCAAGATTTAGGGGTAAGGGCCTTCCAAATATAAATAATATAAAATGAAAGACACTAGTTCAAAATTCAAAATATCATGCAAATTATGTCAATTTCACATCTCTCTCCCTTTGTTAATCCTCGATGATGAGCCATTGCATATCACTAGTAGTGTTGAGCCCATGTGTCTTCCTAGTTGCATGAGACTAGGTGTAGGAGATCATAAAAAACTTATTCAAATCGAAAACTGTCAATAAAAAAAATCTAAAAAGCATATCTAGACGCATATGCCGAAAGGAGAACTTTATCCCATTGACCAATTTTGTCACAACTAGCCACCTCTAGACGAAGCCAATAAAGTTAGTGTTTTATAGGTTTGACAAGAAATATAATTTCCCTTTTCTCGTATTGATAAGGTTAACTTCCTGGTCTTGTGAATTTTTGACGTATGTTTTTCTATTTTTTAACATTTCACATATATCTTATTTCCATTGCACCACTTTGTTGTAAGTTGAAATCATTTTATTGTATGAACAAAGTAGCTCTATTACCATCCGTAAAATAGTCATTAGCGCACAAGTAAAGTTCATTTCATTTGCATCTACATACATTTTATTTTCACATTTCAAATATATAAGCATATCCATAACATTATCATCATAAAAACAAGAGATACATGGTACATAATCACATGCCTAGTCATCTAAAGAGCATAAACTAAAAAGGTAAAATAAAAATTAAAAGTAACAATACGTCATGATGGATAAGGAAGGAAAGTGGAATATTGAGTTCTAACTATAGGAATTTCAACAATGCCCCCTGTGCGCACGCTCCCTCAAAATTTGAAATCGGCTGTCGTGATTCCGGCGGCCGGTGTGGTTGTGGCTACCGTTACGGGTGGGGATTTTTCTGCTTGTGAGGGGAGGGATCTGAATGCCCCTAAAGCGATTTCTTCTGCGGGGGGAGGAAATATTACGGCCTTGCGTTCTGCCTATGCTCCTGGTTCAGGGTATGAACCTGGGGGAAGAACTTTCGCGGATGTGGCGGCCTTCGAAGCGGATCTACATGACGCTTTGCCTCATGCATCATTTGGGCCAACTCGTGTATTGCCAATAAGTGCTTTAAAACCCACTAGGGTAACTCTAGATCCTGAAACAGTTGACGAAATCTTTGAACGGGTAGAAGATTTTTCCTCTCATGCTGCTATTTTTCGTTTCCGTGGCTTTTGGCCCTCTCTCGCAGATCTACATGACTGGATCTCCAGGACCTGGTTGCCACTTATTGAAGACAATGTTGAAATCTTCCCATGCGTTAAAGGTTTCTTTATAGCTTTCTTCCAAAGATCCGAGGATAGGGGGATAATCTTGTGCAACAATAACTTTTTATGGCAGGGCAAATATCCTCTCATGGCCAAACGGTGGCATATGGATTTTAATCCTCTTACGGAAACCTTTAACAAGTTCCCTATCTGGGTTCGGCTCCCTAATCTACCAATACATATTTGGCATGAATTGGTTTTTAAAACCATCGAAAATGCTATAGGAGATTTTTATTTGTGGATGAAAATACTTCAGATTGTTACCATTCGACCTGCGCACGCTTAATGGTTGAGGTGGATGTTTCTAAGGGCCTTCCTGAGGCGATCTGTCTGGATTCCCCAAGGGGTACATGGACACAAATGTTGGATTTTGAGGGTTTACCTTTTCGGTGCAGAAAGTGCCACCTGACGGGCCATATTGCTGCTCGTACGGCTGGGAAATCAAAATCCAGACGACCACCTTCTTGGTGGTCTGAGGTTTCCTCCGAACATTACATAACTAAACAACCCGTGGAAGCTCCGGCTGATTCTGAGAATGAAGATAGTATCCATTCCGAGCCGATGGTTGAGGAGGATTCGCTGGTGAAAGATTCTACTTAAGGACTTGTGGAGACTGGGATTAGTGATCTTTCTGAGCCAGTTGTTGAGGCTTTGGTCTCTCCCCCTGTTTTGGAAGAACTTCCTAAGAGCCAGACTTTGGCTGGTTTTCATAAGGATTTTGCTGAGGCATCTGTGTCCCTTGGGCTTCATGGATCATTGTCTTCTGAGGCATGGATTGCTGAGGCAGCTAAGGTAGAGGATGGATGGACAGCAGTTAAGAGGAAGAAGTCTAAGCCTTTGGTCTCCCCTCTAGATATGAATCTTCGATCGTGTAAAAAAAAAAAAAAAACCTCATTTGTATGGGAGGTTTTGTAGAGTGCTGATCATGTCTGTTGACGGTCCGTTCCGTGTTTTGTCAGTTGTTACATCTGGTCTTTTTTGATGTTTTCAGGTACCTGTTTAACCTGGTTTTGCTTTTACTAGTTTCGGGTTTCTTTTTAGAAACCCGGTTGTGCTTAAAGGTTTATCTCTCTTTTGATGTAAAGGGTTTCGGGGCCCCTTCAAAACCTGCTTTTACCTTAATCTAAAACAATACGTCATGATGAGTCATCAAAATATGTGTGTCAAACATCAAATAAATTTTATACATCAATGTCTCAGTAAAATCACCTCTGCAAAGGGCATATGTGTCTAAGTGTCTCCAAAATCTAAAAAAGTGTCCATGTACAATAATAAGTCCCTAGGGTCTCGTTAGACAAGGATATTGTCCACCTTCAGAAGTTGTGTCTAGGTCTCTTTCTCCTCCTCCTTTTGTGAGAAGACCTTGATGCCACGGAGTGTCGAGGGATTTTAATCTTGATCCTATGTCTCTTCCTTCTAATCCCTACTTGGGATGTTGTCTCTCCTCCTGTCTGTTGGCTCAAAGAAGCACAACCTCCCATCCCTACCAAAATATCACTCAGTGTCTTCACCTGAGACTCTATCGATGTAGCCCTCGCATGTAATCTATTGATATATCCCCTCAAACTAGTTAGCATCATAGATGTATGATACGTTGGGGCGAAGACATTTGTATGTCTGCCTATCCCGACAGGTAGTCCCGTATGCCGACAGGTAGAATAGCTACTCTCAACTCAAGCTAGTCCCCACCTGGAAGAGATTAACTAGAGTATCTTTGATCATATCTCTGCATCCAATAAATGTATCTGCAATGACATAAATAAAATGAGCATCATATCCTCAACCATATAAATTAAAGCAATCAACTAACCGTGATGAAAGGTAAAGCGATAAAGAAACTGAAATAAGCATATAATTATTTTACTTGGGTTGTCCTTGTGCTAGTCTAGATCCCACTTCTCGTCAAAGCTCATGGCGATCTCCTCCTCCCCTGCCTCGATCCCCTCACCTCCTATATGGTCCCCTTTGTCACCCTTACCTCTTATAGGATCATATAATACATTAATTGGATGCCCATATCTTAATCAAATGAGAGATATACCTTATGTACTAGACCATCATCTCAAGTTTGTGCACAATAACTAGTAAATATCATTTTCATCATAATTTACAAGTGACCTATTCTACCTTAAATATCACATGTGCAACCATTTAGTGTTCTTGGAAAGAAGTGAATCATTCACCCTCATGTGATCCTTGATAAATTAAAGCAATCAACTAACCGTGATGAAAGGTAAAGCGATAAAGAAACTAAAATAAGCAAATAATTATTTTACCTGGGTTGTCCTTGTGCCAGTCTAGATCCCACTTCTCGTCAAAGCTCATGGCGATCTCCTCCTCCCCTGCCTCGATCCCCTCACCTCCTATATGGTTCCCTTTGTCACCCTTACCTCTTATAGGATCATATAATACATTAATTGGATGCCCATAGCTTAATCAAATGAGAGATATACCTTCGGTACTAGACCATCATCTCAAGTTTGTGCACAATAACTAGTACATATCATTTTCATTATAATTTACGAGTGACCTATTCTACTTTAAATATCACATGTGCGACCATTTAGTGTTCTTGGAAAGAAGTGAATCATTCACCCTCATGCGATCCTTGCTACTATTTCAGCACCATATTGTATGGTCCCTACTATATTTTCTTTTATAACACCATCATCTAGTCTAAGAGATCATTGGGCTATGATTCATATAGTTTCACCCTTGAGATCTATGTCACCTAGCCATCTGCATCCTAAGATAGATTTGCAACCTCTCACTATAACACCTATTTTACCATGACATATTGCTATACATGTTATGGTGGCTCATCAAACCCACACTCTATATGTTTATTTTTGCGAAAATGATAAGTATTTCTCATATTGTGACTATTTTTTGATACTTCAAGTGATACATCCCACTCCTATAGTTTTAGCCCTGACATTATGGAACATATCATTATTGAGCCATGATAGCTTACCTTTCACTTTATTCATACACATTTATTATACTATAGCCTTGTTTTTGTACATATTTTCTTTCTTCCATGTGTCATATCTAGCATTTGTCCTTCTCCCTCGAGTTTGAATGCATTATTCTATATTTTTATTTGAAACCTTGAGACTTGCCTTATCTTGCATTGATATTATTCTATCCCCTTGGTTATGTTATTTTCTATATTGCAGTGGTCCACAATTTTTTAATTGTTGATCCCATTTTGTTCACTTGCGTCAATTTCTTGATGATGAAAGCAAATATATGGAGACATTAAATCCTAGCATACATTGTGTTTGGAGCAACGTTATAGGTTTATTGGAATCCTCCTCATCTTCTTCCTCATGTTTGTACCCCTAGGCTTACCTATTTTAGTTTTATATTGGTAACATTCCCTGACTTCTATTTCAAATTGTGTGAGCCTTGTTCATTTCTTCTAGTGTGCACCTCCAGGCCTTCTTGTCTTCATCTTCTATCTTCTTCTATAAAATCTTTGAAACAACATTTTTTTAAATAAAATACAAAAAATAAAAAATATTTCCTTTCAATATAAACACATTTACTTATCCATGTCTTTTACAAGTACTTCTCATGGTATTTCCTTGAGTGGGTTTTATGCAAATATATAGACAACATATGACAATGAAATTATAAATGCTGCATGGTTATATTCTTCTCCATATCTTGGGGGCATTATCTCATTGGTGTTATGCCCTATTGTTGAGGGCATCTCTATATAATGGATAATTTGTGCAGTGATATCTTTATTTGCTTTCCATTTATCATCTTGGGCTACTTACATTAGTTACAACATATCATTATAGTACCTATATCTTGTGTGTTACATGGATATTTACATTGAGTGGTTACATAAGATGGTTACATTATGGATTGTATATAATCTCTTGCTTATATGTCTATTTTTATGTGTGCATTTTTGTGTGTATTGTTACATCCTTTTCCATAGAATAACATCACGTCGTCATGCATTATTAGTTTTATCCTTGCATGTTGAATTATCAACCTATGTGTGGTCACTAACTAGGGTGCAATATATTACATTGCACCATGCTTGTTTCCATTATACTTATCATGCATATAATTGTACAATGTTTGGTACGATGATCTATATCATGCACAAATATTGTGGTATACTTGTTTAGTGCCTACCTTTCCATGGTCCACACCATTCACCTATGGGGGAATATTACTTGTGCGTTTCTCATTGCTAAATTTAGCCCTATTAGGGGTACATTTTATACATTGGGACATGATTATTGTCCCTACCTTGCTTTGCCATAGGGAGCATTGTACCTTTTCATTGAGCTTTGTGTGATGTTGTTTATCCTATGCTATGAAACTAGTACACCATATAGTTACATATTTTGCATTGATCTTTGCATAATGTTATCTGTCCTGTGTGGTTTTGACACTTGGGGCATTCTAGTATCCTATATATTTTGTTATGGATCTTTACATGAGACAATTTGCTATAGTTGCATGTGTCGTGTGTGATTTTTCAATGGGATTAACTACACACATTATAATTATATGTGGTGGTTTTAACTCTATTATTTTGAGAAGAGTGATTAGCATAGCGTTGGCTGGAAAAATTTGTCAAGGGGATAAAATGTGAACTTTCAGTCAACAACGTGGGGATAGAGTCCCTCTCCTATTATCAAGTGGAGCTACCTTTATTGAAAGCAAAAGGGATATGGGAAATAAAACTATTTAGAACGAAAATATTTTTTGAGGGTCGTACTATTAACCCAAAAGTACATAAAGTGACGGAAATGCGAAATGAAGGGGAATAATGGAAAGAAGGAAAATGAGGGAGAATGAAAAAATTCTACCTAGTTAAACATAGAATGGTATTATAATAACCCTGGGGAAGGAAAAAAAAAACTCTAGATAGCTAAACACATAAACTCACTAGAATAATCCAGAGGTTGAGATTTTAACATAGGAAACCTTTATCATGAAGTGATATGGAAAAAAACATATTTTAAATATACGAATATGATACATACACCAAGCAGATTTGATAGCATTACAAAGAAAGATATACAACCTATATTTCCCAATAAACAAACAAATTCTATTTTCAATCTCTCCAAGGTTTCACAACAATAATTTTTTTTTATGTAGATTCTATAGAAGTTCTACACTAAAATATTTGCATTCGTTGACTATCTAAAAATAGTGTTTTACACAATAGATTCACATATACATGCACATCATTCATCCAAAAAAAATCATGACACAAAGACCTGTAAATTATGTATGTATTAATCCTTCG
The DNA here is from genome assembly GCA_037957365.1 of Torreya grandis. Taxonomy (NCBI): domain Eukaryota; kingdom Viridiplantae; phylum Streptophyta; class Pinopsida; order Cupressales; family Taxaceae; genus Torreya; species Torreya grandis. The sequence goes on along the minus strand of JARHVA010000902.1, from coordinate 387,991 downwards.
TGGGCCTATACATACAAACTCATTCATTCCATCTTGCCAAAAGTTCTCATACTGTCGAAAAGCCCTTTTTACAATGCATAGAATCTGTATTATAGCTTGCAATAGGTATAACTATCTTGTAACCACCAATAACCACGTTTATAACCACCTTTTTGGTAACTTATTTCTATTTTACTATTACTTTTTTATTATAATTTCAAAAAGACAAATATAGCATTTTTAAGTGATTATAAAAAGTGCAACAAAGAAATAGAAAGTTGGAAAGACAAAAATGACATTTTTATGGTTATTAAGAAAAATACAAGTCTTTTTGCTAAATAGGACCATGTTTCATTGTTGCAACAATCTTTGATTCTTCTTTTTGTGATGATTTGAGCATGTACATTTTGAACGGTCTAGATGATTCTTATAAATCGTGTGAAGCACGTATTTGCAAATTCTGATCCAGTCAACTAGCAACCAATTCATCATTCTCAATTGTATGAGAATGGAACACACATTGTTGGGCCAGATCACCCACTCTGAATACTCTGCATGTTTGTTTGCTTGCTTTAGGGAATGCATGAGAAGATTTGCATGTCCATTTGACACCTTCAAGATGCCTTCTCCAACTCAAGCTTTCAATATTTGCTCTCTTGGTGCATACAATAGTTGTCTTGAACCTACAAGAAGATTTGAAGACGAGAAATGCAATATCACATTTGAAAGCACAGTGAATCTAACTGTCTCAAATTGATGAATTTGATATTGAAAACACCAACAATTGTGAGCTTCTTTTTATCTATCTGATAGCTTCTTGTATGCAAAATGATTGTTTGAGAGTTTTCAGAAGGTGGCAGGCTTGGGAAATCAAGTTTTCTTGCAAGAATAAGTTTCGAGAGGTTGCACAATGCAAACAAGAATGGCAAGAGATGCAATGAATAATTAGGAACCTATTTGTACCAGAAAAACCACTATGAGCTTTTCAAAATGATGTTGACACTTCTTAAGACCTGTCTGTGTGCATGCAATGAGAAATCCCTTGGTATGATCATTCGAAACTACTCATATACAATGAAAAAGGGGGTAAATATGTCAAGAAGGGATTGGATTTGATTATCTACTTCTGATACGATCAATCAATGATCAAAACCAGCCTATATCTCCTTGAAAATTGCTTCAAATTGTTTGAAAAGGCCATGCATGTTAAATGAACAAGATATAAGAGGGTGATGGGTTTTGAGAAAGAGTTTTTTACACATAGAAAACCCGCTCAGCTGTAAAAAGCCAATCCACAACTATCAATACAATTTTTTGTGATCGGTTTAGAATATCACATAGCATTTGGAAACCTTTGATGAACATGGCGGACTTGAAGGCTCTTAATTGCATGTTGTGGGTTTGAGGAGGTTTGTTTACATACAAAGGGGCTTTGAAAAGCCCACAATGTGCAATACCACTTCTGTTTTCCACCGATACCACATTTGGCTTTCAAAACTGCTTTCTATTTGATCAAAATCACGAATAGACAACAAAACCCTGCTTTGAAGAGTTGGATGGCCACGTGGAGGGTTTTATATGGCGGTTTGAAGATTAGCATAGGGTGTTGGAAATTTTAGAAGGCTATTTATTTCCATGAAATTCGAGCTTGCAAAGGTCGTAACATGCAAATTGAGACTAAAAAGTTCGCATGGCTGCCAACACCACGAGTTATTTGCTTGAAACTTCCTATGATGGGCTCCAATACCACGTTTTGACACTCAAGCCGCCTTCGAAAGCTCTTGAAATCATGTTAGAGAATTAACAAAAGTTTGGCAGGCTTGGAGGAGGCATTTTACATGCAAAATATTTGTTTGAAGGCCACAAGTGGCAAAAAGAGATAATGTACACCGCATGGGAGCATTCTGATCTTCCACTTGTCATTGAAAACTGTTGAAAACCACCAAATTCACTTATCACATTTAAACAAATACCACATGATCTTCTCCACGACCTTCTTATCTAACAAAAGAATAAATGGATTTGCATGATACAAATCAACTTCCATGACACTTCTCATATCCTTTGCGAACTCTTCATTCAATGCATTAAGGTCAAATAATGTGGCACCAACACCAGGTCCAATACCAACGAGCACATTAGAAGGATTCTAAAGTTGAATCAGTGGATCGAACCATAATCGAATACCCATTATATCAACAGTCCCAATATTGGAGGCTGAAACAAATTCATCATGGGCTCCTAAGGTCGTTGATGATGCTACAATTTTCTACCACAAAAGATGTGATTTTATCCAAGTTATCACACAATACTACATCCTATACATATTTGCCCAGAAGAATGGAATCGCCTAAGTGTTCTATCCCTTGAATCCATGGAATGAATATGAGTTCGGCAACAAGCCCCTTGCACCAGCAAACGTCAAGATTATGTTGGTGGGCTAAGGCATAATAATATAAAGTTCCTAAAGTTGTTGCAGCGGAAAGCTATTCTGGAGGAGCAAATAGAGTAACTAGAAAGAATGGTTCCAAGAAGCCGGTATAAAGTTGAGCAAAGATACCTCCCTCGTAAAAATGTTGTCTTGCAGTTACGAAGTCATATGACGTAAGCTTTTTCATCCACATCATATTCTATGCTTTAACAAGAGGGAAAGCTGAGAGGCGGTCCAACAATGAAAGAGACCTGAAATAAGGTGATGTGTAAACAAAAGATCCTAATGGTGTTGCAAGTCTAGAAAGTTAATTAAATACTTGGCTTCGACTTGAATTCTAAAAACATGTAGAAAGAACTTCTTGTCCAATTGGTAATTCCAGGCTCTTTAATTAGAGAAAATATATTGTAATATTGCCACTCTTATGTCTTGCTAATATATGTCTCATGATTCCTAAATTTCAAACATGGAATGTGTCCACTTCGATCCACCTCAATATACATGACCTTTCCAATTCTCCAAAACTCAATGCAACACCCAATGCCTGAGTTAGAAAATGATCATCTATGATGTTTCATTATCAAGTGTAATAAAATAATACGTTGAGAAATGAAGCTCACAATAACTGATTTAGTAGACAAGCCCTCCATTTACTCCACTTGCCAGCAAGCTCTTGCGCTTATCTGCTTTTGATTTTGAAATATATGTTATAACAGGGTGTGTTGCACTAAAGGTAACAAGTGGATCATAGTTGGCATCACTGGGATCATTTTCTGCTTTCGGACATTATCTATTCCCCAAATTGCGTAAGCCAAATTGGTTTCTTTCCAAACAAGAGTTGCTTCGTGGGTAGTGAATACTCCCTGAGATGTGAATCCTTTATTGTTCATTGGTAAGAATGAATCTATTATCATTACCCACATTTACACCTAATAACAAAGCCAATGCTAATTTTCTTATGGATCAAATTGATGAGGAATACATGGGCTTCATGTCAACCTATATTACTCTTTTCCCTCCTCTCAATGATCTACTTGAAAGCCTTAATATGTTGCACATACTTTTGAGATAAAACCTCGTTCTAAAGTAATGCAACCAATTCTTGCAAACCTGACAACAATACTTGATTACAATAAACAAAAGTGAAACATTTTTTTCTGAGCCACTGTCATTAGAGTAGATTTCAGCATGCAAACCAAGCTTTGTCCATTGGGCTATGGAGTTAATATCCATTCTGAATTTTTTTTACTACCCCTGTCAATAAAACACCTCAAATTGCATGTAGAAGTGTGATTGGGGGTGTTGTTGCAAAATGTAAAATTTCACGACAACAACTAGCTCCAACTATGGGATTGCATTCCTTAATGGAATGCTAGAGAACTCCAAAATATTTGGTGACTAATGCCTAATCTTTTCTATAAATTCTTGATAATAATATGTATCACACATTTGCACATCCTAATCCAACCAACTGATAGTCAATTCACCTATTTCAATGGTATGAGAAATGAACTCGTGTTGTTATGACCAACTGATAGCCAATTTTCCACTCTAAATCATATGATAAATGAACACGTGTTCCCGGACCAGATCCCCTGCTGTGAAAATTCTACATATGTGCTTGTTCACTTGAAGAGTCTCATGAAAATATTTTCATGTCAATTTGACATCTGAGGAACAAACATTATATCATCATTTTCATGACTGCAAATTCCATCTTTTGAATATTTTGTCAAATATCTGTCTTGGAGATCTATCTGGGTAAAATGTTTCCAAGCCCCTAGTTGCATGTCATTCCAACAAATAAAGAAGGCTTGCACTATAGAACTTTGGCATAGGACTGAAGATATATACTTCATTTGAGTTCAAATTAGGGGTCAGAGGAAACACAGATCTGTGCACTAAATAACCAAATAATGCTCATACATCTCCTTAAAAATGTGAAATTTTCATCCACTCTAAAGCAATGACTATCTTGACCTTATTACACAAATCATATGATTGTCTACTAAGAGTTTCCAGGTAGATAATAAGACTACAAACATGTGTAGGTAAAAAAGACTAACACATGAAGAGGAAGGAACAACAAATACATTGTTGTATTTATTGAAAAAATACATGTGCACACACACCAAAACAAAGACAGGAAAAGGAAACAAGTCAAAATAAGGAAAGTAAAACTATTTACTTAGATAAGAGAAAAATAAAAGACTATACAAAACCATTAACTGGGTTGGAGTAGTACCTTCTGTTTCAAAATAATGGATTTGACTTATGAGGCTCAAACATATTCAGCAATAGTGACCAAGTAGGTGGAAAGAGGATGAACTTATGATTATCATGCATACTAAGATAGTCACGAATAGACAGATCAACAATATCTCTAGGTTTTGAAATAGAATCATTGTAAGTTCTCTAGTCTTCTGAGAGCATTTTTTAGTAGTATTGGATTTCTTTAATGTCTTCTCGAGTGGGTTTTAATGTGTTTGTGCTGGATACAAGATCCAAATTAGAGAGAAGTGTGTTGCAATTTTTTTCTTGTAGGAAAATTTTCTGGAATGAATTGAGTGTAGATATTTTTACTAAATTGCTTCTCACGAAAGACAAATTCATCATTAAATTAGTTGTTGTCATCATCTGCATCAATCTCTTTTGCCTTGATAGTTTCTATTTCACTTGAAAGGAATATTGGACACTATTCATTTTGTTTTGCCTTCACATCTTTGATTCCAACATTGGCATGGTTATGAACTTCAATTTGTGTAGGCTTGATTATATTGGATTTAGATCATGAGACCTCTTCTATAGTGGAACATGAAAAAGAAGTGTTGAAAAAATCTTCTCTTTTGATCAAATGAGTCTTCCACTCTGATACAAGAGGGATCTTCTTCTTTACATAAAACTGGTTCCATGTTATCTTGTCCTTCAGAAAGCAAGACATCACATTATGTATTATTATCCTTTTCTATTTGTGATTCAATCAATTATTCTTCAGATAAATCATTCTCTCCCAAGACTGTGAGGTTTGAGCAATTTTTAGAACAGACAGAACTTTCTCTTTTTTACAAATGGGGATGCTGAATTCTTCATTTTTTTGTTGATCGGTCATTTGTTCTTCCACCTATTTACCTTCTTCAAAAATTGTGAAATTAAAATAATCATATATGACAGGAAGCACTCTCTTTTTCTTCATTTATGTTTTGACATGTTTGATTGGGGATTTGCTTACTGAAACTTTGTTATGAATGTTGAGGGTTTTTCATTATATTAGCTTCCACCACATATGATAGTTGTATCACATTTTGAAACTTCTTTCTTCAACATTCTAGACAAAAACATGTCATCTTCAATGTTAAGAACTTCTTGTTGTGTAACTTCTACATCATTTACCTTGTTTCTCATCAAGATAAATTTGGATGTAGAGAGCCAATGAAAACACAAAGTTGATTATTGGGACTTCGTTGATCCACCTGAAGAATTAGTCTCAATAATTTATTGAAGCATGCTACAAACTCTATCATCTGCTCATCTTCTTGTTTCTGGATTTAGAAAATATCTGACAACAATGCGCATACATCAATAGCCGGTTTGAATCTATTCACAAACTTATTTTTCAAGGAGTCCCAATTCACAATGCATCCATCTTCTAAGTGCCAGAACCACTCAACAACAAGTCCAGTTAGAGTTTCAACAAAATATCTCACAACGACATCTTCATGTATAACTCCCAAAATGTTGCAGGACACTGTGAAAATAAAGATATGGTTATCTGCTTCTTGATAAATTTCTGCTGAAAACTTCACGAATTTCTCCCTTGAGCCTGAAGGCAATTAATTATATTGAGGCAAAGCCAATAGACCAAAATATTTTTCCTATGGGACACATAAAACATTGGAGTTGAAGTAAATCAACACCATTTATTTACTCAGAAGGATGTAGGCACTACATACTTCATCTCAATAGAGTCACCAACCTTCATTATATGGGAGGTTCCTTGAAATATCTAAAAATTACATATGCAAAATAGTTTGATTTCTAGCGGATTGCCAAAAACTATTCTCTAAAAAATTTGTCAGAGAGATAAAATTTGGGCTTTCAATCAACAACATATGGACAAATTCCCTCTCCTATTAAAAGGCATAGCTACCTTTATTGAAATCAAAACAAATGCGAGAAATAAAGCTATTTACAACTATTTATAGCCAAAAATATTATCTATGAGGATTGTACTTTTAGCTGAAAAGGACAGAAAGGTGATAGAAATGAGAAAAAAAGGAGAATAATGGGAAGGAGAAAAATGGAAAAAAAATAGTCAATTAAACACAAAAAGCTACTATAATAATCCCCCCAAATAAAAAGAATAACTCTAGGTAGCTAAACACGAAACTCACTAGAATAACCCAAGAGTTGAGATTTTAACATAAAAAACCTTTAGCATAAAAATGAGAAGGAAAAGACATTATGAACATACAAACAAGATATACATACACCAAGTAGATTGGATAGCATTACAAAGAAAGATATATAACAACCTAGTATTTTCCAATAAACAGACATAAATTATATTTTCAAATCTAACCAAATTTTCACAATGGCAAAAATTCTTAATATAGATTCAACAAAACTTCTACACTAAACTATTTGTATTCATTGACCATCTAATAATAGTGTTTTAGCAAAATTAAAAGAGGAAGTATCAAAATAGATTGACATAATCATGCACATTATTCATCCATAAAAATTCATGGCACAGTCTAGTAAATTATTTATGTATTGATCTTTCGTGGCACTGTACATATAGACTCATTCATTTCATCTGGCCAAAAGTTCTCATATTGTCAAAAAAAAAAACCTTTACAATGCACAAAATCTGTATTTATAACTTGAAATAGGTGTAACTATCTTGTAACCACCCATAACCATCTTTTTGGTAACTTATTTCTATTTTATTGTTATTTTTTCATTATAACTTTGAAAAGGTAAATATGACATTTTAAAGTGATTACAAAAAATGCAATGGAGAAATTAGAAAGTTGGAAAGACAAAAGTGACATTTTGGTGGTTATTAAGAAAAAGACAAGTCTTTTTCTTAAATAGGACCCTATTTCGTTGTTGCAACAATCTCTGATTCTTCCTTTTATGATGATTTGATCATGCACATTCTAAACAGTCTAGACAATTCTCGTAAACATCATGAAGCACACATTTGCACGTTCTAATCCGACCAACTAATAGCTAATTCGCCATTCTCATTTGTATGAGAAATGAACAAGTGTTGTTGGGCCAGATCACCCACTTTGAATTCTCTGCATGTTTGTTTGCTTGTTTTAGGGAATGCAAGCTTTGCATGTCCATTTGATGCCTTCAAGATGCCTTCTCCAACTCAAGATTTTGATATCTGCTCTCTTGGTGCATACGATAGTTGTCTTGAACCTACGAGAAGATTTTGAAGAAGAGAAATGTGATATCACATTTGGAAGTATTGTGAATCTGTCTCACGCTGATGAATTTGATATTGAAAACACTAACAGATTGTGAGCTTCTCTTTATCTGTGTAATAACTTCTTGTATGAAAAATGCTCGTTTGAGAGTTTTCAAAAGGTGGTGGCCTTGGGAAATCAAGTTTTCTTGCAAGAAAAAGCTTCGAGAGACCGCACAATGCAAACAAGAATTGCAAGGGATGTAGTGAACAATTAGGAACCTATTTGTGCCAGAAAAACCACTACAAGCTTTTCAAAACGATGTTAAAACTTCTTAAGACCTACCTATGTGCATGCAATGAGAAATCCCCTGGTATGATCATTCGAAACTGTTCATATGCAATAAAAGAGGGAGTAAATCTGTCAAGAAAGAACTGGAATTGGTTATCTACTTCCGATATGACAAATCATTGATCAAAACTAGCCTTAGATTGTTTAAGAAGGCCATGCATGCTAAATGAACAAGATATAAGAGGGTGACAAGTTTTGAAAAAGAGTTTTAACATATAGAGAACCTGTTTGGTTGTAGAAAGCTAATCCACAACTATCAATACCAAATTTTGTGACCGGTTAGGAATATCACGTAGCAATTAGAAACCTTTGATGAGCAAGGCAGACTTGAAGGCTCTCAATTGCATGTTGTGGGTTTGAGGTGGTTTGTTTACATGCAAAAGGGCTTTGAAAAGCCTGCAATGTGCAGTATAACTTTTGTTTTCTGCCAATAACACGTTTAACATTCAAAACCACCTTCCATTTGATCAAAACCACGAATAGACAACAAAAGCCTGCTTCGAAGAGTTAGACGACCACATGGAGGGTTTTATATGGCGGTTTAGAGATTAGCATAGAGTGTGCAGAATTTTAGAAGCATATTTGCATGTAATCCGAGCTTGCAAAGGCCGCAACGTTTAAATTGAGACTAAAAAGTCTGCATCTCTGCCAATACCATGATTTATTTACTTGAAACGCCTACGATGGCTCCAATACCACGTTTGACACTCTAGCCATCTTTGGAAGCTCATGAAATCATATTAGAGAATTAACAAAAGTTTGGCGGGCTTGGAGGAGGCATTTTACATGCAAAATATTTGTTTGAAGGCCACAAGTAACAAAAAGAGATAATGCATGCCGTATGATAGCAGTTTGATCTTGCACTTACTGTTGAAAACTATAGAAAACCACCAAATTGCTTAACACATTTAATCAAATGCCTCATGATCTTCTCGACGACCATGTTATCTGACAAAGGAATAAATGGATTTGATGATACAAATCGACCTCCATGACACTTCTCATATCCTTTGCAAACTCTTCCTGCAATGCATTAAGGTCAAATAACGTGGCACCAACACCACGTCCAATACCAGCGAGCACATTAGAAGGATTCTGAAGTTGAATCGATGTATCAAACCATAATTGAATATCCATTATATCAACAGTCCCAATATTGGAGGCTGAAACAAATTCATCATTGAAAGAAATTCATCATAGACTCCTAAGGTCGCTGATGATGCTACAATTTTTTGCCACAACAGATGTGATTATGTCCAAGTTATCACACAATACCACATCCTATACATATTTGCCCAAAAGAATGGATTCACCTAACCATTCTATCTCTTGAATCCATGGAACGAATATGAGCTCAGCAACAAGCCCCTTGACCTAGCAAACGTCACGATCCTGTTGGTGGGCTAAGGCATAATAGTATAAAGTTCCTATAGTTGTTGTAGCTTAAAGTTGTTTTGGAGGAGCAAATATAGCAACCAGAAGGAATGGTTCCAAGAAGTCGGTATAAAGTTGCATAGAGATACCTCCCTCACGAAAAAATTATCTTGCAGTCATGAAGTCATATGACATGAAAGTTTTTTCATCCACAACATATTCTATGAGTTCTTTGAGAAAGAGGGAAAGCTGAGAGGCGATTCAACAACGGAAGAGACCTGAAATAAGGTGATGTGTAAACAAAAGATCCTAAAGGTGTTGGAAGTCGAGGCAGTTCATTAAATATTGGGGCTTCGACTTGAATCCCAGAAACATGTACAAAGAACTTTTGTCTAGTTTGGGAATGACTAGGAAATTCCAAGCTCTTTAATTAGAGATAAAATATTACAATATTGCCTCTCTTTTGTCTTGCTAGCATGTCTCATGATCCCTAGACTTCAAAAAAGATTATGTGTCCACTTTGATCCGCCTCAATAGACATGGCCTTCTCAATTCTTCAAAACTCAATGCAACACCCAATGCCTAAGCTAGCAATGATCATCTATGATGTTTCATTGTCAAGTAAGTACAAGAAATAATATGCTAACAAATTAAGTTCACAATAACTGATTTTGTAGACAAGCCCTCAATTTACTCTCCACTTCCAAGCAAGTTCGTGCACTTATCTACTTTTGATTTTGAAAGATATATTATAACAGGATGTGTTGCACTAAAACTAGCAAGTGGATCATAGTCGACATCACTAGGATCATTTTCTACTTCCAGACACTATTTGCCCCCCAAGTTGCATAAGCCAAATTGGTTTCTTTCCAAACAAGACCTACTTCGTGGGTAGTGAATACTACTTGAGATGTGAATCATTTCTTGTTCATTGCTAAGGATGAATCACGATCATTACTCATATCGCCACCTAATTTTCTTATGGATCGAATTGATGATGAATTCATGGACTTCAAGTCAACCTCTATTACTCTTTTCCCTCATCTTAATGATCTATGCTTGAAAGCCTCAATATGTTGCACATATATTTGGAATAAAACCTCATTTTAGAGTACTGCAACCACTTGTTGCAAACCTTACCACAATACTTGATTTCAGTGAACAAAGGCGAAACCTTATTTTTTGAGTCATTGTCATTGGCAGTCATTGGAGTAGATTTTAACACACGAACCAAGCCTTGTCCATTGGGCTACGTAGATGGTGTCTATTTTGAAAATTTTTTACTACCCCTATCAATAAAACACCTCGAACTTTCTGTAGGAGTGTGATTAGGGATGTTGGCACGAAATGTAAAATTTCATGACAACACATTGGCTTATTCAATCCCTCAGAAGGGGGTATATATGAAATAATTTTCAAGTTTGGAGCAAAACTTTTTTGAGAAAATTTTTGGTGCTTCATCCGCAGTAGAATTATCTACATCCTTGATCAATAAGTGGACTAGGTTTTCCAAACCCCAAGAGAAGTGGTGGTTATTTTTAACACTTATAAAAAATGTTTTAATCAAAATAAATGAAACAATGTTTTTCAAGTTATAGTTGTATTTGATTCACATTCAAGTAAGTGTATCCATTCCTATGCTCATTTCAATTTTCAAATTTTTAAGTTTTAATTTTGATGCAACATTTATATGATACTGACTACTTGTTGTAATTGGCCATTTTTTTCAAGGATGCCATGTTTACAACTTAGTGTGGATGAATCGCATCTCGAGTATTATTTGATCCCTCCACCCTTTATTATGTAAATCAAGGCATGTGCTTCAATTTTTTATCTTTATACTTTGACGCACACATGCATTTACTCACATATGCACATCAAAGTAAGGGCATTATGTAGACACATAATTTTGGTACAAGACCCTAATACATTTTTTCCCTCCATTTTGCTTTACTTTGTCCACTTGTGAATATTTGGTTGTTTCTAATTTTTCTTTTACACCACATTAGCTTCTACTTGGCTCTTAATCATTTTAAATTCATTTAAAACTTCATTATTGCACATCTCTATGTTATTCTCACAAATCACACCTTTGTTTTTCTTTGGATGTCATGTATTTCACATTGTTTCTTCCTTGGGTGGAATCATCAAACCATATGAATCCATCTACCATTGCTTTGTAGGCGCTTTTACCTTTGGTCGAATTCCTTGCATGTTGATCTTTGCTTATTGTTATTTTATAGGGTTGCCCTTAGCACATGTCATGTCCTAAAGCATCTTATTTATACCAAGTCATACAAAACCATTTCTCTAAGTGTTAAGTATCGAAGTATCATTCAAGTATTTGTGCATATCCTACTTCAAGTTCGGGCTTCGTTGATCATATTTATTTCTAAAATTGTGATGGTCTCATCCACCTTGATACTTCAACATTTGTGAGATCACCTCTAGTACCAAAATGAGGTCTAGGAAAATGTGCATATCATTGCACCCAAACTTGGGGTTGAGGAATACCTATCCCTTGTACGAGATTTCATATGCACTACATTATAACTATATGTGGTTCGATTCTAGCATATGGGATACATAGTTGCAACTTCCTTCATGTTGCAAAACCCTTTTTTGTGATTCAGTGGCAAGCTTAATCGTGAGAAAAAATGATCACATTTAAGACATTCTTCTCATGATTATCAAGAAGCACAAGCCCATGAATGTACAACATCCTAAGGTGAACCTAATCTAAAAATTACAAATGAAAAAAATGCGAAGTACATATTTCGTGTAAGAAGATTCAATCATCAGTGATAAACAAGCAACATTGTTCTTCCCTAAGCAGAATTTTTGGTTAGGCTGTAGACTTTGTTTTAGTTTTAGTTTATGTCAAGTTAGTGACCTATATGTGACAAATAGAATGCTAAAGAAGCCAAAGATCATTTGATTGCTTAAAGCTAAAGCCATTCAGGCTTGCATAAAACTTTACAGCAGAGACAAACTTAAGATTGGATGATCCTACATCAAGGGAGCATATTAGATGTGGAAGCTACCATATTATATTAATTTCATCTTTTCTCAAGAAATTGGAAGAATTGGAATCTTAATTAGATTGATATATTTATCTCATATTAATTGTGGAAGCTCACATATTAAATTGATTTCATCTTTTTCTTTAAGTTGGTCCTTTTCCCCTTAGAGAGCAAACATTCTATGATGGTTGTAGTTATGATACCAACCATTAATCTATCATATAACAATCAATAACACATGCTTATAACTTACTAGTAAATGAGCACATATGTAGTAAGTAAATGGTGGATACCAAGAATATTAATTTTTTCATTTATTCTATATATTTTTCAATAGGGTGTACAATCCTATCCTACCTTTATCAACATGTAATCTTGATAATAGAATACATATGCTTTCATAATTAGGTTTACTTAGGTTGTATATCTTAACTTGGTATTTGTTGGGCTCTTCTTAATTTCAATGAGCATTTTATTATTAAAAAAAAAAACTTAAGATGACACCCAATAAAATTTTATATTCGGAAACCTTTGAAAATAGATAGACAGTATTATTTCAACGTCACCATGCCATAATTTCATTGTAGTTAAGAATTAAATTTAATGGTAGATTGACATGAATCATTTTGATAACTGTTATTTATTGAACATTTGCTTTTAAATGTTAATATAATTTATAATATAAAAATAAATATTTAAAGATAATTTATATATTTAATATCATCTTTCAAAAAAATTAATAGTCTACTTACATTTAATTTAATACAGTGCATTTTAAAAAATAATTATATTTCATAATTGAACAATACAAATGTCATCATACCGCCATCAAATTTAGTTATCAATTGTAGCTAGCAATTTTAAATAGAAAATTTCTAAACATGCTTTTTTACTTAATAATCTTAATTTAACAATTTCCAACAAAAATTAATGCGTTCATATAATGCTAAAGTTAATTTGAAAAATTATTAAATTCTATAGAAGTATTAGCAAATGAGATTCAAATTCCTCAAAAATGTGGTTTACAATAAAAACAACTTTATTATGGTGGGTTACTCAATCAAACATATGTGAAAAGATTCGAGTCTATTTTTTTTTTGGATAGATTTGTTAAACCTCAATATAATGGTGTAGTTAGATTAGAGAATATCTATTATTAATAATTAAAAATTTCAAGAAAAAGATAATGAAATCTTTAGTCAAAGTGATATGTAAGAAATTCAAAATAAACATTCTCGAGATTGATATCTCAGTTCGTTTTTAAATATATATATTTAATAAATATTATTTCATATTAAACTTTACACTGAAACGAGAAATCTATTGAAACCCTGGATGAAAGTTTTTAATCGAATCACATTCCATAATACAAGAAGAAAATATACATGTATCATATATATAAATAAAAATACCCAAAATGATATTTATGCTGTCCTCTTGGTAACCCAACAAGAAGAATTAAAAAAAAAAAAAAAAAAAGTGTGATGAATTAATTTACACTATGGAAAGTTGTGAGCTTTTTAATTCAAGAATTCTAAATCCCAACCATAAAACGGTCATCCTTGATTAAACAGTTTTCAGTAAGATTCTATATAAAGGAGGAAGGAGAAAAACGTTTCAAATGATTATATTTTTGTTATGAGAGAAATACATACAATCGCTGAGGGGAAGAATACCTGGATTCAAGGGGGGTCAACATCAATTTTATGAAGGTAGCTTTGATGGAGATTATAGGCCGAGTGTAGAAGAGTTTCATTTCCTATTCAACATGCTTGCTTCGACAAACAATGTCTGCAATTTAACCCTAGATCAAATTGTTAAGCTTCAAAGATATGACCTCCATTGGTTTACAGAAGATATATTGAGAGGTGAACTTGAAGATAGAGAAGGCGATTTGGAGGAATATGGGCAACGCTGCCTTTCTAAGAGTGAATATTCTCAGATGGAGGATCTAATTTAGACAGTACGGAACAATCTTAAATGTTTGGGCTGCCTGCTGATTCCTATCCCTATGGTAGTAATTTCATCTTAACTTGTTCATGCACAGACAAGTGCAATTTGCTTGGAGGATTTGTGGTTGGGAAAAGAGGGAAAACAGTTAATTTGTAACCAGCACCACATATTTACTCTTCTGTTATTGTGAGATGGTTGGATATGAATAATACATGTCCTTTTGGCGGGACTTATGAAAGAGCGAAAGATCCCCTTCACCTCCCATAATTACTGTAAGTAGAGATGTGACTGACAGTAATAATTCTCAGGCTACCAATGCATCCCTATTTGTTCCTCAAAAAATAACCTTTTTTTGAGAAAGATTCCCTCCACGCCCCTAATTACTGTAAAGTAGAGATGTGGGTGAGGGAAATAATTCCCAAGCAACGAATGCATCCCCATCTGCTCCTCCAAGAACTACCTCAGTTGTCAGCTTGATCT
Organism: Torreya grandis; assembly: GCA_037957365.1. Classification (NCBI taxonomy): domain Eukaryota; kingdom Viridiplantae; phylum Streptophyta; class Pinopsida; order Cupressales; family Taxaceae; genus Torreya; species Torreya grandis. Next base: position 372,980 of record JARHVA010000902.1, on the reverse strand, counting down.
GGAATCCACGACTTTGATTTATTTTGATTTTGTACAAGTTTTTTTGCTTTGATATTAATAGGCTTTTACTTCATTTATTTATTATTTGGAGTATGCAAAGTCCCATATGGTGGATGTAGCGTGTTTAAACAGCTTTCAACCAGAGATTCAGTTTTATATAAGTGGAAGTGATATTTTTGCTTTCAAGGTTTGGAGGTTCCCATTAACATCTATCATGTTTGTTTTGAATTTAGGTATTTAGTCTTCTGCTAGTTTATTAAGATCTCATTCCTGAATTTGTATATAATATTTTCTCAATCTGTTGATATATTATACTTAATTAAGACCTATAAGTTTGTTGCTTATTCTGAGTTAATATCATTGACCTTATTTCCGTGTATTCTCTTTTGGCATTTTTTATTATTTAGTTTAGATAAAAGGGGACATCATCTAACCCTAATTTAGTTGTGGTTTCATATTCAGAATGAGAATTTTAAGTAGATTTACGAGTTTTTTTTGTGTGAGAGTAAATGAAAACATCATAGAGGTTGAAGTTGCAGTTCAATATTTAGAACAGAAATTTTAAGTAAATTATCCTAATTAATACTTATGGGCTTGTTTTTATTTTGGTTAAGGTAATTTGGGACATGGGGAGCCCAAATATAATTGTGGTTCTAGATGATTGATGGGTTTTTTTTTTTTCAGTTAGAGAAAATAGGGACATCAATTGGCATGGGCGGGATTTTAACCACATTATCTTAATTAAGACCTCTAGGATCAAAGATTTGAGGCTTCCACAATCCATAATCTGAGAGAAAATATGTTCTTAGAATCACATTGTGTCCATAACCTTAGAGATCCATCATCATGAAAAAACAAAGATTGAGATTGTAGACAAAAGATCCTTATATAGATCACTCAAGTCTAATGCATGATACTCCATGATCCCACCCAAGGAGAAAATAGTAAATGAACTAGCCATTACAAGTATCAATATTGCAACAATTCCTCTACAGCACTTCTCCTAAAGTGTGGTTTTTTTCAACATGTTGATGATGGGCATCCAAGAGTGGCTCAGTTCTAAACCTTCATCTCTATTTAAATAATGTGGATTTTTGCTAATCTCCACCACCTCCCTGACAAGACGTTTGAAAAAAAGATCCTCTACAATAACATTGCCCTTCTCAATAAAAACTTCGGTGCTTGGTTAAAGACAAGTGCTCAACTAGTATTGATTTTCCCACCCTTTCTTGTCGAATATCAGTACTATGCTCTTTTATTCTCACATCAATGGACCTGCCCGTCTCCCCAGTATATGGAACACCACAAGCGAAATCAATTCGGCAAACACCACTCCTCTGTTTCGGCTCCAATTTATCCTTAGTTGATGCTAGGGTCTTTCTAATTTTGTTTTAAGGTATAAAAGTGGTTTTAATGTATTTTCTTGGCCCTGATAATCTCGGAGAGCTTATCGTAAATTACTTCAATGTAAGGAAGGAAAGCAAGCGGACCTTGACCACTATCCTCTACCTCATGTCTTTGCCTATGACCACACCTTGCCTGTTTGAAGGTCCTAGAAATACGCTTCTATTATATCCATTCAAATCAATCTCTTGATCGATATGATGATTATCAAAATTGTAAAACCCTGAGAGGCCAGGGTCTTAAGAACCCCCGCCTTCTATGCTGGATGATGATGAGACAAAGCATTCAAGAAAAGGTCGGTGTGGGTTCATTTCCTATTTACCTAACAATCAAGAGAATTTTCCACCTTCCTAGTGAGAAGGACATCCACAAAAAGTACGCTGCCCTCTTTTTCCAAAAAAAATGCTATTAATGTGAGTGTGGAACCCCTCAAGCTTCTCTTCCGAGATGACATGAATCTTAGCTGGTAACATTTTGATAAAAATTTACAAAGAACGCAAACAATCTTTTCCATGTTCTTAGCTATTGCACGACATCAAGAAAAAACCTAGCATGTCAGTCAACTCCCTCAGTAAAATACCAATGTTAACACAACAAACTGTGTGTAGTTTGTTACAGACATCAAAGAAATGGAGCATTATATAAAGATGTGTTAACCAATAAAACCAGCAGTGTTAAATATTAGCATTTTGTGAGTGCCCAAACCAGGATCCAGGGGCTTCTAGTTGCTACCAGCAGAAGGAATTGGCAAAGGATTCGCTCCAAGAACCTGGTTTTTTGTTTCCAATGATATCATCTTCGTTGAGATTTTCCGTAGATAATCTTGCTGCACACATAGAGGGCCCATAAATATTCTCCATTAAAAAAAGATCAGCAAAAATTAGCAAATACACACGATAATGATATAATATTATATATTCAGAAGGCAATGGCACTCACATCATATGAATAAAGTAAAGTATCAAATAATGGTGGGAATAGGGTGAAAATTTGGACATCATTTGTTTATTTAAGAGTTGAGTATTTTACACAATTTTCACCAACAATTTAGAAAGATGGGATGCGATCAGATCTGTCTGTGTGCGGTAAAAGAGTCTGCAGTAGCGTTAAATTCATAAACAAGCCACACTTCTGCTGCTTTCTTGAGGCAAACCACTGTATTAAAATTGACACCGTATTGGGGGTCTCCATAAGACAGAAAACAAGTATGAAACCTGTGAAAAAAATATCATTTGCTTTGCAAGAATATGTCAAATGTGTATGGATCATAGAAAAATAGTGAGAAACTAAAACATATACCAAGACTGGAGAGTTTAAGTCACTCAACTATTATTTGGGGAATTTATTGAATTAACATTCATAGCACTTGGTACATTAGTGTTGGATTAAATTGAGAGGGATTTAAGCTGGAGGAAAGGTTAAACTTAATTTCATTATTATTAAGGGAAAACCAGTTTATCTTATATATAATTTCACAGTTTCAGCTACCGGGCACCGGCATATCACCAATTACTTTCAGTCGGCCTTGGATGCTACGTGATGGTGTTAGGGGTGAGGCTCTTCTTCTGCCTCCCTCCCCTTCGGCACCCTTCACCTCTCCTTTTGTACTCTCTTGGCCCTTTTGGCCCATGCTGCTTCTTCTTCTCTCTTCTTTCTTCTCTTGTTGTCTTCGGATGACCCTTTTGGGTCTTCCTGCTGGATCTTTTGGCTTTGTACTTTACAGTCCCATTGACCTACTTTTGTGGTCAGTTGTTGGACATTAATATAATTATCTTATCTTATCTATCTTATCTAAATTCTTACTAAAATCTGTCATTTTTCCTCATGTTTTTTAAAATTAATTCAATTGAAACGCATATTTAGCTATTTTCACTTCTTTTTCCCAAAAATTGTAACCAAAAGACGGAGATATTGTATTATTTATCAGCAGAAAATCTATAAACAAGGCATACAATATTACAATATCAGATACTAGCACTAGCAGCAGCTATCATAAGGAAACTCAGGCAGAAAGAACACAGAAAGAAACTTTGCAATGCTGATTACACAAAAATTTGACAAAATGGACTACATTCCACAGAAAACTAATGAATTATGTGTGTGTGTGTGAGTGAGTGTGAGTATGTGTGTGGGGGGGGCCAAGAGAAACACACCTGGTCCACAGCAGCAGTGTAAATCTTCTCTTCAAACCGCAAAGCAATTTTTTTGAGATCTTCCATGCCTTCAGGACCCCTGACTGGCATGTGTTTTTGGAGAGTATCCATTCTGCATGCAAACATTCACACTTAAGAGACCTTACATAATTTCCACCGACAACCCAGCCAACTGCAAACACTTTTGCCAAATATAGAAATGCCACAATATCTTTGCTTGAAATTACAAATCTTTGAAAGAGACATAGAGCTAAAGAGGGGATGTGTTAAACATGCAATGGAATTACCTGTCATACAGAAAATCGGTAGCTCATAATTACAAATGCATCAAGAAATTGAATTCACAAAGAATGAACAGGTTTTCAACTTAAGACTTAGCAATAACTATATTTATGTACTAACCAGGTAAACATTGTGAACAAAATACAAATCTGGGACTTCAATAAAACGCCAACCAGTTTACATGTAAATTACTTATCTTTGTTTACAGCTTATAATAGTCTTTTCGTCAAGCCAAACAATGGAAAGTGAAACCGATCATATTCTTTATTTCACTTCATTGGCATATTATGTAAAATGACATTAATCTTTCAACAGTGATCTTTTGTCATGTCCCATTTTGTTCTCTCATGTTGCTTGAAAATATTGTAGTTATTTTCAACAAAGGCTGTGACTCTCAAAGTCAGCAATGTGGTACAAGAACTATGCCAAATTATGCTACCACTGAACTTATATCTGCACTCTTGGGCGAGCATACTGTGAAATAAGTTCTAGCTCGTGTTTGTACACCCAGCAATGAATGCACCCATTTATAGCCTGGAGATAATCCACTTCAGCACTAGGTATTGGTACCTTGTATGTCTATTAGCAATGTATTGGGCCCATTGATGTAAATTTAATTTATGTATTTATGTCCAAAGCTAACCATAAATAGGTTAATGGGGCCAAAAAAATTACATAGCTAATTAGATCCAGGAGTCAAAATAGAATTCAACGAAAACGAAAACAAAAAGTATGTACAGCTCAGAAAGAGAAATGTAGGAAGTTGCAAATGGCAGTCATTAATATTTTCTATTCTTGGAATCAAAATAGAATTCAAGGAAAATAAAAAAAAAAGTATGTACAGCTCAGAAAGAGAATTGTGGAAAATTGCAAATGGCAGTCATTCATATTTTCTATTCTTCTCGATCTTCTCAATCAGATATATTTACTACAGTAAAATCTAAATGAAAAAAGAGCTAAAACAGAATTTATTAAATATAAATAAACACAGAGGTGTTAGAGTACAATCTACAAGAGAAAATAGCTAAAACAAAAACTATTAAATATTTTTTTCGAACATAGGCTTTCTGCCCAAGGATAATGATAATATTTTTTTCGAATTAAGCAAATACACATGATAATGATATAATATTATATATTCAGAAGGCAATGGCACTCACATCATATGAATAAAGTAAAGTATCAAATAATGGTGGGAATAGGGTGAAAATTTGGACATCATTTGTTTATTTAAGAGTTGAGTATTTTACACAATTTTCACCAACAATTTAGAAAGATGGGATGTGATCAGATCTGTCTGTGTGCTGTAAAAGAGTCTGCAGTAGTGTTAAATTCATAAACAAGCCATACTTCTGCTGCTTTCTTGAGGCAAACCACTGTATTAAAATTGACACCATATTGGGGGTCTCCATAAGACAGAAAAACAGTATGAAACCTGTGAAAAAAATATCATTTGCTTTGCAAGAATATGTCAAATGTGTATGGATCATAGAAAAATAGTGAGAAACTAAAACATATACCAAGACTGGAGAGTTTAAGTCGCTCAACTATTATTTCGGGAATTTATTGAATTAACATTCATAACACATTATATTCAGTACATTAGCGTGGGATTAAATTGAGAGGGATTTAAGCTGGAGGAAAGGATAGACTTAATTTCATTATTATTAAAGGAAAACCAGTTTATCTTATATATAATTTGTTCTCTTACTAAAATCTGCCATTTTTCTTCGTGTTTTTTAAAATGGTAACCAAAACATGGAGATGTGTATTATTTATCAGCAGAAAATCTATAAACAAGGCATACAACATTACAATGTCAAATAGTAGCACTAGCAGCAGCTCTCATAAGGAAACTCGGGCAGAAATAACGCAGAAAGAAACTTTGCAATCTTGATTACACTAAAATTTGACAAACTGGACTACAATTCATTTTTCACAGAGAGCTATATATATATGGATTCCATTCCATAGAAAACTCATGAAAATACACACACACACACACTCCATTCCACAGAAAACTCATGAAAATACACACACACACACTCCATTCCACAAAAACTCATGAATATATATATATATACTCGTACTCGGAGAGTACTCGCCCAGCGCCCAAAAAGTTTACTCGGTGATTATGCGACAACCACTCGCCATTATTCGACAAATTAAAAAAATACTTAAATTTTTAAAAAAACATAAATTTTATAGAAATTATAGTTACAAAATGTATAAAATAAGTCTGTAAAACATTGGGGAAGCGTTTTATATTAGATTTGAATACAAGTATAAAATCGCATAATCATGATTCATACGAATACAACTGTGATACTATCAAATTTCAATAACAAAATGATACGGTGATACTTATACAAGAATCTGCAAGTACAAATTACATGAATCTATAATTTTCTCTTCCTTGCTCTCTGGGAAACTAAGGGAGACTAAGAAACTCCAGTCCTCCCACTCTGCTGCCCCTCCTTGCTCTGCTTAGAATGTTGCGTCTGTGGCTCCACCCTTCAACCAAATGGTAGTGACTCCTCATTTGCCTCATGTTCGACAACATCTACAAGAATGTCATCCAATCCAATATCTCTTGCTTCTGTTAATACACAAGGAAGTCTTTTAGTTGTTTCTTGAATGCAAGGTGTCTAATATCTATCATACCTACATCCCTTCATGCATCCTTCATACCTCCTATGATGTCTCCCTGAAATCTTAAAACCCTGAAATATGGCCAAGTCTGAAAACCTGAAACCCTGAAATAAAGCCCTGAATTCTGACTAAGTCTGAAATATGATAGGATACTCCAAAACCTAGAATTTGCATTATAGCTCCTAGAGATCCAAAACCACTCTCAAACACCCTGAAAGTATATATATAAAATATAACTTAAAGTATAAGAAACTAGATGTCCATATCTAAATGTTTATTTTATATATATACTGTGGGGGCATGTGCGTTTAAAAATGACAAAAAACTATGTTTTTCCCACATTTTTCATGCATTCTACTCAGGACTTGGCGAGTACTGGCACAGTACTCATGAGTATTGGCGAGTACTCAACGAGTACTGTGCCAGTACTCGCCCAGATCCGAGTAATCAAAACACCGCCATTTTGAGTGGTGATTAATCATTTTCGGTGAAGTTTGGCGATTACTCGCCCACTCGGCGAGTATGCAAACTATGTGTGTGTGTGTGTATATATATATATATAACAAGAGAAAAACACCTGGTCCACAGCAGCAGTGTAAATCTTCTCTTCAACCACAAAGCAGTCTTTTTGAGTTCTTCCATGCCTTCAGGACCCTTGACTGGCATGTGTTTTTGGATAGTATCCATTTTGCATGACAATATTCACACTTAGAGACCTTACCTAATTTCCACCGACAAACCAGCCAGCTGCAAGAACTTTTGCCAAATATGGAAATGCCACAATATCTTTGCTTGAAAGTACAAATATTTGAAAGAGACAAAGAAAGAAAGAGGGGAGGTGTTAACATGCAATGGAATGACATGTCATACAAAAAGTTGGTAGCTCATAATTACAAATGCATCAAGAAATTGAATTCACAAAGAATGTACATGTTTTCAACTTAAGACTTGCATACTATATTCATGTACTAACCATAAACATTGTGAACAAAATACAAAGCTGGGCCTTCAATAAATCGCCAACCAGTTCATAGGTAAATTAATTCTCTTCATTTACTGCTTTTTATAGTCTTGTCAATGTTGCCGAACAATGGAAACCAATCAACTTCTTTATTTCACTTCATTGGCATATTATGTAGAATTGCATTCCTCTTTCAACAGTGACCTTTTGTCATGTCCCATTTTGTTCTGTCATGTTGCTTGAAGATATTGTAGTTATCTGCAACAAAGGCTATGACTCAAAGTCAGCAATGTGGAACAAGAACTATGCCAATTATGCTACCACTAAATTATATCTGTAGTCTTGAGCGAGCATATGGTGAAATGAGTTCTTGCTTGGGTTTGTATACCCAGCAATGAAGGCGCCCATTTAAAGCCTGGAGATAAACCACTTCAGTACTAGGTATTGGTGCCTTGTATCAGTACTAGGTATTGGTGCCTTGTATGTCTATTAGCAATGTATTGGGTTCATTGATGTAATTATATTAATGTATTAATGTCCAATGATAACCATAAATAGGTTAATGGGGCCAAAAAATTTACATAGCTAAATAGAGCCAGAAGTCAAAATAGAATTCAAGGAAAACAGAAAAACAAAAAACATTTACACCTCAGAAAGAGAATTGTAGAAAGTTGCAAAAGGCAGCCCTCCATATTTTCTATTCTTCTCGGTCAGATATATTTACTACAATAAAATCTAAAGGAAAAAAGAGCTAAAACAGAAACGATTAAATATAAATAAACTCAGAGGTATTAGAGTACAATCTATAGGAAAAAATAGCTAAAAGAGAAGCTATTAAATATTTCTTTTCGAACATAGGCTTTCTGTCCAAGGATTGCAGCAGTTATATCAAGTTTCAGTTGGGATCCTAATAATTTTGCAACTGGTAGCTTATCCAGGAAGTAGTTGTGCTAAGAAATTACACATTTTTCAATTTGAAGGTCGTTAATACCCAGTACTCTAATACACTCCATATTCCTAACATTTATTGGCAGGCCTAACCCATATGTAATAATAAGATATACTTTCATGACACATTGATCCCCACCATTGTAATTATGGATGTAGAATCTCGATCCTTATCCAAAAGATCAAACCACAGTCTTCCCATGGTAATCTTTTTCAATAATCTCTCTTTTACAAAAAAGTGACATTTAGCCAATTGCATTGACAATAAAATGGATTATATACAATCCCATGTAAATGATTTCTGTTTTCTATATTACCCTAACATGTGCACTACAGTAATACTCCTCTGTAGTCTCTTCGCTACACAAAGTGAAGCATTTACACACTCTTAACTCATTTCAGTCATAGTAACAAATCATATCTTATCCTATCAAATTGTTCTGCATGCCCTCTCTAGTTTACAAATTTTGATTAATTTTGTCTATAGTTAAAATATCAAATCCTATCTTATCTACTTGCTCTATGTCCTATCATATCCTTAAATGCACGTTGTAATAATCATCCTAGATCATAAATCCAGTGTTCAAGTCACGGCTACACACTTCAAAGTTAAACTCAATATGGCATTGTTCTCAGAATGAGACATTTTTGCAACTGGTAGACTGTCTAGGAACTTGTTGCACTAAATTACCAAGCATTTTGCCATCATGACAATCCTCCTTGTAAAAGGCTGTTAGAAAAGAACCACTCATCAGAGACAGATGTACTAGATATAAAATTCTAAGACATACCAAACCGAATTATAAGCATGAAAAAACGTATTCATAAAGTACTCATGGCAGAGGCATAAGGGAAGAAGATTTGCAAACTCCAATATCAAATAAAGAATACTTCAAAAACAATGCATTATTCTTCATGTGCTTGAAGCATTACGTATCAGGGTATTTATAATATTTGCACAAAGGATTCTCTATTATGGGCTGACATGGACATATTGCACATATTTATTCTCATCTGATCCCTACATACTCCTATCTTATCCACTAGCCTTCCTTAATGACTCTTATATTTACAGTTGACTACTTTCTTTTTAGCACTCCTACTTGGTTAAATATTTCACAAATATTTAGATTTGAACTTAGACAAGCTGAAACTATTTCAAAAAGACTCAATGCCATATTATATCTCGACAATACTCAATATCAGCAATTGACTTGGCCCAAGAAGAGTTTAATACTCCAACGCTAGTTTTAAGCATATCCACCTTCCAATTTCACATGCACAAAATGTGTTGAGGGCTTTGGAGGTTTATTCACCTCCATTGTCACATGTAAACCCTTTAAAAGGGTATTTCATATTTGCCACTTGCCACATGCTTTAAATGTATATTGTATATACATTCTCAAGGCATCTTAATAGCATAAACCATTGTTTTCCTAGATTTCATCAATAAAGGTAATAAAATACCTTGTGCCACCATGTGACAAGAGCTGCATTGGACCACAAATGTTAGAGACTCTTGTTGATCCCACATTATGTTCTTAGTGATTGTGCATTACATGCTCAAAGTCAAACATATGATGCCTAATAAATGCTTTGGTTGCCCCGTCATTTGTAGCACTCACTGGTAATTTTGGCACTTTTGCACACAACATATACAATTTCCCTCTCTAATAGTCTTTAGCATTAACCCTACCTTCAAGGTTATGAAAACACATTTGAATTAAAGGCACCAACAACCAACACTATAATTATGCCAACAGGTGTTCTACAATGGCAGCCAAGGGTGGTGATGGTAAACTGTAATGTCTGTAAGTTTGTAATGTCTCCAAATGGGACGAATTAAAGCAAAAGGTGTATTCCTCAAAATTCGCAAATCTGAAAATGCAATCAACAAACCCTAGATTGCAAAACAAGCTCTCAAAACCTTTAATAAACCCTAGAAAACCTAGGCACCAAAATGATAGGGTTTTATGGGTAAAATCCAGCCAACTTATTCCAAAATAACTGAAAATGTGCAAGAAAAATTCAAATTTAATTTGCACAAATAAGTACCTTTTTTACCTGTTTTCTGAAGCTCAAACACCACAATAAGATAGTAGAAAATTTTGATTTATTATCAAAAATACAGCTGTTGTTCGGAGTGAAATTCCTCTTCCAACCCCTGCCAAAAATAGCCACGATCCTTCGAAAAATACAAGAAAAATTCCAGCGACCTATTTGGGCATAGAAAATGCCGAAATAGCCCCTCTAGGTTAATCGCCCCACTTTCAAAGTGCTAGAAAAAATAGTAGTTGCACGTAAAAAATCCTTTGAAAACTTGTCAAATGATTAAATAATAATTTTGCAAATTATTATTTAATTTTTCTCCTTCAAACCCTTCACAAATTGTCTCAAAACTTCACACAAATAATTTAAAAAATAGCAAATAAAATCATATTATTTAATTTGCGAATTTTAGATCAATTGAAGCCTTCAAACCAAATAGTTAATAATCCAAGCTCTCCAAATGGTTCGCTCCACTTGCAAAAATAGCATAATAAATTAGCAAACTCAAGATGCAAAGAAAAGACCACAAAACCCTCATAAACATGCACACAAACCCTCCAAAGCAATTCGCCCCACTCCTTAGGGTAAGAACAAGATCTCCTTTAGCAATGGTGGTGTCAAAAGACACCTTTTAGATTGATCAATCACCAACCATAACGAACCTCTATTGGGCATGCATCCCAATAATTTTCTTCAAGCATGAAGAACAAATTATCAAAATTCAGTATATCCTCCATTGTAGCCTTAGCCATGTATTTATATCTTCCTAAGAGGGTGAACCACATATCCTCCATTGTAGCCTTAGCCATGTATTTATAACTTCCAACGAGGGTGAACCACTTTGAGAAGATAAAACACCTTTCTTTTTCCTTGCTTTAGCTCCCATGTCGACATCTCCTTTTTGAATAATAGATTAATTGATTGCCTTAACTAAAATAGAGATTAAAATTAGTTTTAAGGCAAATAAATTAATACTTAATTCATTTAAGCACTTTAGTGGTAAAAACCCTTTTTAAAATATTTTATTAATTAATTAATAATTGTCCTACGATAAAAATCACTATTTCGACAATTAATAAAATAATATTCCCCAAAAAAAGGCTCCTTTAGCCTATGGGGAATAGACTAAAGGTCTTTAAGACCTGTTTATTCATGATGTGAAAATTGGGACATCACAGTCCTTCCCACCCAAAATTGCTTGTCTTCAAGCAATTGCAAAATCCAACGTTACTGATTTGTGGCCCTAGGCCTGCGTTGAGCACCCAGGTTCGAACCCGGTGCTGGTGCTGGTGCGAGGTCCAGTTCGCTGCCTCAATGCCCAGGGTTTGCCCCTGGGCACCCGAGTGCGTTGGGGGTTCTTTCCAAAAGAACCCCCAACGCACTCGAGTGCCCAGGGGCAAACCATGGACGTTTGGGCAGCGAACCCGCAGTTGTCGACGCCCAAAAGCTAGCAAAAAACATTTTTTTAAAAATTTTATTTTCCTTTTTCACCAAACCCAATGCATTTAAATAATTAAAAACACCTTCCTCAACCCTAAAAGCCAAAAGCAAAAGCATACTTCAACAAAAATGAGAAAAACAAAGTGACAAAAGGAAAAACACTTGACTCTTTGTTTAATTTTCTCATTATCAGGGTAGGATTTATATATTTCCCATGTATCAGGCTAGAATTTCTATATTTTTTGTATGGACGAACCCAATAACGAACCCAACAAAAAAAAATCGCCGTACCAACAAACCGGGTTCTTCGAACCCGCACCAGAACAAAAAATAAATTGGTAACATTGGCAAAATCCAATTAGGTGTCCCAACACACCTTATCAAACAATGTCCACATTTACTTGTTTCCCAATGAAGAAAATCCTCAAATGGCTTCTTCATACTATTGTACCTGTACTTTGGGCGCTGCCTCCTCGTGCTAGAAGTGTCTTCATAGCCTTCCGAAGGCTCCATATGCTCCCAAACATTCCCACAAGAAGGATGTACCCTCTCATTGTGAATGCTTCTTACATCACCTTCCCAATGTGCCAACATAAGTATGTTTTCAAAATCTTGTATGAGCTAGACCAAATTAGCTTTTCCTTTATGGTAACATCACTGTATATGCAAGTAGATTACTAATTTTTCATGTGTACAAACACAAATAAACATAATCATACCTTTTTTGACCCAAGAGTTGGAACATGTCATAAAATTCAGAATTTTCCCCTTCCATGCATGGCTGTGTTTGACCTCTTAAATCTGATTTTTCCGGATGACAAAGTTCAGAATTAATATATGCATTCATCCATTCTCCTATGAGCTGAAGCATGCCCTGATTTTGCAAATTTGTAATCATGTTAAGTGGTTGGAATTGCCCCTTTGACTCAAAAATTTATGAGAAACAAAAATCAAACTTCATACCATTTTTTTCAGCTTTCTTCCTTGGCTTCCACATGCAAGATAAGTTGTTCTTTGCATAGAGTAAGGAACATGAATGTATCCAAATAAATTCCGAATTTTTTGGAGAGAAGGAAAACCAATTTTCTACCTCCTTGATCTCATGACTCAAATTATTATTTTCAGCAATCATTGGGCTCAATACACATAAACAAATAGTGATTTTCATACCTTGAGGGTTGTTCCAGCTTAGGAAACGCTGCCCTTATCCATTTCTTCTTGAAAAAGACTTTTTCCATGGTTTTTGATGTCACCTTCAATGCAATACAAAATTCAGATTTAGTCATACTTATTGATTTAATGGAAAGCTGAATTTTCTTTGAAGTCATTGGCTGTCCTTGATCAAAATTTGCAACCTTTTGCCATGGCTTAAAAATCATACTTGCATCCCACAACAATTCAGAACCTTGATCTACCTCTTTATCCATTTCAAACAATGAATTGTCCATACAACGGAAATCACTTGCATTCCACAACAAGTTCGAACCTCGATCCATTTCAAACAATGGATTGTCCATACAATGCTCAATTTCTATCTTTGTGTCTTTTCGTTTTTCCGAAAAGCATCCCAAATCAAAGTCTTCTTAGAGCCTAAGGAGTTCATCAATCACTTGTTCAATTTCCTTATCCCTTGCCTCATCCTCTTGCTCCCTTAATTGTTTTGCCATCACAATCTGATTTTCCGTCTCTAAAAGTGCCCTTTGACTACCTTTTAAAGAGTCCTTGGTTGATTCTAGCTCAAAAGTGAGCTCCTCCACCTTAAGCTTCATTGCCTTATGTGCATTTAAGGCCTCATCTACAACTTTGATAGCCATATCCTTGTCCTTGATCATGTGAAAATAATCTGATTTTGTTGTCTCCATTGCAACTTTGATTGTGTGCAAGTCCATCAAAGTGATCCTTCTCTTCAAACATTCCCCTTTTACATTGTGCATTAATTCATCAAGATGCCTTTTTGTGCCATTCCACCTTGTTAGGGTTTGTACTTCCCTCTCACTTGTGATTAACAATTGTTTTTTCCAATATCCCTCATCCACTCTAGAGTCATGCCACGAAAATGAACAATTATTAGAATCATTGCAAGAATCAATATTTCCATCCACAACATACCTCTTTATGGGGTCATCCATGAATACCCTAGTTTCTATGTCTTCTTCTCTTTGAATTTCAAACTTTGTGATACTTGGCTACCCCAAAATACTTAGCATTTATTCATGTTGGCCAATTATTTGCAGCTTAAAAAACTCAGATTTTTTATGCTCACAATCTTCTCCTCTAGGCTGCCCCAAAGTGTCACATTTTGTTGCTTACCTCCTCTCAAATTTGATTTTTCTATTTGGTTGATCCTCCATAGGAATCCTCATGAAGCATTGTCCATCCACTCTTTTTGTTTTCTACTTGCAACCCTTGTTGCTTATAAATTTTTGGTTCTTGTGGCACAGAAATTTCGGTTAATGGTTGCTCACAAACTTCTGATTTGTCTTCTCTTACATGCTCCATTATAAAAAATGGCCTTAATTTTTCCTCACAAATACTTGCAACATTTTCAAACAGCATTTGAGCAACTGAAAATTTATTTTTTTCTAACTTTAAACCTGGCAATAAGATAGACAACAATGGCTCGAAAAGATCATCACTTTCATTGGTTGTTAAGGTCATCACCTTTTGTATGGAAGTTATCATACATTCTGTAGGATTTTTACTTGCAACTGTAAGGAAATGTTGAAACATTTCAAGAATAAATGCACCACACTCTAAATCCAACGTTAGCACACAAGATATGACCTTTGCCATATTTCCTAGAATAGTGATCCTCTTATTAAAAGAACTTGTGATGTCACCAAGACCTTCAAACCTTTCCACCATCGACTAAAATATTTCCTTCATGATGTTGTCACTGTATGACTGTTCTCGAGCTATTATCCTTGTAATTTCACTAATACAAGTGATAGCTACAAGTCTCATATCTGAATTTAAATGTCTCAAAATCTTGGGTCTAGCCAAATAAACCACCAAAGGATTCATTGCCCAAAACATAGACTTAGAATCTGATTGTCCTATCATGGACAAACATTTTGCTGCTTCCTTCAAAATATTGAGCAAAACATTTTTTAAATGATATGAATGCTCAAGTTTTTTTCCCAATCTGTGAAGCTTTGTTCTGAATTCATCTTCACTCATCAACTCCATGATTCATAGACGATGCATCCAAATCTGCAAACACAAACCCTCATAGGCTGGACAAGATCAATGCTCTGATACCACTGTAATATCCCCAAATGGGACAAATTAATGCAAAATGGGTTTTCCCCAAAATCCACAAATCTAAAAATGCAATCAACAAACTCTATATTGCAAAACAAGCTCTCAAAACCCTTAATGAACTCTAAAAACCCTAGGCACCAAAATGATAGGGTTTTATGGGTAAAATCCAGCCAACAACTTAATCTAAAATAACTGAAAATGTGCAAGAAAAATTCAGAATTTAATTTGCACAAATAAGTACCTTTTTTACCCGTTTTCTGAAGCTCAAACACCACAATAAGATGGTAGAAAATTCTGATTTATTATCAAAATTACAGCTACTATTCGGAGTGAAATTTCTCTTACAACACCCGTAAAAAATAGCCACGATCCTCCGAAAAATACCAGAAAAATTCCAGCGACCTATTTGGGCATAGAAAATGCCAAAATAGCCCTTTAGGTCAATCGCCCCACTTCCAAAGTGCTGGGAAAAATAGTAAAAAATTATACAAAATATTCTTGCCTTTTGCAAGTAAAAAAATCCTTCAAAAACCTATCAAATAATTAAATAATAATTATGAAAATTATTATTTAATTTTTCTCTTTCAAACCCTTCACAAATTGTCCCAAAACTTCACACAAATAATCAGAAAAATAGAAAATAAAATCATATTATTTAATTTGCGAATTTTAGATCAATTGAAGCCTTCAAACCCTAGATCCAAGCTCTCCAAGTGGTTCGCTTCACTTGCAAAAACAACACAATAAATTATCAAATTCAAGATACAAGGAAAAGACCACAAAACCTTCATAAACATGGACACAAACCCTTCAAAGCAATTCGCCCCACCCCTTAAGGCAAGAACAAGATCTCATTTAGCAATGGCGGTGTCAAAAGACACCTTTTAAATTGATCGATCACCAATAGTAGTGAACCTCTATTCGGCATGCATCCCAATAGTTTTCTTCAAGCATGAAGAACAAATTATCAAAATTCAACATATCCTCCATTGTAGTCTTCGCCATGTATTTATAACTTCCAAATAGGGTGATTCGCTTTGGAAAAATAAAAAACATTTTTTTTCCTTGTTTTAACTCCCATGCCGACATCTCCTTTTCGAATAATATATTAATTAATTGTCTTACCTAAAATAGTAATTAAAATTACTTTTAAGACAAATAAATTATTAATTAATTCATTTAAACACTTTAGTGGTAAAAACCACTTTTTAAATATTCTATTAATTAATTAATAATTGTCTTATGATAAAAATCACTATTTCAACAATTAATAAATAATTAATAAAATAATATTCCCCAAAAAGGGCTCATTTAGTCTATGGGGAATAGACTAAAGGTCTTCAAGACCTGTTTATTCATGATGTGGAAATAGGGACATCACAGAGTTGATAACAATTAATTTTCGATCTTCAATTTAACTGTCATATGGAAATTTTTTTCTTCTTATTTGGAGAAGTCGATCGAAAAATTGTACTATCTTGAGCATATGGTAAGTTTGGAACCCGTTTGTTTTTTACCGAAAAGAATTTTTTGACCCTGACACACAGTGAATCTAGACTGAGGCCATCTATCACCAGTCAATAGGAAATTTGTGAAGAAGGTAATGAAGTCATTAATCAATGCGATATGACACAAATCCAAGATAGGCACCTCGAGATTGATATCTCTCAGCATTTTTCAGATAGATGGATTTAAGATACTAGTTTTACTTTATTCTAACAAATTCTTAGCTTGACCGGGCATGTATAACACACCATAAATTATTTTTACCGAACCATCAGACATTTATATTGAGACATGTCCTTGTCCATCTATTTCATGTTTACTATTATATCCAAGGATGACATTGACATTGCTAAATTGGTTCCGTGCAGAAGGCCCAAACTTCAAGTACCAACATCTTGAAGGGCTAAAATTTGTGACTGTAGAAAACAATTTATTTTTATTATTGCATGATGTTGCTTTAGCTTAGGCCTTGTTTTCCTTTACTTCATCGATAGATGGAAGCCACGCTTTTCTTTCTTTTGCAAAATACCCTTCAAGGCAACATAAACAATTCCCCTTCTCCTCGTCCGTTAATTTTTAAGGGATTGGTTTTTCATGATTGTGTTAGGAGATGAAGTTAATATTTAGATCTTCAGCATTGTGGTGTGGTATATGGCAATCCCATGTCCAATAGTTTTTTGTATGTTTTGGGTGCAGCCAGGGGGCAGGGACTGCCGCCCCTACCTAAATTTTTACCATCTGTACAACCATGCAATACTTCTAGATTGTAAAACATGGTATGACTCTTATAGAAGTTGCACGACACGGTTTTTGGATCCTTCTTTGGCCTCTATAAAATAACCATGACCCTTTGAGGTTAGATAGACTGATGTAATTCTGATTTTGCTGTTTATAAAGTATGACAGAGAGATGTTTTGCTCTGTGGTTTTTCCCTGGTATATTTCCAGGGTTTCCATGTAAATCTTGTGTATATTTGCTGTTATTTTCTGGTCTTATTTCATTGCTGTATTATTTTTTGCACAGTTATTTTCTTACAGATGGTGGGAAACATTACTCTCATTCTTGTTCCATGCTTTTAGCTGTCAAAATCACTGGACTCAATCTTGCATTATTCCTGTGAATAAAAGTAACAACGCCATAACTTTCTCCAAATCTGAACAAAAGTAGTTCACAGTTGTACAACTAATCCTTCGCATGCTACAAATTGTTCTCTTAAGTTCATAAATTGAATAATGCGTTATGCTGTGCTTTGAATACCCTTAATGTTCTAACTGTAAATGCCGTCATTGCAATTTCAGATCCTTAAGCTTTCCAAAACAAACCCTAATTAGGTTTTCCCTGACTTAGGTTAGACTAGAGGAACCAAAAAGAATGCAGGAATTTACTATAACAGCAAAGAAGATCGTGGACAATAAAATGTTCCATAGCTAGAATTAGAATTAACACACCTACAACATCTTTGAGGGATAGAATTCATTCATAATTTGTGATTTTTTCATTATAAAATGAGAAATTACACTACTTCTGTGTGCTCGGACAATCATGTATAAGCATTTACATCCTCGATTTCAATATATTACTTTTGTAAAAACCAAATACTGGCTAAATGCAAAATATTGATTTTATCCTCCATTTCTATTTTAATGTCTTCTTATCCTTAGCCACTACTTTTCTCTTTATAAAATTAAACCCAAATCGACTTATATCGGGCTAGAAGAACCAAAACAGATGCAGGAATTTAACAAGGCATTGAACAAAAATTGACAATAAAAGCAGAGGAACGATCTAAACATTAAACCCTAATATACTTACGTTGGGCTGGAAAAAACAAAGCAGACGCACGAATTATCAAGGCATCGAAGAGGATTGACAATAAAAGAAGGAATAATAAAAAAATTAAACCCTAATCAACTTATGTAGAACCAAAGCAGATGCTGGAATTTACCAAGGAATTTATCATAGCAGACACCATTTTGAATTATTCTGGATCAGGATTTGTTTTTTTAGGGTACGCATCAAGTTTTAGCTCCACTCCTAATGGTCTGGTACAGAAATGAATAATCTGATTTTGTGGGTTGAACAGAGAGAGAGCATTGATGATATGTGCATTGTGATTGGCATTACAGAAAAACCCAAAAACATATTAAAAGAAAAACTAATTTTATCACAGCATGCACCCAAAACAAAAAGCAAGGATAAAAGAGAATTGAGAGTAAAATGAATTACATTTTAGTGACCATCTTGTTTCTGGCATCAGGAGGAAGACTCCAGGTGCTGGGCTCCATCAGATAATTAGTGTATTGCTTTGATGCAAATAATTTGCAGGATGTTTTGGCAACAAAAGCGATTGTCGATGGATCAAAGTAAATGGATTGACGGCACCCAGGTGATATGAAAAGAATGAATGAATTGGGAATTAATGTGGAAGGCTGGTTTTTTTTCCTAAATTTAAAAACCTAAAAAAACGTTTTTTTGATTGAGAAGCGTTTATATATTAGTATAAAATAAGATATGGTATAATGTTAATTACATTAAAAAAATGGGTGCAAAAAGTCACGTTCCATGAGTAAAGTTATATCGATGAATAGAGAAAACCTCTCGGAGAAAGTAATAAAAAGTGGTCATAAAATGATCACACCAAAAAAAAGCTACATCACATCAAATGTCAAGTACGCAGAGAAATCAAAGTACTAAATATGTTCCCATATATCTGAAGGCTTATCACTCCATCTTCCCATGGTCGGAAGATCTCCGTTAATAGGGAAGGGCTCCCAACTAAAGTTTTATTGCTCTTCCCAAATCTTGTTTTGATTTAATTTAATTTATAAATCAATTTTTACAAGAGGTTAATAATGGGCAATGCCATCGAAGAACATATTTTATACATTAAAAGATTGTTAAAAGTATTTCAAAAATATATAGAAAGAAAAACAAAATTAATAAGAAATGATTATTTTATTATTTTAAGGTTTTAGATTTTCAAATCGATAAAATGTGTATTGCTTCATAGATATAGGTTAAATTTTCTAGACGTGTGGTCTCTTGATATAACACCCTGTTTTTATGTGTCGGGTTTTAAGGCACTTGTCAGTAATGCCCTGTTGATAAGCTATTGCTCCTTTGTCGACGATGGCGTACGTGTCATTTGTGATGCATTGGTTGCGGTACATGTGCATGCATTTTGAGCAGGATACCTTGATGGTGTTAATGTGGTCTAATAAGGCCAAAGAACTATTGTATAGAGTTATTGTTTGCCTTGAGCTATTTGGTAAGTGGGTCGATCTGGGTCACCATTTTGACAATTATGTTTTGAAACTTATTTAATTGACATAGTTAGATAACTATATTGACATTGATGTTAGTATCTTGGAATATAATCTATAGTTGGTTAAAGAGGATATTTACCATGGAGATATGTTGAAATTGCTTAAATTTTGTGTTTAAATGTTGGTCATAAGAAATATGTATGGTGATTTTCCTCGTCATAAATGTTTTGGTATATAAGACATTGTCGTGATACTTGGTTAAAGGAATTAACAATTGAATCGATTTTCAAATCTACTAATCACTTATCAAAAATAGCTTTAAACGTCTCATCTTCATTTTCAGATATTTTATTAAGGTAAATTCGAATTCAAGTTAAATGAAATACAATAAATATTTATAAAATGGAACAATATTAAAAAAATAATAAAGTGGCATAGTGGGTAAACGTAAGAAATAGATAGTGGCAAACAAATTAAATGACCCATCCACTGAGCCACCCTTAGGGGACAAAAAGGAAGTTGGTATTAAATTCCAACATTGACTAAAATTAATACTTTTATTCTTATGCAATCATTCTCACCCATTACGCCATATGAGGGAATTAGTGACACGGATGAAGTAAATAGTGAAGTGGATGAAAATAATTGAATGTTTGAATCTATTTATTGGAGCCTTTGAATAAAGGATGAGAGATATATTGAGGAAACTATCATTTTTCAACCTTCTATTATGCCAATAAATGTGTCACATGTTACAAACACTTAAGTTGTACTTAAAATTATATATATATATATATATATATATATATATATATATATATATATATATATATATCCTCCTTTATGTCCCTCCAACTTCCAAAAATTCTTTAATTTATAGAACTCTTTTCCTTTTCTTTTGTCGCAGTGTTCTTCTTTACATGTTATTTCCTCTTAGTTAATTATCCATATGTGGCATCTTTTAACTCTTACTAACTGCAATTTATACTTTTAACAAGGCCATAATCTAGTTTGACTTTCTTATTTAATAAGATCATTTAATTTGTTCAAAAAGATCTTTGCATTATATTATCCAAGTTAGCTCAACATAAATTTAGTTAGATAATTAAATAAAAATATCTAAATTCTAGTTTCCATGTAATTCCCTGCATGTAATTCAAAACTAGTTTTAAATTACCTTAATTTAAGGTTAGAACTCTAAAGTAACTCAAATTCCAAAAAAAAAATTATAATAAAGACAATCATTTACTTAACTATTAGATATTTAGTTAATAATAATTAATATCTATTTTTCTTGATTTATTATCAATAATCAAGATAATTAATTTAAAGAAATTTAAAACATATTAAGAACTAAATTTGTATACTAATATAATTACGTATTACATTTTCTTAATTACGTACTATCATTTAAAATATGTTAAATATAAATATTTTAAATCTATTGTGTGTGTGTGTGTAGGATCACTAGCAATTTCTCTGACTTCATCCAATAATCATATCTAGCCCATTCTCTCTGATTACGCTCTCCCTCGTCAAGCTCTGAAGGTACGATCAATCTTGCATCCACCTCATAACAAATAGGTAGTTAGTCCAAGTCATTATATATATCAATCAATGACGCAAGACTAACAAATATACATCCTCAATGTACAGAATAATAAAATACAACTACCACATAATATATACTAATTAATAATATCATTGTTCCATACTAATATAAGTCAAAATGCTCATATCAAAATAATAATAATTAGATAGTAACCATACTAATTCATGGATTAAAGGTTTATAAGTCTTAAGGTGAAATCGGGATGTGACACCACAAGAGGAGGAAATTGAGTGAATGCACAAGCAAGGGGGAGAAGTTTAGGGGGTAGCATAACGCACCTAGAAGGAATGAATTATGAGAGTTTTATGTCAACTTTACATTTTATTGTACATGTATATGGCACCCAGGGGGAAGGCATTTCAAGAAGAGGTTGAAAATGAAAAGAAAGCAATAAATTTTATGGGAGTTTTCATTTTGCATCTGTGATTGGTGGTGTCAAAATGTCCATATGGATAATGAACAATCGTTTTGTGCTTGAATGATCACATAAATCCTACTAATTATTCTCTCCATCTTGGATTCCAACATATTGAAAAGGTAAGATATTCATGCATCATTTTGTCCTGGGATTTTTTAATTTATCTTATCTAGATTTGGTACAAGAAACTAGCTATGTGTGGTACTTGTGCAAGATCTTTAAATCATCCTGATCATGGAAATGGGTTGTCGTTGGTTATATTTATATGTGTTTAGCTGACTGTGAATAATGTTGAGTTATGGATTAATACATTATTGCATGGAACTACTGTATCGATACAATACACCGTTGCAACCTGATTATCATATAGTTTAGTATTGGTGCTATGCTTTCTCTATATGATTTATTGGTAGTACTTTTAGCATTCAATTTTGTATAATTTCTAAAGGATGTGAAGAGAGGAACTAGAATGCATTGCTAAGGTTAGATGAATACACTATCCTCCCAAGGTGTCATGTTTCGTCGAGTAGTATTTTCCAAAAGCTTGATATGAGTAATTAGCTTGGACTCTAATGGTTGGACAGCGTCACGTGTTCCTCTCAATGTGTATTGAAATGGAAAATTGGAATACGAATTAGAGGAACATGTATGCATATAAATACAACCTATAGTGTATATATTGACTCCTTCTACAAATACAATTTGCAATGTTCCAATTGTTATACATCTACGTGGCATCACATTTCTCTATGTAATCAACAGTTGAGTGTAAATATTTATTTTAAACTATAAGATAACATAGAACTCTCAATCTATTCCTACTGTAGCAGATAATAATTTATAGAAGAAAGATGTGATGCTAATATGGGGTGAACTTCATAATAATAAGAATAGAATACAATGTGCATGCATAATTTTTTGCTACTGAGTTTTATTATGTCTTTTAACGGTGGAAAATATTTAATCTAACACTTTATTGACTTTGAATTATTAATATTTAATGATCCAGAGAATGGATGATGAAATAAAAAATTAACTTGGAAGAGTTTTGTGATATATATATATATATATATATATATATATATATATATATATATATATATATATATATATATCTTGTGAACCCATTAAATTGCTATCCAACCATTTGTAGAAATGTCTCATTGAGATTATGCCATATGGAATAGGATACTTATCCGCAAAATTTAATTATCATTAAGCCTTAGGGAATTCTAAATCAAATAGATGCTATGTGTGGAGCATTTTAATGAATGAAGAAAGATATAGGTAAGAGAATAGTAATATATGCATTATTATTTAATAATTCATAATATGAAGGAAAATATTATTAGGTATAATGTCTTATTATATATATGGGGAGTAAATTATTAATGGGCAGGTATAAGGCATTCCATTTGTCAAGCATATAGATCTGGTTGGAGTACAACTTATATATATATATATATATATATATATATATATATATATATATGTTTCGACAATGATCATGTGAAGAACAATTGTAGCGTCATAGTTAAAGGGAAAAAGAATCTTTTATATATATATATATATATATATATATTCTTTCACCTTATTTTATTGGTCTTAACCTATGCATTAGAAGTGATGCTCGGTTTGAGGTAGTATTAAGTCTTAATGGGTGAAAGAACAAATTGTTTTCTCACTTGGCCCATGTTTCACCTTGTAATAATTATTTAAATCCAAATGGAAATGGGCATGCTTCTCTCAACTGGGATAGAATTTAATCAAATAATTTATGGGTTTGATGCATCTCTAAATGAGATTTTCAGAACATTTTGAATCATAATTTTTTTTTGAGAAATGAGGAGATTATCCTAATTTTAGTGATCAACTATTTTTTACTTATTCTTCCTACTCGATCAATGTTTGAAATCTGAATGTTGCTTTACACTGAATTTTTAATAAACATCCTTGCTTTGCAAGTATGTGGCATAATGATGGTGCAGTTCTGGTTACTATTAATCAAGGAATAAAATGGTTTATACATAGATTGTTGACTAATGTAAAACCTTATAAAAATATGATTAAATATATTTACCATAAAATTACATGGTTATGAACTCAAACAATAGTGTAAAGGATATGTCGATAATCATGATAGGGGTTTATGTTATGAATTATTAACCTTAAGCGATGGTTAAAATTTTGATAGTCTTTATTATAGACTTGACTTATCATTAATATAGTTAGAGCCAAAAAAACAAGACCCTGCTAAGCTAGTTTGAGTGGAAATACATATGTAGAGATTTATTAGATTGTTCAAAAATAGTTTAGTACTATTTAAACAATCTTTGAAACATATATTTTTACTTTAAAAATGTGTTTTAAAGGTATATTGCATATCGTTATACCAATCCAAAAAGAAAATATTGACACTTATTGGAATTAAGAAAATGATATTTACAACATTGAATACGAGAGAATATGGGTAAATGTTCATACCTAGTTCATATTATGTTCACACTTAACGTCTCTTCAATAAGGTATATTAATGAACCCAAAAACAATCAAAAACAAGAAAATTACCAATAGGCCAAGATCTTGAAATAATACTCAGAATTGATTTATATTGATTGCTTGAAAGAATTACAAACCCAAACCATGCTTAAATAAGCCTCAACTCAGAATTTAGGGTTGACATGCAAAAATTTAAAAAATCTAAAATCTAAAAAAAACATCTATTTTTAATAGCTGCTATTTATAGTAAATTTCGCATGCAAGCGTGTGGTTATAATTTTTTTTTAAATAACTTAAATACTAAAATTATCCTATGGAACAAAAATCAACTGAAGTTGACTTCTGGTTCTAAAAATATACAATTTCTAAAAATAGAAAATTCTTAAAAAAATCATTAAACATTAATTTAAAACACTCAGATGATCACGTTTGGCCTCTAAAAAATATTGAAATCAAATTTAAGAGAATAGATCCACTTAGGGCAGAATGAAACTTTTAGATACGATTGTTTTGGCATGTGAAAAAGCTCAAACAAAGTTACGGGTCAAAAGTTATGGCCTCTGGAAGGTTGGCCTATTTTTTATGTATCATATATGAATGAGTTAATATTTAGATGATAAGGATGGTAATGGTAGTATGACATAGAAAATCCTTATAATGACATGTATGAAATGTTAAGGCTCATGTGCATATTGATATTTTGAGGACTGTGTATTTATAAATCCAAGCCCAAATCTAGACTACTTTATGGGAAATTTAAGTATTAAGGGAATGCATTTTTTAAGTTAAACAACATCAATATATGTTATTGCAATTTTGATCAATAAGACTTCTAGTGAAAATTGGTACATCTACTACCTCGTTGTCACACTTTTAAATTATATTAAATTCTTCATGAAAGAGTAAATTAGTGAAGTATTTAATCAAATAAATTACAAACTCACTTATGTAGATATTATACTTTTAAAGATGGTATTATGGTTTGGAATTAATTAGTGGTGTTATTGAAATATATTTTTCTAAGTGACAAACTATTTGAAACCCATTTTGTATGTGGTTAAAGTCCACAGTGTGGCAATATATGAGAACACGAGAGTGATGGTGGACATCACTAGTCCTAGCTTATACACATTTTGATGTGAGTGATATGGTTGTAAAGACTATTGAGTCTTCTCTTTGAAATTAAGGAATGTGTTTATCCTTACCTTCTTGTATTCATTCTTACATGATAATGATTTTGTGTAAGCACACACGCCTTTAGTAGTTGGAGAACTATATTTGGCCCTGATTCTATGCATGTAGGTGACATCGTAGATATGTATGGAAGCTCAGGGAGTGAGTGAGGGCATAAGAAACTAACCCTACTATATTTACATTAGTGTGACATTTATGATTATCTAAGTGAATTAGTGGATCATGTGTATAATCATTTCAATCCTCTAAAACTTATTTATAGTGTGAATGTTCAGTGTTCTATCCATGTATTGACAACCACAAAAGATTATTGAGGTGATTCTCTATGGATCAAGGAATGTGGATTCCTTCATCATTGTTATTATATGGGTTTTTATGTGAGAGTGTTTGGGTAAGCACATAAGCCTTGATTAGTAAGGTGTTATGCCATAAACGACTTGAGTGTGTCATATAGTCGTGGGATTGATGACCAGAGCTTTAGAAGCTCATTTATGTTATGAATAGTTTATTCCTTGATTGGCTTAGAGTGCCAACCTATTTTAGTGATGGCATCTCATGGAGGAGACCATCAGAAGTGAAAGAATAACTACATTGGACCCTGATTCTAAAGAGTGGATATGTAGGCTACCCAAGTCACGATGGGGTATCGGGTCTAGGTCCTTAGGCTAGGTTAGGGTTGGCTTGATTGCATAGCAATCCTTGTGGCCATTTAAATTGATTCCAGTGCTTGGCATGTGATTTGTATATTATGTTAATATCACTACTTAGATAGTGAACATTCAATGTCATATATTATTCTAAGGGTTGTTGTCGTGTTTTATGTAAACACTGACTCAGTGAACTATGATGATTCACACTTATTGAATTAAGGAAGGAATAGTAAGAATGCCTTTTTAGGTAAATTATATATATATATATATATATATATATATATATATATATATATATATATATATATATATATATATATATATATATATATATATATATATATATATATATATATATATAATCCAGTATGTTTTTTTGGTACCTAACTAGAGGGGTTCTTACACTTGAAGTTATTTAAATTTGTTACTTGAAAGTAAGAACTAATATTCTCAAAATTCGTTTGTGTCTAAAGATATCAATTTGAGTGTTCTTTGTTGATACTGAAGTGTTTCATGAATAAATAAGGTTAAACATTTATGGTCTTCATACTAAATAAAGTTCCTCAAGGATCTATGGGAATCTCTAAAAAGATAATAGTATCTTCCATGAATCTCATAGTAGATAGGGTACTTGAATATAAAATATTCTTCACTTTCAGGCTATAGAAAACATAATTGGCATGTACACTCATCCTATGGGAGGCTGTGATTAGATTACATTTTGAGTTGATGAGAGAAACTCAAATAAAAGAATCCTTAAACATGATGGCAACATCTTCTTCATGTCCAAAGGTATTTGATTTTGATCCTCGTGAAAGCAAGAATAAAATTAGAAACAATGAAGAAGCTTTGGTTTCAAAGGCTCTTTGGGATTAAACCATGTAACTTTAAAATATGATTTATTACTCTCTCCATGAAAACCTTTATGGACTTTATGTTTAGTGAGTTGAGGAGTTTTAATAAAAAACCCAAGAGGAGGTAGTCTTTCTGTATCAATATCAAGCATCTAGAGGAAATCCATAACTCTTGCATACTAATAAGATTTGCAACCTTGTTTGGCAAGTTGCATAGAAGATTGAAGTCCCAAGAATGGATACCTATTATGACCAGAGAAAGAATTTGCCATGCATCAAAGCCTATGCAACATAGTAATAACCTAAAAAATTAAAGAGATAAAGAGTAGACATATCCTGAACTCTGTAATAATAATTGAGTAAGGAACTGTTCTTTTAGCTTGAATGTTCTTTCATAATATGGAGATGAAAACTCTTTCCAGAATTTTGTAATCATTTTATCTCAAGTATGGGCCCCAAACCTCACATCCATAGAATAGTGTGGGAGTAACTAATGTATGGAAAAGTTGAATCTTTGTCCAATTATCTTAAAATTAGAGTTGAAAACTTTGTATTTCCAAGGATGTCAATGATGCATATCCTTTTATAAGTATTGTTTATATTGTAGGTACAAGGCTAAAAGGTGGTCCAGAGAATACCACACCCAAGTAAGTGGAAGAGTGCACCACCTCAACCTATTTTACTTTGTATGTTAAATTAATTGTAGATGTTATTTTCTTGGTTACATTTAATGCCATGAATTTTGTCTTTGGAAGATTTACTTTAAGGCCATTCTTATCACAAAAATTACTCAACATATAAAGTTGATTTTGAAGACCTACAATTGAGTGTGAAAGCAAAAAAATATCATCTATAAACAATAAAATAGCAATGTAAAATCCAAAGAGGCTACAACCATTCATAATACCCAAATTTGTGGAGATAAGGTCATCTAATCCATCAATATAGAGCCTAAAAAGAGTAGGTGAGAGTGGACAACCTTGTTTCACACCTATGGTACTATAGATGCTTTATGTAGTGCCCATTTTGGTATGAATATACCCAAAAAATGCCTCATATAAGTCATTACTAGAGTAATCACTAAATTAAAAAGACCCAAGTTTCTAAGACTTTAAATCAAAAGATGCCTTGGTACTATATCAAATGCTTTACGAAAGTCTACAAAACAACAATATACATTTAGTTTGTGAAATTTTACTTTCTCAATGCTGGAAAAAAGAGTGAGTATGTGATCACTTCATTTATTCCTTATAAATATTGTCTAACCTTTTACTTGAAGTCATTTTGTCTTTGCCCACTTGGAGATATAGTCATCTAGCACTATAGCAAAAAGCTTAGCCAAAGTATGCCCAATCATGATGATACGATAGTTCCCTGGTTAAAGACAATCTCCAAATTTTGAGATGAGATGAATAATATGGGATGTCCAAGTTGGGGGAAAACCATGAGGAACAATAAAATTAAAAATATTAGAGATATGGACAAAAAGAGTAATGGATCTATGATGGATGAATTTAGCCTTTAAATTTTCCACATTTTGGGCTTTATTAGACTTGACTTTTAAAATGGCCTTAAGGACAATCTTGTTAGTAAAGAAATGAAAGTCAAGTGGTCTATGATTCTTTTGGATGGGTTCCATAATATTTAGTTTCCATAGTAGAAAAAATTTAATAGTAGTCTGCTTCTTGCAATACCAAGTCACAAGACCTACCCCAAGATGATAGATGTATCATGGGGTTGACTTGTGATTGTCTATATCTCCTACCCAATCACTATTGTGTGTTCAACAACTGCAGTGTTCCCACCAAAAATGTAACAAAAAATTGAGGCTTTACCTCTTAAATTCTAGTTAATACCATAGTTATTAGTGTTAGGAAGATACCTTAAAATGCATTTTATAGCTTGCCAATGGATTTCATGGGGGTTATAACAGTGGCGTGATACCGAATTCATAAAAAATTAAAGATCAAGATGAGTATGAGTAAAGTACAAAAGGCTTCTCACAAATTTCCTATAGAGTGTACCATTGATTGAAGAAAAACAACACTTGGTAGAAATCTTGATTCCAAATTGATAAGGATTTGGTGCAGACTTGTAGTTTTTCATGTTAAAGTGGTTGAGTATGTCTTGAACATGCTTGGATTGATTAACAAAAATTCCTTTCTCAAACTATTAAATATGAAGACAAAGGAAAAAATGAAATAAGTCCAAGTCAATCATCTCAAAATAATTCATTGTCTAAGCTTTCAAATCATGAATCTATTTGGTGGAACTCCCTATGATGATTATGTCATCGACATAGAGGACCAAAATCAAGAGTTTCCCATCTACTTTCTTGTTGTAGACTGTGGGGTTGAAGGGACTCTATGTAAAACCTTAAGAACGTATTAATATTTTCATACTAATTTCAAGAATCTTGTTTCAAAATGTACAAAGACATCTTTAATCTGGACATAGAGTTAGAGTTCTCACTATTAATGTATTAGCTCCCGCCGAGAGGCGGGAGGAGGTCGCCGCGCAGACCAAAAACCCTGTTCTGCGTAAAGATTGAAGATATAATCGGTGATATTTCTGGATGCCATGGCGGTGGTGATCTTGCGGCTGAAGGGGCGGATGGTCTGGGTGGCGGTGTTGGGTTTTAGTGGCAGTGAGGCTTTGAAGATGCACCTAACGAAGATACCCAAGCCTGGTGCCACTGTTACTTAGTGTCTGGTTTGAGGACCGTACGGCGGCGCTGAAGGAGCAACCATTTGCTAGGTCGTGGAGAGATCTCATTTATTTTATTGACGGGAGGACTGCTCACTACTGAGGAGGCTCATGTTTGCGCAGCATTGTTAAGGTAGATTTTTATTGCGTGGATTACTATTTTTCTTCATTTTTCTGAAATATGGATGGTACCAGGGCTGGTTTTTTAGCCTGAGGTGGACTCCCATTCCGTTTTGGCTTGCGATGGAAATAGTGTTTGGTTGGGGGAAGATTTGTTTCCCCTGTGTTGTTACGCCTTGTGTGGAAGATGGTTCGCTTCTGAACCATGTTTTTTAAGCCTGTTGGGTTTTAGGTGACCAGATCTGGTTTTTTGCCATCGTCTTCTGTTGACTGGGATCGTGGCTTATGTGTGCTTATTGACATTGGGGATTTCTCTGATGGTGTTTTGATTGCCATGGCGGCGGATCCTCTGGTTGAGGGGAAGAATGGGCAGACGATTGGGTGGACGGGTCGGGTGTTGGTGATGCTGATCTGGGGTTTGAGGTTTCTAGTCTTGGAAAAACCTAGTTTATTAGGGTGTTTACCCTGGTTTGTTTAGGTTTCAGGTCCTGGTAAAACCTGGTTGTTTTTATTGGTTTATATTGGCAGTTGCAGGTCCCTGTAAAACCTGTTTTGATACTGGTCTTCAGTATGTTTTAGGATTGACTATCCTGCTGGTTGTTCATGTTTTATCTTTCAAGTTTCTGTTAAAGGGTTTCGGGACCCCTTCAAAACCTGCTTTTACCTTAATCTAAAACAACCTATTGAGTTTCAGTCTCTTTAAGTGTACACCTTAAAGGGTGCTCCAATAAAGGGGTGGGTAGACCGATAGTGCTTCATGAAATATATTATTGTTTATCTATCATACATATATCCACTACACCTCCCCTAAACTTAATCCCCTACACAGTCTTCCTCGTAATAGCCCCTAACTAAACCAAGACCTATTTTTTATAACTATATTAGCCAGGTTGATGTAGTATTTTCTACTTCCTACCAAAATTCAAACTAGGTCAGCCCAGGTTGATGTAGTCCAAAAGTCATGTCACATGCTTAACAACTAAGTCAGCTAAGGCATAGTTGGTTCGAGGGAAAATGGTAACTTTTAAAGTACATCAAGGTGGGTCGATATTATCGGTTAAAATTATAGAAAGAGTTAGGATCATCTGTCATTATAAATACAAGTCCCATTTTAAATGAATAGAGAGGAATATTCATTTTATGCCTTATTATTACTCGTAATTCTACTTAAGTCTACATTTGGAGAAGTCATTACCTAGATTTTGCTTTGGAAGAAAAAAATTGTCTTATGGAGTCTTAGATACAACAAGAGGAGTTATTTTAACCTAGATCTTGATTCAACCATTGTTATCTTTACAACCACAACCATATCTTGTAAAACACCATTGACCAAGGGAGAGATTGAGGCTCAACAAGTTTTATTTAAGGTAAGTATTTATAACTTTAGCTACTTCATTTGATAGATAGATATTGCATAATTAATAAATTGTCTATATAACTCTTTATTTGAATCTCTTCTACACTAATAATTAATGTGGCTATAAGGATTTTTAAACTTGTCATTGTGCACTTTTGGTAACATAGGTCCCCATTTGCCTATTATGGTTCTTTACCCTTTTTATTTTAATCACCCCCTTTATTTATATTGCTAGTTTGACAATACTAGATTAAATCAATATTAGAATACTTGGTTAGGGTTATTCCATTATATTGATTTCCTAAAGGCTTTAGAACCCTCTCCATTGATGTTTTTTTATAAGTGATCCTCTATCTAGGTTTAACAGATCCATTTGGTCACGCCCCAATATAACTAAGGACCAATGGGTTCTATTTGATTTACTCTCTCTGAGTTTGGAACTCTTAGATATGATAAGTTGCAGGGTAATCCTAGCTCTTTGTATACATTCTGGTGAACTTGATGTGTGCTAACCATATTTTTTTCTTTTAACAAACTATATTGGTTCAAGTTGCTATATTTTTATCTCTTTATATTTTTTAGTAGACTATATCAATGTAGGTCGATCCAGTCTAAATTTTGTGTATTTTTAGGAAAACTACATTGGCATGGGTTGATAACATTGTAATTCTTCATGTTTTTCAATAGGCTACATCGACACAAGTCAATCTAGTTTAATTTTTTGCATTTTTTAGTCAACCAACTATATCAACCAGGTTGATCTATCTTTATTTATCTAGTTTATTTTTTAATCTTTTCTACAAACTACATCAACTTAGGTCAATCTAGTTTAATTTATGTGCATTTTTTTCAAGAAGCTACATCGATGTATGTAGATACAATATTAACTCTGTGTTTTTCTAGTAGGCTACTTTGGCACAAGGCGATCTTATTTTTGCACTTAGATCTGCATTATTTTCAATCAACCAACTACATCAGCCAAGGCCGATCTAGTTCAATATTTAAGGTAATTCTTTACCATACTAGATTGACCCAATGTAATATAGTTTTGATTTATGTTTAATTTCATTAAATAAATTTTATATCAAGTTTTACATTATGTCAAAATTAATTTTACACAAACAACTATATCGACCCAGGCCAATATAGCTATAAATTTATTTTCTTCCCTACTAGACTATATCAACCCTGACTAATATTATTTTGCATTTACATTTTATTGTCTATAAATTATATCAACCCTATCTGATCTAGTTTATTTTGTTTGTATTGTCTAAAAAAAACATCGACCTACGCGGATATAGTTTTGTGTGTATTTATTTTTAGCATTTTATTAATCACTCAAACATTTAATTTTAAGTTGATTGCCTATTTATTTCCATTTATTAAAAGGTCTAAATTGATTTTTGACATTGATTTTCAACTTTTATTTTCTCTTTGGTTGGATTTTTTTATAAACTATGTTCTAATTGTTTTCAAACTACTTAGCTACTATCATGAAGGGATACATGGTGTTCTATTTACAATCCTTGTCTATTGTTCATGGATATTATGGTGTGAGTGGATTGACTCAATACTCGTAGCCATAGTACAGAGCTAAACACAAACTTCAGTTTCTACATAACTCTTAATATTTAGGAAACACCTAAGATTCTTTTTTTTATTGAATCTTGGGAAGCCAACCATCCATCTGACTCTGTAATGCACTAGTTAGTGGTCACTCCATCAAGTTACTCTTAGCTTAACCTTAAAACCAAGCTTAGTATGCTATGAGAATGATACTTCCTCCATAGTTAGTGCTTTGAAATATCAGGCTAACATTATCCAATGGACAAACAAGTATGTTTGAGAGCCTACAAATAAATCACATCCTTTTAATACATCTAACCAATCTTCATTTCAGACAAATAGTTAAAAAAATATTTAAATTTTTAATATATTGCTTGTTACTGTATTGTAGACTATATCAACTAGCATAGATATAGTTCAATGTTGTGTGTTCCAACTATATCGATTATCATCGAATAGTTTTTTGTGTGTGAACAGACTACATCGACCAGGTATAATATAGTCTACTGAATTTGCTTTCCCTCTACATTTTTTTATTAGACTGTATCAAATAGGATCAACATAGTTTATTCATAAATTGATGATTTCTCCCCAAATATGACTACATCGACCGTGCTCAATATAGTGCATTTCATGTTCCTCATACTATTAAAATTTCCCCATATATGACTACATCAACCATGCTCGATATAGTATATTTCAAATTCTTGATACTGTTAAATTTTTTTGGATCTAACTATATTAACCATACTTGATATAGTTATATCCTTCCATTTTTGCCTATGTAACTACATCGACTAGGCTCAATATAGTACATTTATTGTTTTCAACCATTATACCCTTTACTGACTACATCAACAAGGCCCAATATAGTTTGTTCATCACTTTTGTATCTACATAAGTACATATACCATCATTGATACAATTTTTCTTTCAAACCCTCTATCATGTAATATATTGACGATTTCAAACAAAAAAGACAACATGACATGATGGATATAACTAATTCCCCTAAACTTCCTACATCTCACCTTTCTTATACTTATTTAGAAAATCTAGATGTAAGCAATGTTCTAGTGGCCACTAAAATAAAAAACCATGGGCTGCCTCCTAAAACCTTTGATACTTTTAACTATCCTCTACTCATGCCAATTATAAAGGATGAAAGTGATCTTGAATATATTGTCAAAATGATCCTTTTTATCAATGAAAACCCTCAACATAGGGGCAAATATCCCATGGTAATCCATAATCTCATGATGGGACCTAATATAAACTTAAATTTTCTCTCTCCTCTATCATCTTTAATTTCATCTTAGTATTATCTTACTAATCCTTCCTAGTCATTAATTTAACATATCCCCTTCATCCTTTGTCACATACTAACCTTACCCTCCTTCCCATGTCTAATTAATCCTTGTTCTAATAATCCCACTTATCTCCCAATCATGTCTTTTTCAATATCTGGGAATTTAAAATTTCCTCACCTACCCCTATATGCCTACCACTAGGCTTTCCTACAAGCCTAGTCCCTAATTCTCACCTAACCTCCTTCTAATACCACTTAGATTCTTCTACTAGAATCTATAACCCTCCTTCCTCTCTAGATCCTTCCAAATAATTTTTTATTCTTTGAAAAATCTCCCTCTATTTTCCATTTAAACCAACCCATTCTCAATGCAAAAAAAAAAGAGGAAAATCTAGAAATCTATGTCCAACTAAGAAGAGATTTCAAGGATTAATCATATGTTGCCAAATTAGTCTACTTGTCCATTGTCAGTCATAATAATCCATTGTTGTTACAAAATTTTGAGTCTACATTAAAGTAATTCACTTATCTTGGGACACATCATTCACTTTATAGGTAAATTTGGTTGCATACTGGAATTATAATCAGTTTATTTTCAATATTATTTGCATCTATTTTACCTACCTTACCTAATCAAAGCTATTAGTTTAAATTTGGATTGATTTGAAGTGTTTTATTACATTTGAATCATTTTTTCCAAATTTTTGCTAATACAAACCTCACATAGGATGTCTCTCTTCACCACCACATAGCTTTTCTATAGAATTTGGGGAAAATTAATACACAACTTCCCATATTCCTGCCTCTTTTACCTTGCCTAGTATAGCCACTACTATGGCATGTCTATCCTCTAGTGGTCCCACTCAAATTTCCCACATTAACACTTAAATTAATGTTAATACTAGTGACCACTACTACTAGTGCATCTCAAGCCATTATTACTAGCTAACAAGCCATCAACACTAACCAAATTTTATTGTAAATCGTGAATCAAATGACTAATTTCCAAACCATAATGTTAATCAACTGTTTCAAATGCAAAATCAAATTTTACAATTAAAAATTTGTCCTCAACCTACTAAATGGGGAGTGCAAAATTTAAATTCCCCCACCTTCTCTTAAAGATTCACAAGGTAATATTATTCATCAACCCCACTCCTTAACAAAGTCATCAAACATATTCAAAATGAACCATTAATCCCTCAAACTATGAACATAGATATAGGTGGTATTACTCCTATTATAACCTACAATCGATCTATCAATCCTGCGTTGAATTTGAAAGCCTTTGGAAAACTTTATAATAATTGGATTAAGCGAGATACCTTTGTTGCTACCAAAATTATAGCTAAAACCTTTTCAAGTGATGCCCTAGATTGGTACAACCAAGTCAAGTCTAACATGATCTCTATTTTGGAAGACTTATTCAATGTATTGGTTCAAGAATTTCAAACCAATGATCTATTTGAAAATAACCTAGCTCATTTTATTAACTATAAATAGGGATAATCTAAATCTGCCCAAGTTTTCATCAAAAGATGGAAATCCTTATTTAACAAAGATGAACACAACATTTCAGACAATAATATCTTCCATTTTTTCACTAATGATCTTCATCCCAAACTCCAATACCATGTTAGGACTCTCTCTCCTAAATATTTGGAAGAATCCCTTGATCAAGATAAATGTCAAGATTTTCTAATAAGACAAATTGAGCCTTCTTAACCTCTAGTAAGAACTCACATGTTTATGATATCTAAAAACTAACATGCTACTAAAGATGGTGTCAAAAATACCCATGATTCAATACACACCATCCATGTTATCCTTCCAAGTGACTCCAATGATGCAAACATTTCTCCATCATTCATAAATAGTCCCTTTCAGCCTTCTACTTCCACATCTTCCTATGTGAATAATGTAGATGCTCATCAACCTATTTCCATGGAAAAAATATAAAAATGTATTCTTAAACCTTCAACATGATAACTTCATCCTAATTTCCCTACCAAACATTGGTGTGATCTATACAAAATATGTTGGTATCATGCAAGTTGGGGACATTCTCATGAAACTTATAGGCAACTTAGGAACTTTGCTCTTGAATTTCTCCTTGGTCCTAACTTTGACCATGAAACTATGATTTACTAATGTCAAAAATCATATGAAAAGGTATTTAAAGCTCATTGTTCTAAAGTCACAATGAAGCTCTTAATCAAGATAATGTTAGCCTAGCTATCTATAAAGATCCACTTCCCAATCACCAATCTAATACTACTCAAACTCCTACCTCTAATGTTGTGAAGACTTCAATTGACCCTAACTCTTATTTATGATGAAAATGTGGTCAAAATGAATAACATAAGGTGTATAGTATCATATATCGATCCTTATCCAAATTTCATCTATAACAACTTTCCCACTTTCCACATTATTCCAAATACTTATCCATCTCAATTCACAGATATCAAACATCCATAAACACACTCTGATCCCTTCCCATCTATCCAAATTGTATCTTATTTAATGATAAAACTTGATACTCATCCTTATTTTATCGTGATGACATCTACTAATCTGATACTATTTGCCTCTCCTCACTTAGAACTAGTTACTTTAAATATCAAAAATCAATCTACTTATATACCTAAATCTCCACTCATCACATCAACCACCTCAAGGGATTTAGTTCTTAGACCAACCATGCCACACATTTCATCAACCACCTCAAGGTAGTTTGACTCACCTAGCCAGCCTATATTGTTCAAGTCCAAATAACATACCCCATATCATTATAAATTTAAATGCACTTCAACTCCCCCTTTTGTAAACTTGCTTCAACATTTTTCACCTTTATTGGATACGGTTCTAATTGGATATTATGAATGAAATCTTATAAATGAATTTTCTCACCTCCCATCTCAAATTCCTTTTCTAAAACTCATGAGGACTTCCCCTCATCATCATAATTTCTTAATGCAACTTTTATTTGAAATGAACATCCCTTGACCTCCACCTATGGGGCAAGAAACTACTTTGTCTAGGTCCAAGGATAGTCTTCTACAATAATATGAGGAAATGTCCATACATATTGATGAAACTGTAAACACTTCTCTCTAACTAAAATTTCCCATTGCTTCAATGATTCCTAATGAAATATTACTTTGAAGAAATGATCCTCTGTTATTAATTAGTGTCCAAGTTGGTGATATCCAAGTCAAGTGTGCTTTGATTGATGAAGGTTATGGCACTTACATCATATCCCTTGACTTCATTAAAACACTTGAATAATCTGAATGAAACCTTAAATCTACCCAAATACGTGTCAAGGCTATGATCAAAGACTAATTCCTCCTCTAGGTTGTGTTTGGATTCCTATCATGGTTCTTATTATCACAATTCATATTAAAGTCATGATCTTTAACTTCCCATTATCATATAATATTTTACTCGATTGACCTTCAACACATTGCATGTTAGCTATAGCTTTGCTTGCAATCTAATATGTTATATTCCATCATAATGGTATTATATATAAGATTTAAGGAGACACAAACCCTTAAAACTTTGAATAATTAGAAGAATGTGGTGTTTTTGACCACCCTTGAACCATTACCTAGTATCCCTTTTCTTGAATCTCAATGATTCAATTATATAGTTAAGTATAATAGAGGTTATAATGGACACCCTAAACTTATAGGCAATATACCACCTAACCTATTAGATTCTGATGATGGCAAACCCAATGAGATTAATTTGAAAATAAAAATTTCTGATTTCCCTTCACATATAATTATTCAATTAGCTCTTTTTTATGACCTAAGTCTTTTCAAAAGACAACCAATGAAATTCTCATTTCCATAGTGATGTCAAAACAACCCATTCCTCATCCTTCATTGATTAATAAATTCATTGATGCTTGTATTATTGATATTCATACCTTTGATTATGATGATGGATATTCAGTAGATGATCCATTTTTAGTTGGCTTTGCTCAAGCTAAAAACTCAAAAATAATTTGATATCATTCTTATTTACAATATTTTGTACATTTACATAGTATTGGTTATATTGACATGTATCTAAAATTATTTCCTCTTCACCTAATGTCCATAGGTTTGAGATGGAGCACATACCAACTAATTCTCATTTAGTCACTATTGAGTCTCTTTGGAGTATGTTTCTTGATCATGCCATGATAGGACCATATCAATTAGCTAAATTCTCTGATCCTTTGAGCATGCTCTCTCTTAAGATGTCAACCATATTACTGTGAACCACATTGAGACCTTATCTTAAAATTATTGAGCCTAATCTTCCACCTACTCTGAGTCATCCTATTGATCATGCTAAAGTATTACCTTTGCCTAAGTTTGATCCCTCACCTACACGATGGGAAAATGAGCCATATTATGAGTTTTATAAGGTTGTTATTCATTGGGCCAAGAATTATCGTGCATATCATAGATTCTTAGCACAAAAACAAGCATCAAGTTCCACTCTTACCATAGATGGTCAACCTCCATAGTTAGATACTCCTAGATTAATTTTTTATTTTCATGGCACAAACATTCATACCGTTACTCATTGTCAACAAATTCAATAGTACATTGATGCACTTCATCAAGACACCATACAATATCCTACCATAATAACGTACCTCTGCCTAAGATACTTTTTGAGTATATCCCTAAACATGAAGATGTTTACTACCTTTGGAATTATTGTGTTAGACATCACACAAATAGGTGTAGAGTATTGTAGTAGCACTTACATGATTTACCATGCCCTACACCATCACATTTTTAGCAATGTACTCATGGTTATTCACGAGCAAAGGATCATCCTTCCTCATAACCTACATCCTCTCAAATATATAAAGATATTAGTTAAATTTTAATATTAGTTCCTCATATTAACTACCTTCACAATAGGTGCCATGTGATCATCCTTATTATAACATACCTACTTTTTCCATAGAGACTTTGTGTAAGAAAGTCCTCACATTACTCTCTATAAAGATAGAGAAGACTATGATTAAAATCATACTTTAGCTACAACAATGTGTATTTAATATTACTGATGATGTATGTCATGAAATATATAAACATTTGTGAGCACACTATTGTGCTACATCACATTATTATTCATATTTTCATATGAGTTGGATTTGATATTTACATTTCACTATAACATTTGTGATGCATTGTTTATCTCTTGCTTTCATGAATTTTCTCTTTAATTTTTACTATATAAGCATTGCTTTCTAAGTAAATCATTTGATAAATCAATTTCCAAAGTTAACGTTTTGTCTATGATTCATTTATATTTGGAAACCATTTATTTTCCCCCTATTTTTGGATGACTCTTCCTTACATTTATGCACGTGTTAGCTCGTTTTGATTAATAATATAGTTATTTATGTGACATGGCTATTATACCACACCCAACACTATCTTATTTCCCTTGTGATCAACTATAAAGCATATTCATCATTATACCATTTATTACATAAATGGATCTCTTAATGATCCTCATTTATCCCTTATCATTCTTTCATTTAAAAGCATAACATAGTTTAGTCTTGAGATTGCATGCTTATTTGTGGGAAAGTCTAATATACTTTAAAGATGCTATAGTCTTTAAGTACTTATCTCTTGTAACCTAAGTCTAAGATTTCTTATGTTTGTCACTTATATCACTCTCATGATTGGTTTTCCAAATCCATAATGGAGGAGGAATAGAAAAATCCATAAAAGGTAAAATCCAAATCACAAAAGAAATAAAAGGCAATGATCAAAAGGTAATTACAAATTCAAAAGTCAGAATCACACCAGAAGACATGATTCTTCTTTGGCACATATCATATTAAAGTTTAAAATCAAGCTCCATAGTTGGCCTCATGATAGAGATGAGGTCCATTGGAGTGTGGTGGGCTAACAAGCTAGGATAAGAGGTCTCATTATACTATATAGTGCAACCTAATTTCTCACGTAAGAACCCAATCTTCATAGTATAATGACGACTTTGTAGTGGGTCATGAGGAATAGGGAACATGTTATGGGAAGGTATGTTAATTTTAATTTTTCCTACATATATAACCTTCATGGGATGATCTATATACCTCACTTGTTAGCCCAAGCTTTTGTGTCTATTACTTAGAGTATCTTAGGTCATTATTGTTCAAACAAGTTCGTAGAACTCGTACATTAGATTAGTTTATCTCATTTATACTCATGATTGTTACAGTGCCTATGTAATACTTTCCATTCCCTATTTTCATCACATTATCCCTGATATTCCCATTGATGAATATTATTTATTAACTAATCATACCTTGATCACAATTCTTATCTTCACATCTAATTGGTTTTCCTCTTATGAATTATAGTATAAGACCTTGGATAGGACCATAAATTGCTCAAAAAATACCCCTATCTTCCATAAACACAAGGTGCCACATTTTGGCATATCCATAAATGATCATACTCTTCTCCATTACAAACTAACACAAGTACTACATTGATTTTTTATTTTTTCATATTGACTGATTTGTGCTCTTATATTGATATCTCTCTTATTCTCATATCTTTGTTTTGTATCTATTTTTATCTTTTCTCACATTGGAAAAATATTTATTTTACATCTTTTTTATATTTCCTTATTGGTGTTCTCTTTTAAATAATTTAGTTTCATGTTTCTTTACTTACAAACATTTTAATTCTTTTTGACCATGCATTTACTCACATTTGGTAGAAATGAATAACGCATACATCATACATTTTCTCATAGCATAAAGTAATAAATAATAATTTTATAAATAAAATACATCCATGAGTCATAAAAACACACACACACACACACAAATATCTGTGTGTGTGTGGGGGGGGGGGCTTAAAATTTGATACAAAATGATACAATCATAATAAAAAATATAACTCTAAAGTTGAGGTCCATCATGAGGACTACCCATAGAGGCATGTGACTACCCTCTTTGAATATTTTGTTGTAGTAACTACATCTAAGATTGAAACCCATCCACATGTCCCTATAAATTTTCCACCTGGGCTTGAACAATTGTCAACTATCTAGTTGTAGCTAAGTGGGTGGCTCTCTCCTCAATTAGTGACTACCAGACTTGTAGCTCCCCATGACCAACTCTTGGTGGTACTAAAACTTGAGTCACATTTGATAGTCTTTACAAATTTTGAGCTACCTCACATATCAATCTAAACCAACTAACATATGTAGGTGCTAAAGACACCATAAGATCAACCATACACATAGTATCATGTTGTGGTAGCACGTCATCCAATATATCATGATGAATTGTCCCCACCATAGTACCCATCAGGTATACTCCACTAAAACACCTAAAAAATCCAAAACCAAAATTACAATTGATCTCACATACATATATCCAAAATCATACATCTATCTAAGCATGCATATCTATCTAAATAATATCAAAATAATCACAATAAACCACATTTTACTCACCAATAGTTTCTCCATTTTCTCATCCGCCAAGCACTTCCTATGAGCCATGGATTGGCAATGGTGTAAAACCTATATACTCAATGAGATGAATCACATGAGCATGTCATTCTCTATTGTGAATCTACCACACAATAGACCAATTCGATGTAGGTTGCACTACTAGATCTCCTATGGTTGTGCCTCTGGTTGTATCAATGACATCACTAGAATAAATCTATGTATCTATGGTCATGGTGGTGGTTATGTTATCTATTATTGTCGTATAATAGATAGTATTCTATCTCCTCACTATCACTAACATCATCATCTAAAAACTCTCACTCAGTGAGGTTGTATAATGGGAACCTTTGCAGGTATTCCCACACCTCCCATATCATGTTTTTCCCTTGCGTGTTAGGCCCAAAATGGAGGAAACACTATAGGAACAACCAGATGTGGTAACCCAAATTTTTGTGGTACATAATATACTAGATGTGGCTCCACCCATCAAGGATATTATCCTATAATCCTCAATCAACCTTGTGCCTGAAAAATTAGTTAGCCATGACTACCAAGTATCTATCATGCCCTAATATGGGTGTCAAAAAAATCACCTTACATCATATTATGAAATTAGGACATGTGTTACAACATGCACCACATGGTCATGTGTCCACCTCCACACACATGGGATGACATCATCCATAACATGAGGTAATATGTCAGCCTATACATAGTAAACCTCTCATAAATCTAACTAAACAAACTACAATGAGCTCCATAATCTGTTGGCCCCTAGATAAAATTCTATAAAAATCATGCACTAACTGCACCCAAATAACATAACCTAAATCATATAATGTGCCTTGCTCCAACATTGAGTGACACAAATGTATGATATATAATGGGGCCTTCCTGGCTGACTTGTGAGAGATCAATTGAGTTATCACAAGTCCAGTAATGGTCTTTTGGATATCTGAAACAACCATAACATGCACATAAAAATGATGCACCACCAACCCAAGTTGGGTAATCTCTTTGAGCATGTCACCCATGGTGCGAAAAATCATGTATTATTATCTGAATTTGGTGTATTACACACCACTAGTATGCTAATAATCAATAATCCTAATAATGCATGCACACCCTTCAAAGGTAATACCCACCTCAATGGTATCCCTATCCACCACCCATCAAAATGTATTAGTTAATCTCTCCCATGTTCTTTAGAACAGGGATTATAACTTAGTTCTTTGTGGGATACATCACATTTTCATAAACCCATAAAAACCAAGTGTAATAAATTGAGCTCGATCCACAACAAATAATCTATCTAGTAGATCTAGTAACCAAAGTGCATCCACTAGTCTTTAAAGTCTCTGTCACCTCTGAAAATTGCCAAAACATATAGCACATATCGAGTATCTATCCTAAAATTGACATAAAACATACCCTAAAAATTGAAAAATAAATAAACAATCAAATTAATTACTTCATCGACCATGTACTACACT
Organism: Torreya grandis; assembly: GCA_037957365.1. NCBI lineage: Eukaryota > Viridiplantae > Streptophyta > Pinopsida > Cupressales > Taxaceae > Torreya > Torreya grandis. Next base: position 329,774 of record JARHVA010000902.1, on the reverse strand, counting down.
ACATCATCCTCTATTTATTGCCTTCCTAACTATATCATCCATGTACAAAACTACATCGGCCATTTATTACACTCAACGCTATCATCCATATAACTATACTACATCAACCATGTCAAAATTCTAATTATATCAACATTTATATATTATATTGGCCATTTATAAACACTACATCAACCAACATGTACACCATCAACCATCTTTCTACATTTTTGGCCATGAACTACATTCTTAGCCACCCTAAATATAATTTTATCTACCATTATAAACACTATCAACCACATACAAAAATCCACCCTTTTTAACTACATCGGCCTAGCCGATGCAGTATTATTTCTTCGATAATTTTTTAGTAAATCATGATAAATACCCTTGAGATATTTTCACATTTTATCACCTACTTGTTTCCCTTTTCAATTTCTTCTCTATTACCACATTTTTTGGGAAAAGTTTTGCAACATGGATTTGCTCTAACATCTACTCTTCCTACTCTATCACATTTTAATTCCAAAAGGCTACAAATTAACAATAAATGTACCCCATACCTAGACTACACTTGTAACCACTACAATCCATCCTCCAACACATCCACCTCCTTTAGTTAGGGAATTGTCTCTCTCTTTACTAAATTTACATACATAGAGCTTTGATGTCCAGAAATAACAAATGTGCAAATGGATAGTAATTGGTCTATTTTATAGTAAAATTTAGTAATTTTAAACCTTTAATTATTTATCAGGAAATTATATATTTTGTTCATAAATTTTTTCTATTAAAACATTTTCACAAACTAAAAACAACTTTAGAATCCTAACAAAGTAGAGATTTTTTTAGTGCTAACACCATATTTTTGTAAAAAGTTTGAATTTTAGCTCATTTTTAGGGTCATCTTTTATTTTGCACATTGGATGCCTTTATTCATCTACTTCACACACTTCCCTTTCATTGAAAACAAGGTAAGTGAAGGTACATATTTACAAAATTATTTACTTTCATTTATTTTCCACTTTTTACTATAATTTGTTAGCTTAGTCAGTGTGTTATTATTTTCTTTTTCAAAGTACCATCCTATGTTACACTATAGTGACATGTTTTGAGCTTCGATTGGGGCATATTTATAGACACAATATTTTAAAATTTATCATTTACTAATGATTTCTCTATTACTACAACCTATTGAGTTTCAATCTCTTTGAGTGCATGCCTTAAAGAGTGCACTGGGAAAAGGGTGGCCAGACCAATGGTGCTTCGTGAAATACATTATTGTTTATCTATCATACCTATATCCACTACACTTCCCTTAAAATTAATCCCCTAATAAATCTTCCTCATAATAACCCATAACTAAACTAAGACCTATCTTTTCCAACTATATCAACCTAGGTTGATGTAGTATTTTCTACTTCCCACCAAAATTCAAACTAGGTTAGCATGGGTTGACATAGTCTAAAACTCATGACACACACTTTGCAAATAAGTCAGTCTACACTGACCTAATTAAAGGGTAAATGATAACTTTTAAACTATGTCAAAGTGGGTTGATATTATAGGCTAAAATTCCAAAAAAGATTAAGATGATTTGTCACTATAACTACAAGTCATGTATGTAATGAATTAGGATATATCTATAACTTGTCATACTTAATGAATTCTAAGATCAGAGAGGGAAATCTCACCAATAACTCATTATATAGCTATTTATATTAGGGACATACCAATATGGATCTGTTAAACCTACCCAAGGGATCCCTTATCACAAAACAATATAAGAGAGGGTTCCAAAGCCTCTAGTCAAGAAACACTACACAAATACCCTAGTTAGGTCTACAATACATGAAATAAAAGAAGCTAATCTAGTGTTCACTAAAGCTTATAACACAAAGTGGAATAGTTAAATAAAGGAAAACAAATCAAGTAAAGGAAACTCCACTCAAGCCAATGTATAGGTAAACTAATCAAGGAGTAAAATATGCAACCTATTACTTTATGTAATATCTATCTACCAAATGAAAGATTAAAAATTACAAATACTTACCTTTGGATGAACCTGTCGTGCCTCAATCTCTCCTTTGGTGAATGGTGCTTTGTAAGAGGTTGTTGTGGATTTTTAAGGATCATACTATAAAAATTAGATCTAGGCTAAAAAACTCCTACTTTGCATCCAAAACTTTCTCACAACATAAGTTATCTTCCTCAAGTGTAAAATTAACATAATTGTAAGTTGTAATAATGCAAAAATGAATTTTTTCCTCATTTAGAGTGAAGCGAATGTGATATTTATAGAAAATGATTGACGCTAAACCCTTCTAAAAATTTAACCTATGAGATCAGTCAACTCAATCTTGTTAAATAGGGAAATTAGTCATTAAGCCTTAAACTAGGTCAACGAGGCTAATCTAATTTTATAATGTGTTGCTTAACTTTCACAACTAGATTGACTAGGTTGAATTAATAGGAAAAAGGGGAAAGTGGTTGTTTTTTTAGTTAGGGGATATTTTGAAATGGGAATTGCTTAGGGAGATGTGTAAATGGGGTTTGGATTGCATAGTGACTTGTAGTGGGTTTAGGTAATGGTATAAGGACCAATAATATTATGAAGCACCAAAGGTCTAATCACCCCCTTATTGGTACACATTTTAAGGCATACACTCAAAGAATTGAAACTTGACAGGTTATTATAAGAGAGAAAGTGTTAGTAAATGATAAAGTTTAAAAATATTATGTGTATAGATATATGCCCCACTTAAAGCTCATCACATGTCACAAAGGTGTAACATGGGATGGTACTTTGAGAAAGAACATACCAACACATGAAACTGAGCTAACTAAAAATGAAATACCAAAATTAATGTTGAAATGAATTGAAATTAACTAAAATTACCATATCTATACCTTGACTTACCATTCTATTGAATGACTGCATGTGAATACCATAGTTTTGATCATGGAGAGTGCAATACTTGCATTTATGAAACCCTAGGGATACAAGACTAACAATATAAGTAATGCATGCATATGTAATATGGGTAAAATAACAATGAATAACTCTCAAAAATTCTTAAATTACTTAGTAAATTGGCAAGCCAAGATCGTTAAGGCTAGCTAGAACCAAAATATCAAGTCTATAAATGAAAAAATGATGACAAATGAATGTAGAACATACTAAATCATGTTGGGAAGCATGTAAAACATGAATGACTAGAAATATATGTATAACACACCAAATCACACTGGGAAGCATGTAAAATGTCATATGTAAGATAAGTGAAGTCGATAAAAATCAAACAAGAACATGATGGATAGATGAAAATCAAAAGATCTAAAGGATGACGACTCAAACTTAGTGATTACTCTAAAATATAATGTAAGAAAACACAAACACCTAATGACATGAATATTATGATAATAATATGGTGTGGTGAGTGAATGTTAAAGGATGTTTGTGTGGAAATCCTAGTCCTATCTAAGGTATTACAATGCAACTCATAAACTATAAACCAAGAGTTTTAAGTAGGTAGATGTGATCAAGGATGTGATCAACTAAAATTAATATATAACAAGGGGATGGTGGAAATAATTTGATGAAAATAAATAATGTGAGGTGCCACATGGGTGATGTGAACATCTTTAGTAAGAATGAGACAGGCTAGACAAGTGATCAAGGATAAGAATAATAAACATCAAGGAATTAGAACACTCCAACTAGTGAACACAAAGATTAGGATAGTAAGTGAAGTATATAAATCATCCCATGAAGGCTATATGCATGAAAATTAAAATAGACCTACCTTCCCATAACGTGTTTCCTGCTCCTTAGGACCCCGTATAGAGTCATCGAAGGTACTTATGTGATAAATTAGATGGCATTATAAGTATATGATATAATTAGACCTCTTACCCCAATATACTGGCCTAATAAACCCTAATGGACCTAGGCTCTATCATGAGGCAAACTATAGAGTTTTGACTTTCACCAAGATAGGAGATGTGCCAAAGATCATGTATTTTGTGTGAGCTGACTTTTAAGATTATTTTGGCCTTATAATCATTACTTTTTGTTTATTTTATGATTTAACTTTTAATTTTTTTTTAAATTTTATATTCCTCCTCCATAAAATTTTAGAGAACCAATCATATTTAAATAGGTTATGAACATAATATAGATTACACCTAATCACTAGAGAAAAGGACCTGAAAACCATGGTGTTTAAAGACACCTAGATTTTCCCACAAGTAAGTGTGCAATCTCAAAACTAACTTATGTGTGCCTCAAATGAAATGAAATAAGGGAAAAATAGGGATCATGATATATACATCCATGTGATGAGTGATATGATGATGAATATGCTCGTAGTTGACATAAGGAAGTAAAATAATGTTATGAAAGGGATAGGGCTATGTTATGATAGTCATGTCACTAGGAAGTTGTACTAACTGACAAGGGATCTATCACAAACACTTATGAAAGTAGTAGTCCTCCCAAAATAAGGGAAAAGTAAATGGTCATCCCAAAAGAGGGAGAAAGTAAAGAAGGGTCAAATAATCATAAAGATACTAAGGAAAAAATGATGAAAATGTAATAGATGATAATAATTAAAGTGATACCTAAGAACCACAAAGGAAATAAAGGCTGAAAGAAAAATGAAATACAATCAAAGAATCAAGAAGGAAATAATGGTAAAGTGAAATGAAACTAAATGAAATAAAATGCACATAAACAAAGAAACATGAGAAAAATAATGAGCAAAATCTATGTTAAATACAAGCCTATGTGTCTCCGAAGGTTTTTTGAAGTTGAATTTGTTTGTTATTATGCAATGTAGAAGAAGAACAAACATCGTAGGATACCCTAAAGGGTAATTTTTTGAGGGATGGGCATAAAAAGGTGCCCCAAAGTTAGAACTGACATGTGGATGTGCATCATGAGATTCCCCAACATGTGATATGGAGTGAGGTAAAGTTGAACTAATAGAATGAATTACATTAGGTTGGTAAGTGTAGTTAGAGGCAAGTAAATGTGTTGATATGTTAGATTTTAAAGATGTTTAAATTGTAATAAGACATGTAGGATAGGTATGAAGAGGTCTATAAGGTAAAGGAGGACCATCTATGATGTGCTTTGGAGTAGGCATTTGAACTAGGTGATCCTTAGGTTTGTGTGACCTAAGAGGTTGAGGTTTGATAGATGCAACCACCTATTTGAATTTATTCATGTTAGCTATATGTTAACCTTAAAATCTAGATTAAGGATTAATATAATGTTAAATGGGGAAGATACATCCTAGGGAAGAAGGATGGTAGAATATCTTTAGAGCAAACCAATTTCTTGCAAAATAGATAAACATATACTGAATTTATTATGTTGAGATGCTAAAAGATTAAAAAAGTTCAACTATGCTAGATATTGAAATAATAATGAAAACAAAATACTTAGTTGGTTATGATGCTAATGCAAATCTAGATCTATAATAGGTAGAAAGTGGACTAGATATAGACTCTATAATAGTCACCTAATTATGGAAAATTGACCTTTTTAGTCATGGACACTTGTGTCAACCTAAAATAGTTGCGTTGATGCTACTATTTGACTTGGACATTGGTGTTTTATATGGAATACCTACTAAAACTAGATGTAACCACCAAGATGATTCTGGGTTTTATGTCATCTTTGCTCTAGTGTATTCAGATCTAGGTCATGGACTCTCACTCCTTGTCAAATAGCAAAACCCTAGTTCTTCATATTCATATTGGCTATGGGAAAGATGGATTAGTGGGAACATAATGTATACTATCCCATATACACCTCTATCAATTAAAATTGACAACATAATGAATAATCTAAAGAGGGCCTCAAAATTTTGTAGTTCTCCCCTATGTGTTGGCTTGTGTGTGAATCATGCAATGCATGATAAGCAAGTATAATAATGGCCTAGCTTGTAACTTCAAAAATATAGTTCTTGGTTTACTCCTTCAGTAATTTAGACTTGTATATGTGTTGTCCCTATGACTAATATGGAAATAGGAGAAAATAGGAAAGATTTTCTCACTTGAGTTCTTAATAGAAGGATTTTGGTAAGTTGTCTTGGCCTCTTTAGGTATTTTATAAGTGAGGAATGAATGAAGGTTGATATTGTATTTATACCAATCCCTTTGGATAATATCTTACATTAAATCACTTAGGCCGACCATAGGAATACATTTCATTTGTAAATTACATAGTTTTAGGGCACTATAAACCTACATTGGGGTAGGATACTTGCGTCGATGCAAGTGTCTGATTAGGATGCAAGTGTCTAGGTAGTTGGAAAATAGGTGCAAGTCTAAAACTTGTAGAGATGGGAGATAAGTAGGTTTATAACATTCAAGGAAAGATAGAAGCCCTGTGTCATACAAAATAACATAGGTTGGACTAAGAGAGAAGTAATTAGGCATAAATAGATAGTGTATGTGAGCTTTTGGTAGTGTAAAAGGTATATAAGCTTAAGATATATCCATGAAATGTATTTTTCAGTTATACAAGATTGAGGTGATATATAATTTATAAATAGTGTCTACATCCCCCCCTTAATATAGTAATGACAATACTTGTTTAAATGAAATAAATTTATATATGGATGTGTATAACACAAATTATCTTTGTTTGAGTCTAGCTTGAGTGCCTTTTTGGTGACTGAAACACAACCAAAAACATGATACATTATATAATCAATGCATATAATCTAAAATTGAAAGTATTGAAATGATTGAAATTGAAAGAGAGTAAGGTTTGCAAGTACACCTGTGTATCGATGTAACCATATTACCTTTTGACAATTTGATTTGAAAAACATATCATTATGAATCACTAAAACTAATATTAAGACAAATATAAATCTATAAAGTGCATCTATCTAAGGATATATATAGAGATATTGTAAGGCACATGGCCCCAATCTTGGAAAAAAGATGAGTTGTCACTCGACAGTTGAGTTTAGCTCAATTGTGTAACCTAATCATAATTATAACCTGGTGAGTGTGAGTGAACCAATTAAACTCACACTATAAAACTGGTGAAGATAGATGATGTAATCAAGTCCAACCTATAAACTTGGAAATATTGAGTGATTTAATCACCTCAACCATACCAATAAGTGAACTGACTACTATAGTAGATTTGGATCAATATAGTCTGTAAAAGTCTAACTTGGAGGGTGGTGATAGTCCCTGAAAGTGTTTGGAATCTAAAACTAATTTGATTTTGTAATATTAGGTGCACATTACATAACATATGAACCTTATATATGTCTCATGGTAAAACTATATATAAGGATGGTACCAATGTATATAATTTTACCATAAATGTGTATCTGAATCATATAATTATGCAATTTATCTAATTTGAAAATTGTGTAAGTGTGGAGAACATGTTTCTAAAACATGCCCCTATTATATATAGATAAATATAAAATATGATATAAGTGTTAATATGTATAACATATTTCCAAAACATGCCCCCACTACAATCTAGATCTAAAAACTAGTGTAAGTGTGGAGAACATGTTTCTAAAACATGCCCTTACTACAATTTAAATATGAGAATTGGTGTAAATCCAAATGTGGAGGACATATTTACAAAACATGGACCCACTATAATTTGGGTATGTTGGATACTGAATAAGTGTGGAGAATATGTTTCCAAAACATGCTCCCTCTAAATTTGAAATTGTGACAAATGTATATGCCATGCCTCCATGGCATGCCCCCACTGATATGCCTCCCATTTGAGGTGATAGAAGTAGAAAATGGTAGTTACCTTACCTCAAAAAGATAATATAAGTATGTAATCTTTGAATGTATCATGTATCATATAGAGGGAACATGTCTAGGTAGGTATATCATTGAAGCATGAAGAATGTGATCTCACCAAGTCCTAAGATGCATGATGTAGATCATGACAATGTATAGATAGTAAAAATACAAGCTCAAGAAATAATCAAGAACACATAAAAGAACACTCAAAAAAAAAATCAAAAGACAAAGGTCCAAGGAGATTGCAAATAAGAGGCATATTCAAAAGTTGCACAATTGAAGGGACATGACTTAGTCAAATGTCCACACAGCAAAAAATGACATATTCAAATGTTAACATACAACAAGTAATGGCATATTCAAATATCAAAGAGGAAAATAAAGGCATGAGGCTCAAAAAAATGGAGCATATTCAAATTATCAAACAAGAAAGATAATATCAAGGTAAGACACTAAATAAAGTACATAAAGGAAAGCATAAGCAACTAACACAAACATATCATACTAGTCCTTGGATATATGTGTTAACCAAAAAATTTAAGTACATAACATATAAAATATAATATGAATGATATAAGCATGGATAAAGGCATGTGTATTATATGAGCTCAAACATGATAATGGTAAAATGACCAAAGAATGATATAACCTAAATGTATCGTGATCAAAGAACTAGATTTCCCCAACATCTTGGTGACGTGAGTAGAGAGAAATCCTAACATCTAAAAGTGCATAGATCATGTGTGTGTATGCCTTAATAACACTTAAAAGATGTGTGAAACATATGTGTATATAATAAATATTTATATTCTATATACTGATATGGAACCAACAACATATATGCCAAGGAGCTAATAGGATATGCAAACGGTGAACATATTTTTGGATTTTTGAAGTTTCTTGTTTTTTTGGTATTTTTGGCATATGTGAAAGGAAAAAACTATCCTATTATTGCATCCAAATGATGCTCATATATATCTCCCCAATGTGAACTTAGTGTAATAAATTGGCAATGCTGCTAAGGAGCATGTATAGGTGTAATATCTATCACTATAGTATATGTGATGTTCTGTGTATGTAAAATAGAACTTTGTGGTTGTGAAGTAGAAATAGTAGGAGTAGGGTTTCGTGGAAACAATCTTTGAGTGATTTGTGGTTTGCTTAGAACATGAGTAATATGAACATGTGTATGTGCTATGGATATTTGAATATGGTGTGTGGTAGAATATATTTCAATTTAATAAAACTTGTAATTTAGTGGTAATGAAGTAATCATTGTATGCAATGAAACCCAGTTGGAAATAAGAAATCTCGACTATAATGATCAAGTGGTAATGAAACTTTTGGTTTTTATTCTATCATTGTAGATTATATATTTATTTATATGGTAGTTGAAGAAATATTTCTTTCTTTAGAAAAGGATGTAAGTTTGCCTTGATGATCAAATGATATGCAATTATTGTTTCTATCAACCATTACTCCTATTGAGTGTAACCATGATTTTACGAGCACCAAATTATAAGTGCTTGGATTATTGATAACATAAAAATTAGCAAAACATTCTTTTGAAGTAAATGAAACTCTTAATTGAATTGTTCTCATATTTGTTGGAATTGAATTAGTTTCATCCACATGTTGAAACTTATCGTCAAGAGAGCTAAGAAATGACATAAAACAAAAATTTGTATCTTGAAAGTCCATAACCTTAATATATGTAAATTGATTTTCCTCAACTTGAGTAGTGATAGTAAAAGGGCCTTAACATGAGGAATAGCTTGTGATTTCCCTCTTTGTAACCACATTTTTGACATTAGATTTTTCAATTATCTCTCACTTTTTGACTTATTTTGTTCTAAATACCAGTTTTAATATTTTTTTATGCCCATTACTCTTTTTGTACTTGGTTTTAAATTGTGGGTTCTTTCTCTTTGACAAAATGTATCTTTGAAAAATTTACATTAGGATTGACACTATATCCCAAGCCTTGTCAATCATTATTATCGGATGCAGAGATAGGATGAGTTATGCCTTGGAAATGTTTTCCCAATCCTTGACCATGATAACTAACGTTTTGTAATATTTCTTTCCAAAACCATATTGTTTGGTAAACTAAATATCTTTATAGAGAGGTAAATTTCTACCCTTTTCTTAATCTGATTTTTCTTTTTGGACCTTTTCTTGATCTAAGTTTGATATTGACAACTTTTTTTCCTATAAAATTCTCCTTAGTGCTTATTATAATTTTAAATTGCACCCTTAAAGAGGTGTTAAGAATAAATAAGAAATTAATGTGGAATAATTTCATATAATTGCAATAACAAGAGTTATGAAAAGAGATACATAAAGAACAAAAATAAAATGCACAACAAGAAGACATAATTTAACATGGTTCACCCAATGTGGGATACATCCACCAAGAAACACTTGTTCAGATCTTATTAAAATCCAACAAAGGTACAATCAAATCTTAGATTAGTCTTCTCTCAATTACAATGCACAAATATCATTTGGAGTTGCACACAACAAACTCTCTTGAATTTGCACTTGAATTCACACACTTTGTTCACCTTCTCAAACTCAATTCACTCTTATGATGTATTACCTCTTGTAGTCCATCTATGCATAATACATCAATAGGTAACTGACATAACAATTTTACAAAATAATGGGTACCAAAACCATGGGCCAAGTCAACCCATAATGGTTCCCCATTAAAGGGGCCCAATTTTTTTTTTTTGGGCTACTACCCCTAAACCTTGATGAGAATACATTAAGAGTGTACAATACATTTTAGTGTACCACATTTAAAAAATATATTGTAATGTGGAAATAGGATCCACAACATAACAATAGGTTGTTCAATACTTCATCATTTAGATGACATATGGAGATACCTCTAGGATATGAGTGGCCTAATTATTGAGGTGAATTTCTAGATCAGGGCTAGTTCCCTTGATGTATCACCTAAAACTACAACTAAACCTATTGCTTGCAAGGAAAAGGGGAATATGTAATTGAAAAAAAGCAAATGAGAGGTGATGCATAAAATTTCATGACCACTACCACTCATTTACAGGTGCATAATGAAATATAGAACTGACTTGAACAACACTACTCCTCATTTGATCCTCTTGCATCAATATTTCAATATGGAGGTTGTAGATTATGCTTATGGTAAGAGGTATTATCAAGAGGTCTATAATAATACACTAATGAATGTATTCCACTCCTTAACCTCTATAAAACTACTTGAAGCACACCATATGACTTGCAAGAGAAAATTTAAACTGCATGAAGGTGAAGAGATAGGACACAATACCAAGGAAAATTGAATTAACATTTGATAAGATTAACTATCATTAAATACACACTAAAATACAATCATAAGAGAAGGTGAAGAACAACTGTCTATTCCTTCAATGGCTTAAATAAGGAGCAGAGCTTCACCATACTCAAGTGGAGGATCCATACAATGCCATTCAAGGTAGTATTTAAATGAGAGAGGATATTGAGATAATACTATACTTGTGTCATTCATCACAATTTAGTTACAATGCCAAGTGGAAGATGAGATAATCATCTTATCACCTCTCTTCAACATGTGTTTCTTGATGAAATGATGATCTTCAAGATGGGATAGGAATTCTTTGTTGAGGAGTTACAACTCATCTATTGATGGGGGTAGTTACAACTTGGAGCCTTGACACATAACATCTAGGTCTCCTTGAAAAATTCCATGTCATCCTTGGCTCTTAAATTATTTTCTTATCTTGTTGAAGGTGCAACTTAAGATTAGACATCTCCTCATGTTGATCTAAGTCATTAAACCCTGAAACTATTTTTAAAACTTGTTTGGTTCAAAAGGAGATAATGGATACAGACCCACCTCCTCATTCTTATTCTATTCCTTGCTTGGAAAATGTAATAACAACTTATCCTCTTCATGGATGCCTTGAATTAGGTCATATAAATTTATATCTAAGCTTACAGACCATCCTCAAGTGATCAATTATTCATAAGGTATATGTAACTTGATAAGAAGATACTTGAAGGGAGTTATAGATGCTCATCATGCTATAAAAGCCTTATATAGGTTTAAAGACTATTCTTTAAGGCATTGCTTATGTTTTAATGGTATCCATGTTGATGTTTTAGGTACTGATAGAATTTTTAGGAGTCTTTAGGAGCATATTCATTCATGAGACCAATTTGAAAATCCAATAGAGGCTTGTATACCACTTTGACAGCTCTCCACAACATGAAACCAATAGGACTGCTTATAAACACATTTGAACTATGCTTGAAACTTATGAAGAATGTTTGTTTATTCCTATATGGGATCTCAATAGGCTTATATAATTCTCATAATTATTTCCTATAGGTTTTCATGCCTCAAATGACCTTTAAAAGGTCTGCAACTAGGCCTCATTATGCAAAATAATGAGGTAGTCCTTATCTTGGCCCATATTAGTGGCTTGACAGCCTATGTATCACTTTGAGAAGTCATGAAAGGATTTTAGAGGTCCAAGAGGCCTCTACCCAAGCTCAATAATCTTCTTCCACTGGATTTAGGGGTTTCAACATGCTTAAACACTTACAAATAGGCCTACAACCAACTTATTTGGCCACTTTTTTATAATTTTACCTCTCATACATGTTAAAAATCTACTCCACCAGGTGATCACGAGCTGTGAAAAATTCATTCAAGTTTTTTAAATCTCATTCAAGTGAATTTTAATCCCTTAGACCAATTTTATCTCTCATCTAGATCCTTGAAGGCTTTGTAAGGCAGTTTTAGGTCTTCAACTTCTTAACGATGATTCATAAAGTTGAAGACCTTAATTTCAGAAATAATTCCAAGAATTTGGACTAGAAAAATATATTCAACATCCCCTAAATCCATTCTAAATCATGCATCTCCTCACCGTACTTATCACATAATGAAAGATTGACCTTCTTGATTGTACAAGCCTATTTCATGAGGTAGAGATAAATGTTTTAAAGAGAGAGGTCATTAATTTTATTGACTTCAATTGGAAATGAATGAATGAGGTCTAAAACATCTCCCTCAAAGTCTCTAAAGACCCATCCATGCTATTTGACTCCTCAAAATCCCTCAAACATGTTTTGTCCTATTACAAGGAATTGTCAACAATTAGACTGTTTTGACCCTAATGGCTATATTTTAAGACTTTTTTCTCAAAATAGGTGTTCTAATCATCATGGTACATTCTATAAAGATCCATAAAACATGTCCTAATAATACAAACTCAAATTTCAATACAAAATCTACACACTCTCTTTATATTATTAAAGGTAGACATGTAACTTCCTTTTAGGCCTGTCACCTTGCCAACATTTGGAAGTGTCCTTTTTTGATTGATTTATCCTCTTTCATATCTGTAAAATAATTTTACCATCTATATTAATCCATATCACAACTCAAATGACACTTATAACTCATAACCAACACCAAAAATGCATCTTATGGACATTCTTGTAGGCAAGCCTGTAGGTACCTATTTGAGTTCATAACCCACTACAACCTTGATTTAGTATTGGTCCTTCTAATTTCAGAGACTCTAGATGATGTTGAATAAAAATATAGATTTTAATTAAAATGGTTAATAATCTCTCCAAGTAATATACAATATAAGATCTTTCTAAGACCCCCTTATCCCGCTTGTAGGCTTAACACACTCTGTCTGTAGGTGTATGGCAGTCTTTCTCAAATGCCATCTTGATCATGCATGATCATGTATGGGTTTGGAGGTTTGATTGAATCTGATCATTAGGGTGAGGAATTATAGATTACATCATTAATATTACATTAGTTGAAACTCTATCATTTGATTTCTCCATATTTGACCCCTTAAGTCTTTAATCAAGCCTGTAGGTACATAGTCTATAATTGGAACCTATTTTAACTTGCTCTTGGAAATCATTCTACCTTTGAAAGATTGCATAACCTTGGGATTAAATGTAAATTATATTACTAGTTTGAGCATCTTCTCAAAATAAAAACATACTTACTTTGTTAAGGAACCTCCTAACTCTGCCTATAACAAAGTAAATATGAATAACAGGGGTTTGAACATCATCATAGACTTACCAAAATGTATCAAAGACCTAATATTACTTCAATCTCTATTGTTTTATTGTTCACACTTGAACCTTGTTCAAGAACCTCCTTCTCAATGGTCTTCATGTCGTGCCACCTCAAATTTCCCTTATGCATGCATGGTTAATCCATTAGAGATGATCTCAAGGTATTAGAAACATTCATATCCTTAATATTCATTTGGTTATTAAGATATTGAAACCTCTTTTATGTGTGTACTTGTAAACTTGTCACAATCAAGTCTTAACCTGCATGCTTATACTATAGCATTTCAATTATGCCCCTGTTAGTGTTTTTGAAAAGTCTAGGAGAGATTGAGGAGGTCTAGGTTGATTCAATATAGTTGAGAACAATGTGAACAACCTATTTACAACTATATTCAAGCATTAAAATAACTCACAACTCAAAAACCTTGAATATCCTACCAAAGTAATGAAAATATGTTTCTCTCAAGCTAATGCATGTATGTGTTTGAGATTATTGAAATTATCTTGATATTGTAAGGCCCATAGACATTTTGAGGTCAATCTCTAATCACCAACCTACCTTAATCAACTCGAAGATGACATCCCATGAAGAAAAACAATCCCATGGGGTTTTACAAGGGTTTAAGAGGTTGCTAACTTCTTAAAGATGATTCATAAAGTATAGACACTAAAAATCTAATCTATTGCCATAGAATGGGAGGGCATAGGGGTAGTCAACATCCCCTAACATCATTTTCCTTAATATCATCCTCCTCCATGAATTAATTCAAAATTGGTTGGATTTTTTGATCTTGTGAATGATCGAATCTAGAAGATGAATGGGCTTTTGCCTTTTTTGGACCTACCAATGCTTCCAAAACTTGATTTTGTACCTAAAGATACCAAAAAATGCTGACATCATCATCTCATGTTTGAAAACTTCCCCTTTCCACATTAAAACCTACTTTTATAAAATTTGACAAGTGCATTCCAACATTATATTTCATCTTCTTGGCATTTTGTTGGTCCCACCACTAGTTGTACATTTCAACTAACTTGGACAAGCATAAAACAATAAAATGTTACCATAAATTTTGCAAACATACCTTAAAAATTTATAGAAAACCCTTATGTGGTGACTAGATCATGGATTTAATGCTTGACAAAACCTATAATACCTTTTTTTACTTCATTTTCATGACTAACCTTTTCTATCAAGGCTCATTTGATTGACTTAGGCTCTATCACTCTTGACAATGAAGACTTGCATAAGGGATGGCTAGAAATAAGCATGGAGACATAAACCATCATTACCTTAATTTATCCAATTTTACCTTAATATTTATTAAATGCTTTAAATATGACCATTGAATGACCATGTTGAGTGACTTGATGATAAAAATAGGTACCTGACTGCCATTTTGACTATGCCTTGTAAGGGACCCTAAAATAACCTTAAGACAATTTGACAAGACACCTACCAAGACAAAACATGACATCAATACCAAGACAAAATCTTTCAAATGGATATCAACAAAGTTAAACAAGGCCTGGTTAACAATTTTTGAAATATAAATACTATGGTAACCAATTTAGCTAACATTTTTGGTGACTTCTAGGGGGTGTATGCCTATTATACATCCTATACCAGTAGCCTTCTTGCATCCATTAGGATATGGGGTCACTTATCACACAAAAACAAATTTAATTAGACCTAAGAAATATTTCAAGCCTTGAGAATAAGTAAGACAACTGATAATGTCTTTAACACACATAACAGAGCAAAGGAGAACACATACAACAAACTAACTAGACCAAACAAGACATACACTATGTTGAGAAGCACTTAGGGAAGATAAAATGTAAGCAGCTACTATGTAAAACTAACCTCCAAGGTTTGATTCACCTAAATGAAAAGGTAAACTTATGAGATCTTTTTCATGTGGTGGATAGGAATGATGAGAAACAAGCTGCTTTTTGAACATTGCTCTTGCTCTATGAACTCTTTTCTTGACTACCAATGTCTTTGGTATGTATTCAAGTGGATAAACAACAACAAACATGTCTCATATGAATATAATCTCTTATTTTAATTTAGATTTTACCTCATGTTATTCTTCATCAATGATATGGAACTCCAATGTGTGCATGTTCTTGTTGTGACAATATGGTGCACAGATAGACCAAGAATCTAGCTAAGGACAAACACTTATTATGTGATGCTTAGTTTGAGAACACACACACACATGATGAATAAATTAGAAACACATTTACATAATCAACACACAATCTCATTCTCTTTATTCATCATGAAGAAAACTCATATAATCAACATAATCTAGCAATGATATGTTTTAGATACAAAATTCAACAACATAACTCTTCGCCAAAATCTCAAGGAAGAATAAAAAGTTCAAATCTCAATAATGAATCCCCCATAGAACAAGTTCCATTCCATTTATGTATGGAATGGTATGACCCTTGAAATTCCACACACGTTTCAAATTCCATCTAGATATTCATGGGCTTGAAAGAATTAAAAAAGAACAAAAATCATGTTTTTCACCATAGAAAAAATTAATCAGGTCTTTTGAACATACAAGATGTTTTTTAAATGTTCAAGACCTAATTAGGATTGAAAATAACAATCAAAACTACAAATTTTACTCAAATTATTTCCAAACCTAATTAGTGTTAAAATCTTGCTCACCACAACAACATTATCTCCTCCTCTCTAAACTCAATCAGAGTTAGAACACTGACTAGCACTATAGCTTTGGTTTAGACTTTGCATAGTTATAAATGGGGTTTGAAGTCTTTTTACCAATGAAAACTTAATTGCTGCTGTTACTTAACTGTTTAGGCATTCAAATTCAATTAAAACCATGGGAATTGATAAAAAAATACCACAACCAAGTTTTTATTCAAACTCTGACTAACATTGCAACTCCATAAGAATTTAACATAGATCTAATCAAGTATTTAGTTCTGATTTACATTACACATTTCACTCAATTTAAATAAGACCTAATCAGACTTAGAATTTTGATTACAATTTCCACACTTTTGAGTGAATTTACCAAGATCTATTTGAACTTAGAAGGCCCAATTAGCACTAAATGTAACAAGATAGCCCACCACTATTCTATTTGGTGCTTAGAAATCCAATCATCACTACATGCTTAGAAAAAACTCACCACAAACCTAATCAGGGTTCTCAAACTTGATTATAACTATCGACGTCAAATAACTTACTTCAATACCAAATCAATTCAATTACATTAACAAAGTAATAAAGAAACTTTCAAGACCTAATTGGTATTAAGAAACCTTATTAGCACTACCAAATAGTCTTAGATGAAATTGGAGTTTGGTTTACAAGAACCTTGAAACACCTCAACAAAATTTTCAACTAAGTGTTAAAATTAAAGTTGATCAAAACACCCTAAACAATCCACCAATTTAGAGAATAGATGAAAATAAAGACAAAGAAGAATAAGTTCCAACCAACCACACCATAATGAAATAACAAACAAACCAAGGAAAAGAAACATCACTCAATTTTTTGGGTAATGCAAGATATCATGTCTGCAATGGATGATCTTACATCATGATATGTGTTTGTATTCCTTATATCCATCATTTTTGAACCAATTTAGACTAGTGTAACATGACTTATTCATATGTTCCCTTAACATTGGTAGCTATCAATGTATATATTATGTGAAACCTCTTGTTTAACTTTATTGAATAAGCTCGTCATCTCTAAAATAATTATGTTATCATATGATCGTGATGTAAGTGATAAAGTGAAAAAAGTTTATTTTGTCATGTGTCCAACATGTACCTACATAAATTTAAATGTAATTGTGATTTAATTTTCCTATAACACCCATTTGAAATAGTCAAGTAGTGTACTTTCCATATTTTTAACTTAAATTTGTGATGAACACTCTATGAATAATCCTTGTGAACCTTGATGGAAGGCATAAAGAGGATTATATTTCTACTAGTACTTTATGTCTTCCCCTTAGGTGGTTACTATTATGACCAAAATTTTCACCCTAGGAGAAGGTTGTTCAGACCTCTCCAAATTTGGTGAAACATGGGATACTCCAAGACCTGTGGGTTGTCTATAACAGGGGTAAACCTCTAGATTGAAGGGCTAGCTCCCCTTGATGAATCATTTAGGCTCACACACTAATATATCACTTGAAAGGAAAAGGGAGAGAAACATACTCTAATGAGGTGATGCAAAAAAAATGTTTTGACCACTACCAACCAGTTGCATGTGCACTTGTAAATCAAGAAAACTAACCTTACATACACTACTCTTAATCTGAATCTCTCACATGAGTGTTTCGATGTGAAGTTTGTGATGGTTGCTTAAGATAGGAGGACTAACCAAGAGGTATTGAATGTCATTAGAAGATAGATAAAATCACTCAACTCTTGAACCACACTCATACACTTCACATGACTTACAAAATAAGCTTTCAAACTGCATCTAGGTATTATAAAAGGACAACATGCCAAGGAAGACGAGTCAATTAGATCAACTATTCTCATATGCACACTAAGTATAGTCATAAGAAGAGGTAAAATAGTTAATTCTAATTGATCAAAGGCATAAAAATGGGCAGAGTTTTTCCATACCTAGGTGGATGATCCCTTACAAAGCCCAAAGTTGTTACTTATATAGAGAAAGTGAGAGAGAAGAGAAGAAGGGTGTAGGAGAGAAAGAGTAGAAAAGTGTCAATGTGAGTTAAAAATAAGATACGAGTTATGAAAATACCTAAATAAGTCTAAGATGATAAGTTTATTACTCTAAATATGCTCCCTTGCTCCAAGTAAGTGGCATTGGAGTTAGAAAGCTCGTTTGACACCTTGACTAGCTCTCAAAAACTACCCTTTACTTTGCATTGTTGAGTGATAAGTTATCTTATTGATGGTTAGATCAATTTTTCATACCTCTTGAATTTTATCTTAACACCTCTCAACTAATCCAATCAAGTTCTATTTGACACATCACCTTTTTTTCTTACAAGGTGTCTAGAAGACTCTTCATCTTTTTAGGCCTATTTTGCAAAAAAAGTGTCAAAAACTTGGATTCTTCTTCCTTATTTCATCCAAAATTCATTAATGGTCTATTCACATCATATTAGACTTGTATAAATCTAGTCTAAGGTCTCAAACTATCCCCAATAAGTCATTCTCTACCAAAAGCCTCAATTAGGCCTCATTCCTTATATCCAAAAATATGCAAACCTCCTTATCTAGAAGAAAGTATAAATAGTAATGGAAAAATGAGGGTATTTATGACTACCCTTTATCCCCTTACAAATCCATGTTCAATTTCATGAGCTGAAGCCAAGTGAAAGTCTACTTTTTTGCCTATCTCTTCTGCATATTAGTCTTAATTAGTCCTCTAGGCCTAAAAAGTGGATTTTGGCTCTAAACTCCTCGTGCACATGTGAAACATATGGGAAGTGTGTGATTCACTTTACCCATGTCAATACCAAACTCCATGTCAAGTTTGGGATTTTGGAACATTATGATTATAGCTAAACCATGAAATGGCAAAAAAAAAAGCCCTTCACAAACCTGTTTGGATTGCCTTACGAAATAGAGTTTTTTTAGTCACTTCCAAGGGTTCCTAAGCAATTTTTTTGATTTTACGAGATGAAATAAGTCTCAGGGGACCTCTTTCAATGATTTTAAAGTGTCCATCTCTCTAAAATACCTATAAAATTACACTAAAACACACATAAAACAATGCATTTATGGAAATCTGTACAGGAGTCCATACAGCTCAAGGACATGTGGTTGAACCAATTTGAGTATAAAATAATCTCCAAGAGGTTTTAGGAGCAAAATATGGTATTATGTGTGCTTTATAGGTCCATCTCTATAAATTGGTCACTGTTGGGTTTTAAGAGAGGTTTAAGACCTGTTTGGGGTCTTAACGATTGTTGATAAAGAATGATCCCTCTCTCTTTCTCCTAATGCCACAATATTTTTGTTAGGGTACCCCTCTAACACCTCCAATGGCCATTAAAGTCCATGAATCTTGTCATGAAAGGTATGATCAAAATTTGATGACCCTCAGGTTGAAGAATAAGCATTTTGAGGGGTATGAACAAGAATGAGGTCTATAGGAGTATGTTTTGAACTTGATTTGATATTCAATGACCTTAATTAGGTCTAAGACATATTATTTTACCTATACCAATGTCTATATTACCAAATTTCTCCATCAAGCCCTCTAGATATCACACTATCTGAAGCCTAGGGTTCTTGAACCAAGTTGAATTCCATACCCTAGTTGTTTATATTCTTATCTTTTCCAGTATTAAGAGGTCTGAGTTTATTCATGGAGTGATTATACATATACTTCATCATCTACTCAAGTCTCCAATTCCATCCCAGCTCCAAATAATCTTATTTTACTTTACCATCTTCTCAACTGACTGCCATAAGGTTTATGTATATACTTAGGCTTGTGTATGATTGTAAGAGAGTTTGACTGTGATATCCATTCTTTGTTACTTATGTCTGAGACCCATTGGTGGACTAGGTCACCACCTTTCAATCACATTCCACTATCATCCTCTCTCTCAGATCTCTTGAGATCCTTTAGACCTTTCAAAATAATGAAACCTCTTAAGAATGAGTAGGCTAGTGCCTTGCCTTAGTTGAGTAGGCATAATGTTCAATATTCTATGTTTTGATCTTGAAAAAAGTGATCCAATAACTTAGATACCTATGAGTGCATTGAATTATCTCTTTATACTTATTAGGTCACTTGTGTAAGTTTGAACAAACCTTTTGCCTTCAACTCCCCTTACACAGTCAGTTGGCTAAGAATTAGGGTGCAACTATAGGTATTGAGTAGATGAAATGGAGACCCTTGCTAGTGATCCTTGCATTCCAAGTAATTAGATTCCACATCTTTTTATACTCCTTATGAGCTTAAAATCATTTAACACCTAGTCATATCCAATTATACCTTGAGAACTCTATATCTTTTCTAGTTTCTTGTGACTGGCCGTAGGTGTCTAAGTGGGTGTAAGGTTATTTTAGGTGACCATGGCACTCGAGTAAACTATGTCCCTTTCTCTATTTCCCATTAATGCCCTAAAACCATTAAATTCACTTTATGGTCATTTAAGTCACCATTAGACTCATACTCATATTATACACAGTCAAATATTCAAACCTCAAACAAGTGGCTATAGGTGCATAGTTTCTTGACTTGGATGACTCAAATATACCTCCTCCATAGATATATCTCTTTCCAACCAAATAAATATGATTAGGGTTTGATCCCATTGACTGTAGTATACCCCTAAGGGTTTTAAGCTTATAGGTTTCTCTAGTGACTATGATGTTAGTCATCTTCAATATTCTTTTGATTCTCATATAACATAGGTGTCTTGATTTATTTATGACATTACTCATTCATCCTATGATTTTCTCTTCAAATTTTTAAATTCAATTGTTTCACCATATGCCCTCTTAGACTTGATCATACCTTTCACCAAAAAATCATCCTCAATATGCCTTATACCCTTTTTTAGGCAAGCAAAACTCTCATCAAAGTAAGTAGGCCTGAGTGTGGCACCCTGATGTTCGTTATGACTCTAAGTATTTGAGAGAGATCAATGACATCTTAATTGAATTTTCCCTATGGTTTTCAAACCCTTAAATCTCCATTATCATCCTCTTAGGGTCTTAGTCTTTTCTCAAATACCTCTACCATTCTCTTTCATACTAAACTAACTTGTTGATCTAAGAAGGTAACCTGTAGGTGTAGATGGCTGTGTCACTTCTCTGCCCATTGAGACTTCTTGAAAAACAATATTATTATCTTATCATACTTCTAGATTGTACTACTATTTATTTTCATCAAATCATATCTTCAAAGGATCTATGTATCTCCAACTAGATATAACGTCTTCTTAAAAATTGCCTTTTAGATGCATAATGTTGAGTAAACAATGGTTTATGTATCAGGCTTTATGATTTGAGAGTTGAGATCTCTTCATACACCCATGTCTTGATTGGTAACTTAAATGGATTTAATTATAATTCAATTATTATTAATTAATCTCATTCACACTTTAAACTTATCAAGACACCTTCAATATAGACACAACCTCATGAATGTTCCTTTGAAGACTTGGAGGCCTGTATGAAGGCAGAGGAGTGTAACCTTGTGTTTGAGAGTTAAAAAGTGAAAATATGGTTATTATGGACTAAAATATTATGTTTTAATTTCATCAACATACTTATATAACAACCCTCAAACTTCTTTGAAGTATTAAGATCTCTCAAAATAATCAAAACTTGCAAGAAACTTAGACTGTCATTGGCTTTGTAAACCATGAAAGGTACCTTGCTCAAGATGGCCAATTGAAGTATTGAATGAGTGGCCATGGTATAACACTTTTATACTTTTTATATAGGTGAATAAGCTATTGAAACATCCTAAAAATACATTCCAACATGTTTTGAACACAAACCTTTTTGGGTTGAATGTAGACCTACAATTCTAACTTGCAAACCTCTCTTGCATAGAGATTTACATTAATTAAATGAATTTTACCTCCATGTAAATATTTAAAAATAATTCAATAGATATGAGATTATTATTTATGACCCATTAAAACTTTCTCATTAAGAAAAAATTCCACCATTCTGCCTAGAAAGCTTAAGAAAAACCCCTATCATGGTTGATTAGTTGATTTTAGACGCTTAACTTATTAAATATTGATAAAAATTCTAAGGATATTAATATGAGAACCAATGCATAAATTTTTAATCTTACCAAAGCTACAATAAATTTCCAAAGTTTTAAAATTCCACCTTCTCTCTCCTAGTTGTACCATCCACTTCGATTTTGCCTTTGTGAGCTTGTGAAGGAGTCGATATGAGAGATATGATGTTTTTAGATTTTTATGATATTTTAAATGATGGATAATAAATGTGATGAATCTTAAAACACTTGGGAATTTTTATAACCTGATTTATCTACATATTCTCTCTCCTCCCACATTATACTTACATGGGAAGCCCCTAAAACTGACTTTTCTTACCCATACCTAATTTTTTATGACTCGAAACTATTTGGTCCATACCATGACATATTTTAAGACCCATATTTACCTCAATTAACCTTTAAAACATTTTTAAAGGCACATAAAATGACCCTTTTGACTCTTTTTGACTTAGGAGATCTAAATAGACCAAAACACATAAAAGAGACTTACCTTAATCTTTCCAAATTTACCTTAATAAATGCTAATAAGGTATTTTAGACTCAAATAGGACCTCATAAATCACCTAAAGTTAATTTTTTTTTCCTATAAGGGTCCTATTTTGACATGAGGGGTCAAAATTAGATAACAAATTGGTGACTCATAGGGGTAACATGCCTGCTTGATGATTAGACCAGTAGCCTTGTCCTTCCATTAAGATATGGAGTCAATTGCACTCTGAGACAATAAGATTAGAACTTTAAAATTGACCAACAAGACAACATGATTACCTCAAAAACACAAAAAATGAATACACACACACAAAAACAAAGAAAGGAAGACACACACGTGCTAACTAAGCACTTAAAGAACACAACAAAGTAGAAAACAACTAGCTATTCAAAACTAACCTAAAGATAACTTCTTACTCCTAGATCAAAGGGGAAGCTTGTACCATCTCTTGATCCATGAAGTGATAAATGGAATTAAGTAATATTATTCTTTTTGGGCCTATTTCTTGTTACCTTCATCTCCTTCTTGAATGCCACTCCTTTTATCATACTCTCAAGTAGATCTTTAGTAGCAAACTAGTCTCCTATGAAGATGAACTCATCATATGACCCATGATATTTCACATGATACTCCTTAGCTGAAACCTCAACAAGTGATACTTCATCTAGACATGCTTTTTAGATCACCATGGCTTCTATAGGGGCCTCATTCTTATTCACTTTTATTTCAACCTCATCAAGTTTTGCAAGGAACTTTGCATCATCATCTTCCAAGAATATAATTTATTCAAACTCCTTATAAGTTAGCATATCTAATTACATGAATTGAAATGAATCTTGTGATTCACTTGTAGGAATGGATCCAATAGAAACAACCTCTTACTTCTTGGCAAATTAAAGTCAATAAAAATCTACCTGCTCCTTCAGGAGTGGGTAAGAATATTCCAATTGATTGAAGAGATGATAGCCTATTTTGATGACCTCAAACATATAATCATGGAGTGTATATGCCTCTTGATTTGGAATACTTTAGGGGATGATTCTTTCTTGGATGTTCACTTGCTTGCCAAAGCTGCCTTCTTCACTCTTGACTAGACTATAGCCTCCTTAAAGAGGAGTGTAACTTGCTCATAGGACTATAAACAAGTCTTCATCATCTTCTTGATCATCATTTTGAAGAGAAACAACAAAAGTAACCTCTTCAACTTGTTTGACTCCTTCAACCTATTGATGCTAATTCTTAAAGATTGATTTGTGATTTTCCTCTCCAAGTGGAGTACCAATGGAGTTTTCTTCCTCATCCTCACTTGGGTCATCTTCTTCATGGCCCTTTTCAATCCCACTAACAACTGCAACTAGATATTTTTCACTTGCTTCCCAGATGACAAGTTCTTCCTCATGAGGGGAGATGTTGGGAGTGTGATGGTCAAGTTCATTAGTTGGACATAGAATATGAGGTGTGGTGTATGGATCATGAATGGGCATGAGAATGGAGGGTTTTTGAAGGAACTCTTGGAAAGATATCAAGTTAAATTGAGCAATGAAAAATACATCTTCTTCAATAAGAAATTCATTTTCCTCATAGCCTTATTGAATCTCTTCAACATATTCAAGCTAATCTTCCACCTTCTCAATTAGAATATCATTATTATTTTGAATACACTCTTGCATAGACCTCCAATATAGACAAGCTATAGGTTCTTGAGGAGAGGGAAATGGGGTTTGATTAGGCACAAAGTTTTCTTTGTCTTCCATCTCTTGATCTTGGCTCTCTTCAAGTCCTTTTATCTTCAAATCCAACTCTTTGATTTGCCTATCTATGTCCTCTTGAAATAGCTTTCATTGAAGGTAATTAGTGGATTAATGAGGATAAGTATCATAATAATATTGATATAGAGTATAAGATATCTCTTGATGAGGGGTGGGAGAGACTTGCATAGGTTCATATTTCTCTTTCCCTTTAACTCCCCAATCTATACTTATTTCACCTTGCCAACTCCAAGACTTTACTATTTGATTCTAGCTTAGAATTTTAGAAGACTCCTTGGGAGTTGCTCGAGGAAGAGAAGTGGGATGCTATCTTGAATCAATAGGTTGTTCTACAACAATCTCTATTTCTTTTTGAATACTCTATTGGATTAAATTCCAAGGGAAGGATTGAGGAATGCATGGAAGACTTGGAACACTTGGAGATTCACTTGGGGAAGAATGGGTGGTATGTATGAGAGATGAGATGGAGTGCAAGAAGACACATAGGGCTAATGGAATTGGACCTGCTATCTTTCATGAACTTTAAAAGTATCTTCTATGATTTGAATGACACCACTTACATCCAACATTTCACTTGAGAGGCTTTGGAAATTTGCTCTCTCACTAAGTATCCATTCTCCTTTCAATAGCTGCAATGAGTTTCTCATGTCATGAATGAGATGGATAGGAATATCTTGACCATGTTCTCTTTGAGAATGAAGGTCTAACATGTTTTTCTCATAACCTAAGAGAGTTTGATTTAAAATTTAAATGGATTGGTTTGAGGGACAACTAGAGATATCTTGAGCTTGAGAAGGTTGCTCATATATAACATCATGGTCATGTAGAGGAGAAATAGGTTGACCATAGAACTGATATGACTCATAAGAGGGTAATAAGACTGATAAGGCTATTGAAGCACATAGTTGGAGTCATAACTAGGTTGATAAAGAAGGTTATATGGCTGTTATGAGTCATGACAAGGCTGATAAGGAGGTTATATTGAAAATTCTCTTCATAACCAACCATCCCAACTTCATAAATCAAAGGAAAACACAAGATACTATCAAATAATTTTAAAAATAAGTACTTGGGCTACTAGAACCAGTTGATTGTATTCAAAATCACCAATTGTGTTTGGCTGAGTGCCTCCAAAGGTTGATAAGTAGAAGAACACACTAGGAATTCTTCTACAACTTTGAACCTTTGTCCCATCAGGCATGCCAAAATCATTACGACCAAATTTTTCACTCTAAGAGAAGGTTATTTAGACCTCTCTAAATTTGGTGAAACATGGGATTACCCTTAGACCTATGGGTTGTTTATAATAGGGGTAAACCTCTAGATTGAAGGGCTAGCTCCCCTTGATGAATCACTTAGGCTCACACAATAATCTATCACTTACTAAGAAGAGGAATAAAAACCTAATATAATGAGGTGATGCACTAAATATGTTTTAACCACTACCAACCAACTGCATGTGTGCTTATAAATCAAGAAAACTAACCTTACATACACTACTCTTAATCTGAATCTCTCACATGAGTGTTTCAATGTGATAGTTGTGATGGTTGCTTAAGCTAGGAGGACTAACCAAGAGGTATTAAATGATGATAGAAGATAGAAAAACTCATTCAACTCTTGCACCACACTCATACACATCACATGACCTAAAAAATAAGTTTTTAAATTACATTTGGGTGTTAGAAAAAGATAACATGCAAGTAAGTCAAGTCAATTCACTTGACAAGATCAACTATTCTCATATGTACACTAAGTACGGTCACAAGAGGAGGTAAACTAGTTGATTCTCATTTATCAAAGGCATAAAAATGGGTAGGGCTTCACCATACCCAGGTGGAGGATCCTTTACAAAGCCCAAAGTGGTTACTTATATAGATAAAGTGAAAGAGAAGACAAGAAGGTGTAGGGGAGAAAGAGTAGACAAGTGTCAATGTGAGTTAGAAGAAAGAGGAGAGTTAAGGAACTGCCTTAATAGGTCTAAGATGATAAGTGTACTCCTATGAAGATGTTCCCTTGATCCAAGTGGTTTTGGAATTAGAAAGCTTGCTTGACACCTTGACTATCTCTCCAAAATTGTCCTTTGCTTTGAATTGTTGAGTGACAAGTGATATTATCGATGGTTAAATCAATTTATCCTACCTTTTGAATCTTATCTTAACACCTTTCAACTAACCCAATCATTTTCTCTTTGACACATCACCTCTTTTTATTGCAAGGTGTCTAGAAGACTCTTCATCTCCTTAGGCCTATTTTTCAAACAAGTGTCAAAAACATGGACTCTTCTTCTTCCTTAGTAATCCATTTTGAGGTCTCAAACTATCCCCAATAAAATTTTCTCTACCAAAAGCCTCAATTAGGCCTAATTCCTTTTATCCCAAAAATATGTAAACCTCCTTGTCTGGAAGAAATTACATATTAAGGGTAGTTATGAGTACCCTTTATAATATTACAACTCCATGTTTAATTTTTATGAGCTGAAACCAAGTGGAAGTCTACTTTTTCAACCTATCTCTTTTGCCAATTAGGCCTAATTAGGCCTCTAGGACTAAAAAGTGGATTTTGGCTCTAAACTCCTCATGTACATGTGAAACCCATGGGAAGTGTGTGATTAATTTTATCCATGACAAGACCAATCTCCATGTCAAGTTTGGGATTCTATAACATTATGCTTATAGTCAAACCATGAAATGGCCAAAAATAAGCCCTTCACAAGCCTATTTGGACTGCCTTGAAAAATAGAGTTTATTTAGTCACTTCAAGAGGTTCTTGAGAAAATGTTTTGATTTAAAGAGATGAAATAAGTCTCATGTGACCTCTTCCAATGATTGGAAAGTGTCTATATCTTCAAAATCCATGTAATACACTAAAAAACACATAAAATAGTGCATTTATGGAAATTTGTACAACAGCCCATACAACTCAAGTACATGTGGATGAGCCTCTTGGAGTATAGAAAAATATGGAATTAGGTGTGATTTAAAAGTCCATCTATGCCATCTGGTCACTGTTGGGTTTTAAGAGAGGTTTAATACTTGCTTGGGGTCTTAACAATTGTTCAAAAAGAACAATCCCTCTATCTCTCCTAATGCCACAATATTTTTCTTAGGGTACCCCTCTAACATGTCCAATGAACATTCAAACCCATGCATCTCCTCATGAAAGCTGTGAGAAAAATTTAATGACCCTCAGGTTGGAGAACAAGCATTCTAAGGGGTCTGAGCAAGAATGAGGTCTATAGGTGTATGTTATGAACTTGATTTGTTCTTCAATAAACTTATTTAGGTCTTAGACATCTTTATTGACCTTTTTTTATGTCTATCTTACCACCTTTATTCATCAATCCCTCTAGCTATCACACAAGATCAAGCCTAGGATTCATAAACCAAGTTGAATGCCATACCCTAGATATTTATATTCATCTCTTTTCCATTGTTAGGAGGTTTGAGTTTTTTTATGGAGTGATTATAAATATCCTTCATCATCTTCTCAAGTCTTCAAGTCCATCCCAACTCTAATTAATCTTACTTTACTTTACCATATTCTCAACTGACTGCAATGAGGTTTGTGTATACACTTAGGCCTATGCATGATTATAAGAGAGTTTGACTATGATATCCATTTTTTCTTACTTGTGTCTAAGACCTATTGGTGTACTAGGTCACCACATTTTAATCACATTCTAGTATCCTCCTCTCTCTTAGATCTCCTGAGATACTTTAGACCTTTCCAAATAATGAAACCTCTCAAGAATGAGTAGGCTAGTGCCTTGCCTTAGTTGAGTAGGTATGGTGTTCAGTGCTCTGTGTTTTGATCTTGAATAAGGTGATCCAATCACATAGATACCTATGAGTGAATTTAATTTACTCTTTATAATTCTTAGGTCACTTGTAGTAGTTTAAACAAACCCTTTGCCTTCAACTTCCCTTACACAGTCAGTTGGCTAAGACTTAGGGTGTACTTGTAGGTATGGAGTGGAAGAAATGGAGACACTTATTAGTGATCCTTACATTATAATAAATTGTATTCCACATATTTTTATACACCTTATTATCTTAAAACTATTTATCACCTATTCATATCCAATTCTACCTTGAGAACTCTGTATCTTTTCTAGTTTTTTGTGACTAGCTATAAGTATTTGAGTGGGGTGTAAGGATTTTTGAGGTGACCATGGCACTTGAGTAAACTATGTACATTTATATATTTACCACTGATGCACTGAAACCATTAAATTCACTTTATTTTCATTGAAGTCACCATTATACTCATACTCACATTATACATAGTCAGATATTCAGATCTCAAATAAGTGGCTATAAGTGCATAATTTATTGACTTGGATGACTCAAATATACCTCCTCCATATATCTCTCTCCTTCCAACCAAATGAATATGCTCAGGGTTTTATCCCATTTAATTTAGTATACCCCTAAAGGTTTTAAGCTTATAGGTTTCTCTAGTGACTGTGACGTTAGTCATCTTCAATATTCTTTTGATTCTCATATAACATAGGTGTCTTGATTGATTTATGACGTTATTCATTCCTCTTATGATTTTCTCTCTAGAATTTAAACTTAATTTGTTTCACCATATGACCTCTTATAATTTCTCATGACTTTCACCAAAAAACCATCCTCAGTATGCCTTATACCCTTTTCTAGGCAAGCAAAACTCTCATCAAAATAAGCAGGCCTGTGTGTGTCATCTTGAGGTTTGTTGTGACTCTGAGTATTTCAGAGAGATCAATGACATCTTAATTGATTTTACCCTATGGTTTTCCAAACATTCAATCTCAATTTTCATTATCTTAGGGTCTCAATCTTCTCTCAAATACCTCTACCATTCTCTTCTATTCTAAACTAACTTGTTGATCCTATAAAGCATCTTGTAGGTGTAGAT
The DNA here is from genome assembly GCA_037957365.1 of Torreya grandis. NCBI lineage: Eukaryota > Viridiplantae > Streptophyta > Pinopsida > Cupressales > Taxaceae > Torreya > Torreya grandis. Next base: position 299,959 of record JARHVA010000902.1, on the reverse strand, counting down.
GACTATGTCACTTCTCTACCCATTGAGACTTATTGAGAACCAATCTTATTGTCTTTTCATACTCATATATTGTAATACTCTTTATTTTCATCCAATAATATATTCAAATTATATTTGTATCTACAACTAGATATAAGGTCCTCTTCAAACTTACCTTTTAGATGCAAAAGGCTGAGTATACAATGGTTTATGTATCAAGCTTTATGATTTGAGAGTTCAGATCTCTTAATGCACCCATGTATTGATTGGTGAATTTAATGGAGTTATTTATAATTCAATGAGTATCAATGAATCTCATTCACACCTTCAAATTATCAAGACACCTTCAATATATACATAACCTCATGAATGTTCCTTTAAAGACTTGTAGGCCTCTGTGAATGTAGAGGACTGTAACTTTGTGTTTGAGAGTTGAAAAGTGAAAGTATGGTTGTTATGTATTTAAAGGAAATGTTTTCATTGCATCAACATACTTATATCACAACTCTCAAACTTATTTGAAGTATTAATATATCTCAAAACAATCAAAACCTACAAGAAACTCAGACTGCCATTGGCTTTGCAAACTATGAAAGACACCTTGCTCAAGATGGCCAATTGGAGTATTGAATTACTGGCCATGGGATAACACTTGTATAATTATTATATAGGTGAATAATATATGGAAAAACCATGAAAAGACATTCCAACATGTTCTGAACACAAACCTTTCTGGGCTAAATGTAGACTTGCAATTCCAACTTGTAAACCTCTCTTGTATGGAGATTTCCATTCATTAAATGACTGTATCTTCATGTAAAGATTTAAAAATAATTCAAGAGACTTGAGAGGAGTTTTAAAAATCCATAAAAACTTTATCCTTCATAAAATATTCCACCATTCTGCCTGGAAATCTCAAGAAAGACCCCTATCATGGTTTATTAGCTAATTTTAGACTATTAACTTCTTAGCAATTGTTCATAAAGATAAGGAGATGAATATGAGAACCAATAATTGAAGTTTGAATTTGATTAATACTAAAATTAATCCACAAATTTTTATGCTTCCACATTCTCTCTCTTAGCTATATTATCGACTTTAATTTTGCCTATGTGAGCTTGAGAAAGAGTTGATAGGAAATATATGATGTTTTTTCTTCTTATAACCTTTTAAATATTGGATAATCACTATGATAGACCTAAAAACACCTTTTCATGATGATAATCTGATTTATCGACATATTATCTCTCCTCCCATGTTGTCCTTGCCTGGGAAGCCCCTAAAATTGACTTTTCTTGCCCATAACTGACTTTTTATGACTTGAAACTCTTTGGTCCATACCATGACATATTTTAAGACCCCTATTGACCTCACTTGAAATTTTAAACTTCTTTCAAGGCACAAAAAATGACCTTTTTGACCCTTTTTAACTTAGGAGACCTAAATAGACCAAAACACATTAAAAAACTTACCTTAATCTTTCCAAATTTACCTTAACAAATGCCAATAAGATATTTTGGACTCAAATAGGACCTCCTAAATTACTTAATGTTCAATTTTTTTGCCTATAGGGGTCTTATTTTGACCTGGGGAGTCAAAATTGGATAACAAATTGGTGACTTATAGGCGTAACATGCTTTCTATATTGACTAGACCAATAGCCTTGTCATTTCATTGGGCTATGGAGTTAATTGCACTCTATGAAAAAAAGATCATACCTTGACACTTGACCAATAAGATAACTCGATTACCTCAACAACACAAAAAATGAAGACACACACACAAAATCAAAAAGAAAAGGCACACACATGTGTTAACTAATCACTTAGGGAACACATCAGAACAATAAACAACTTGCTATGCACAACTAACTTGAAGACAAATTCTTCCTCCTGGATCAAATTGGAATCTTGTACCATCTCTTGCTCCATAAAGTGACAAATGGTACGAAGAAAGATTCTTAATGTTAGGATTATTCCTTATTACCTCATCTCTTTCTTGAATGCCACTCCTTTTATCATACTATCAAGTAGATCTTCAGTAGAAAACTAGTCCCCTATGAAGATGAACTCATCATATGACCCAAGATCTTTCACATGATACTCCTTGGCTACAACCTTAATAAGTGATACTTAATCTAGGCATGATTCTTGGATCCCCATGGCCTCTTGAGGGGTTGTTATCACTGAATTTTTAACCCTTGGAGAGGTTGTTCAAGCCTCATATAAATTGAGTGAAACATTGGATTACCTTTAGGTGTGTGGGTTGCCTATAGCAGAGGTAAATCTCTAGATTGAAGGGCTAGCTCCCTAAATTTGTCTTTGATAACTTATCACCTAAAATACTTATTTACTTGGATGGAAAGAGATATAAGGAATGTGAAATTAACCTATTTTAATGAGGTGATGAAAAAAAAAATCTCCACAAGGATACTATATAATTTCACTATGAAAGATGACTCACAAGACTAGCTCCAACATCCTAGATTGATCTAACATAAGTGTTTCAAACATGAAGGTGATATGCATTGCACTTCTCAAGGTGAATGAAAAAGAGGTATAATTATAGACATTAATTCTATTACTTACACTTAGAGATATATAAATACACTAACTACACTTCATGTGACCTGTTAGATATCATACTACATACACCAAACATGAAAGAATAAAATGTTAGATGATTATCACTTGTCATTCCACTATGCACTACTTCACACACTTATACAAGAAGTTATGAAATAAAAAATAGATTGGAAATATTTATTCAAAGTAAAATAAAGTATTCAAACAAATAGGTCTTCACCATATTAGGTGTGGATCTTACAAACTTTGTCAAAAGTGTTTTTTCTTATAGAGAATGGTGAAGAGAGAGAAAGAGGAGATATAAGAAGAATGAAAAATATTCATAAGAGTTATAATAATAAGAGGAGTTATGATATAGTCTATCATACCTCCAATTCCATGTGTCTCACTCTTAAAGTAACTCTAACCTTCCAAGTGGCATAGGGGTTAGAAACTTACTTGACACCTTGACTAGCTCCTTAGAAACTACCCCTCTTTGCATGAAAGGAGTGAAAAATATAATTATATATCATGGATTAAACTTTAAATGATATGAAAAAAACTCAATGAACATATGAAATTCCTTAGGAAACTCCTCTGACCTACCATTCCATCAGTTATATGCATAGGTGTCTTGTAACTCTTCATTTCCCACACTTAGTTTGGTCCAAGTGGCCAAAAACTCAAGTGAATCTTCTCAAAATTATCAAGAATAGATTAATGGTATTAAAATATGTTATAAGGTCTAAAAAACACCATTTTGGTTTTTGGACCAACTCTCAAGAACTCATTTTTACCCTTAAGTCTTTAATAGGCCTAATTTCATTGTAGCCTTTTTTAACTGTAAATATCCTTGTGTGGTAGTTTTATAGATTATATTTAAAAAATAAGGGAATATTATAGTACCCTATATGTCCTTATATCTCCATTCCAAATTTCATCATCAGATTCTAAGTGAAAACCCATTTTTTCTCCCTTTCTCTTGTTTGAATTAGGCTTCAATTATGCCTCCTTGCTTTAGACCCTATTTTCTTGCTCTATAATAATGATAAAATTTTTAAATAACATAAATTAATTTTATTAAATTTAAATATGCCCACACAAACCTAAATGTCAATATTTGGGTTTTGAGACCCTGTGGAAGTATGCAAACCAAGAAATGGCCTTACCACCTAGTCTCATTTTGAGCCTGTTTGAGACTACCTTGAAAAATGGACCTAGTTTGGTCATCTATAGAATATCCTATGAATTTATTTTAACTATAATGGATATAAAAATTCTTAAATAACTTAATCCCATGATTTGGAAGCTCTCCCCTTCTCAGAACACCTACAAAACACCAAAAACATGAAAAAATAGGGTATTTATACCAATATGTACAAGTGACATTAGCATCAAAATTCATGGGGGTAACATCCTTAGAGTCATAAATAACATAAAAGAGGTTTTAGGAGAAAAATATGTCATAAAATGTGCTTTTTATATCTTTTTTCATGACTGGTCACTATTAGGGTTTAAGAGAGGTTTTAGACCTATTTGGGGTCTTAACGATTATTCATAAAGAATAGATCATTAAATGACCTCATTATAATTTGAAAAACTTATTTTTATACCCATTTAACTATTCCAAAAGTCTCATACTCCCATGCAGAGTTTGGGCAATAGTATGAGCATCTGAAGTTGCTCTTTGGGTGGCTTGCTTAACATTATTTGAGGCTAGAGAGAGGTCTACTTTGAGTTCTAGGTCACAAAACTCCTTCCCACTATTATGAGAGGATAATTTTTTTAAAAAAAATATCTCTCCATGATTTTAAATTCTTAGGAAGTTCTCATTACTCCTCTGTATTCTCAAGGTACACTAGTCAGGATGTTGGGGTTTAACAACTATCTCCTCTTTGCTAGCCCTCAAGGGCCTTGGATTGAAAACTAAAGTTTGTTTCCACCTAAGATTTAATGTAGACCTCTTATATGACTATGTAATACCATTAGGGTCAATTTATGAGGTATATAATGTTTATTTTTCTCCTTGAGACCAAGTGGATGCCTAAGTCTCTTGACTGCCCCTTGCCTAAGAATTGGGCAAGGTATGAGACAAAACAATGAGTACTTCCACTATTTGTCTGAATTTAAGGAGACCATGGATGTATCATTAAACTCAAAAACACCCTCTTCACCAATCAAGGATTTATCATACTTATAGATCCTCCAAAACTTAATTTTCTCTCAAGACTAGTTGTAGGATTTGACTATGTGTAGGGTTCTTGAAATGACTGTGTATGATGTTTTAGAGATATAGTTTGATCCTTTTTATACATTCATTTGATTTAATTTCAACATAAACTTATTATCTCTGGTCAATTGAGATACAAAACTTAGAGTTATTTCCATGCACTTTGTTCCCCTCTTAGGTCTTGAGACCATCTTGTGTTTATATAGCTTGTAAGTGCCCATGAATGTCTTTATTGGTTTTGAGACCTCATCTAATATATTGATACATTCTCAAAGTCCTTAAACTTATTTGGTGTCCCAAAATAGGTTTTAATCTTCTCTCAACACCTCTATAAATAACCTACTAGGCTTAGAACTAGCTTATCCTACTAGTAGCCTATAGGTGTTCTTGGGACAGTCTTGACTATGTTTAGAGTCTCAAAGACTTACCCTTACCTCAGTTAACATTTAAAAACTATTGAATCTAAGTAGAAATCATAATTTAGTTTAGGTTTCTCTCAAACACCTATTCTTCTCTTTACTTAGGCCCAAGACCAATTGTCCTTATTATCCACCTATAGGTGTTGATCTAGTTCATGACCGTGTTAGGGTTTTAAAACTAGTCTCTTCTCACTTACTATTGATGATCTTCTCCATGAAAAGTGTGGTTTTGAACTAGTTCCATGAGCCTAGTCATAGTTTCAATTGGGTTTAAAGACCCTTCATACTTCCTATAACACTTCTCAATGTATGAATTGAGACCAGTTTCCTCCAAGACCACCTGTAAGTGTCTTCTAAGATAACTAGCATTCTTTTTTAAGTTTCAGACATTTCTCCCATATACCAACCTCCCAATGGTTTCTCCAATTACCTTGAAGACTTTAATGGTTTCAAATACCCTTCATACACTACTCTGCCTCTTTTCTCAAGCCTATAATGAAATGACCTTATAATAGGCCTATAGGTGGCCTTTTAGGGCTACTTATTTGTGCATTAGGTCTTGAAACCTAGTCTTTTCACTTACCACTATGTTTGAAGGATCTACACAAGGGAACTAATTTCCACTATCTATAAGGTCTGTCTACCCTCTTAGGACACTTTCAAGCCAACTTGTATTTACTCCCATCTGTACACAATACATACAGGGTACTGTAGGTGCTCTTAGAAATTTGTCAACTTATTTTCACTATCATCTTCACTTGCAAGTGACCTAGTGGTTCCTTCAAGGCTTCTATCTTGAACTTACTTGTATCATAGTCAAATTTATATGCTTTATCTTGTACTAATGTGGAGTTTAAGTTAAATTTGGTACCAAATAGATACCTACAGGATGAGGGCCTGTAGGTAACCATTTAGGACTGCTTAGGCTACAAAAACCATTTCATGAATTCTTAAACTTCTCAACTCTATCAACCACTATTCTCTTTCCTATCATTTATTAGTAGTCTATAGAGCTTATAAGCCAAGCATATTCATCTTCAACCCACTTGACATGTTTGTACACACCTGTAGGTGTAGTCACCTTCTATATGAGGTATGTGAATACAGAATTATATCATTTTAATAAATTTGAGAAACTTTGGAGAGGGAACTGAGGTGATTAATAATATACAATGACGTGAGGATATGTATCAAATTTCCACCATAGTTATGATAATTTCCAACCTATCCTTATAGTCCGTACACCATGTATGTGAAGGAAACAACTATGAAATCTCCTTGAAAAGTGTTTTTATGATCTTTATCATGCTTACAATGATGAAATAAAGTCTTAGAACTTATATCATGATGTATCAGTGGTATTTGAATCAAATTGGAACTTCAAACCTCTATTAAACTGTTCAAACACAAACTATGTCTTCTAAAGAGAAAGTACTTGAAGAAAATGGAACAAAACAAATATAAGACAAAATAACAATGAATCCATGAACTAATGGATTTTACATGAACAATTAATCTTATTAAACCTTTAAGAATCACTATCATGAAGATAAAACAAAGCCATGTAGTAGAATTCATTGAAATAACTGTACACTAAGACATTCTTCCTTCAAGTGAAAGTATTTAATAGAGATGATTCAACTAATAAAACCATCATGAAAAGGATCTACAATACCTATAAAAACCACCCTAAAAATAATTCCTCTCAATCAATTTTTGATCTAGAGAAATAGGTGCAAGAATAGATCCCTTTCAGATGCATAAGCCATAGTGACCTGCTGTCACTCTTAGTGATTATTAATAAATAAGAGACCACCAATTTGTAAACCAATTCCATTTATTTCAAGCTTGATTTTACCCCTAAAAATTCCAAAATTTCATCTCCTCACCGAACCATTCAATGCAAATTTGGCTTCATGAGCTTGTGAAGGCAATGATGGAGGAGAAAAGTGTTTGGAGTGTTAGTTCAAACTTAAAATTGGTTCTTATTTGGAAAAAGGTCTAAAGCATCCCAAGGGTCACTTAAAAATCATTTTCAACTGAAAAATGATCTTGTAAAGCCATATAAGTGCTTGAAAAGTGTCCTTTTGAAAATACTAGGAGATGAACTGTAGATTATATCAGACTCTGACTACTCCTAAACATTATCTAACTAGCCTATGACATTAGGGACATTTTTAATACTTTTGAAATGTTATCCTCTTGAAATTATACATCCACCTATTCTACATGGACCAAAAAGTGGCCAATATATGATTTTTTACAATTGAGAATCAAACAAAAGTTAGTGCTTTACAATTACTCTAGACCATATTGGACCTTTAACCAAGTTTGACTTTACAATACCTTGTACTTGACCATAGGACTACACAAGTAAAACTAAGACCAAAACTTGGACAATGATAAACAAGGACACATATGACCATATGGGACTATCTAAGACCACTTAGGACCATGAAAAGACCATGAAAAACATTAAACACCTCTATGAAAGTTCAAACTATAAGGGGTGACCCAAATTTGACTTGGGGTCAAATTTGGTCAATAGGGGCCTTATTATTCTTCTCTTTTGTTACAAAATCATCAAGTTTTACAAGGAACTTTGCATCATCATCTTACAAGAATATTCCTTGGTCAAAATCCTTATAATTTGGCATATCCAATTGCATGAATTGAAATGGATCTTGTGATTTACTTGTATGAATGGATCCAATAAGAACAACCTAATGTTTCTTGGGAAATTAAGGCCAATAAAAATTTACTTTCTCCTTCAAGAATGGGTAAGAATCTTCCAATTTATTGAAGATATGATAGGTCATTTTAATTACCTCAAACATATCATCATGAAGTGTATATGCCCCTTAAATTGGAATACTTGAGGGGATGCTTCTTCTTTGGATGTTCACTTGCTTACCGAATCTACCTTCTTCACTCTTGAATAGACTATAGCCTCCTTTAAGAGGAGTGTAACCTACTCATAGGACTAAAAACAATTATTCATCATCTTTTTGATCATCACTTTGAAGAAAAACAACAAAAGTAACCTCTTCAACTTGTTCCACTCCTTCAAACTCTTCATGCTTATTCCTAAAGACTGGTTTATGCTTTTCCTCTCTAAGTAGAGTACAAATGGACATTTATTCCTCATCCTCACTTGAGTCATCTTCCTCATGGTCCTTTTAAATCTCACTAACAATTGAAAACTAATATTTTTTCACTTGCTTCCCATAGGATAGGTTCTTCCTAATGAAGGGAGATAGTGGGAGGGTGATGGTCAAGTTCATGAGTTAGAGAGGGAGTATGAGGTGTGGTGGATGGTTCATAAATGGGCATGGGAATGGAGGGTTTTTAGGGGAACTCTTGGAGAGATATAAAGTTAAATTGAATAATGGAAAGGACATCTTCTTCAATAAGAACTTCATTTTCCTCATAGCCTTCTTGGGGCTCTTCAACAGCTGCAAGCTAATCTTCCACCTTCTCAATTAGAATCTCATTCTTGTTTTAAATGCACTCTTGGATAGACCTCTAATATGCATAAGCTATAGGTTCTTGGTGATAGGTAAATGAGGCTTGATTAGGTGCACAATTTTATTTGTCTTCCATTGTTTGATCTTGGCTCTCTTCAAGTCCTTTTATCTTTAACTCCAACTCTTTGATTTTCCTATCTATGTCCTCTTGAAATAACTTTTATTGAAGGTGATTAATTGCCTCATGAGGATAATTATCATAAAAATATTGATATAAAGTATAAGATATCTCTTGAGGAGGGGTCGGAGAGACTTGCATAGGTTCAAATTTATCTTTTTATTAAACTCCCCAATCTATACTTATTTCACATTGCTCACTCTAAGACTTTACTACTTGACTCCATCTTGGAATTTTGGAAGACTCCTTGGGAGTTCCTTGAGGAAGAGAAGTGGGATTCTGGCTTGAATCAATAGGTTATTAGATAATAGTCTCTTTTTATTTCTTGATACTCTCATGGAATAAATTCCAAGAAGGGAAGGTTTGAGGAACATGTGGAATACTTGGAACACTTGGAGATTCACATGGAAAGGTCTCTTGGGGAAGAATGGGTGGCATGTATGAGAGTTGAGATGAAGTGTAAGAAGACACATAGGGTTGATGAAATTTGACCTAATATCCTTCATGAACTTTCAACATATCTTATATGCTTTGAATGAGACCATTTACATCCAACATTTCACTTGAGAGGCTTTGCCAATTTGCTCTCTCAATAGGTGTCCATTCTCCTTTCAATAGCTGAAATGAGTCTCTCATGTCATGAATGAGATGGATAGGAATATCTTGACCATGTTATATTTTAGTATGAAGGTATAAAATGTATTTTTCATAGCCTAAGATAGTTTGCTTCAAACTTGAAATGGATTAGTTTGAGAGATAATTAGAGACATCTTGAGCTTGATAAGGTTGATCATATGCAACATAATGGTCATGTATAGGAGAAATAGGTTGAACATAGGATTGATATGACTCATAAGGAGGGTAAAAATCTTTATAAGGCTATTAAAGCACATAGTTGGGGTCATAAACATGTTGATAAATAAGGTTATATGGTTGGTATGAGTCATGACAAGGCTGATAAGGATGTGTATTGCAAAATTTCTCTTCATACCCAACCATCCTAACTTCAAGAGTCAAAGTAAAACACAAGACACTATTAAATAATTTTCACAATAAGTACTTGGGCTGCTAGCACTAGCTGATTACATTATGAGTCACCAATGGTGTTTGGTTGAGTGCCTCCAAAGGCTGATAAGTGGAAGAACACACTAAGAATTCTTCCACAACTTTGAACCTTTGTCCTAATGGGCATGCTAAAATTGTTATGACCAAACTTTTTACCCTAGGATAAGGTTGTTCAGACCTCTCTAAATTTGGTGAAACATGGGATTACCCTAAACCTATGGGCTATCTATAACAGGGGTAAACCTCTAGATTGAAGGGTTGTCTCCCTTTTATAAATCACTTAGGCTCACAAAATAATCTATCACTTTCTAGGAAAAGGGAGAGAAAACTAATCTAATGAGGTGATGAACCAAATATGTTTTGACCACTACCAACTAGCTGTATGTGTACTTATAAATCAAGAAAATTAACCTTACATACACTTCTCTTAATTTGAATCTCTCACATGAGTGTTTCAGTGTGATGGTTGCTTAAGCTAGGATCACTAACCAAGAGGTCTTAAATGACACTAGAAGATATAAAAAATCACTCGAATCTTGAAACACACTCATACACATCACATGACCTAAAAAATAATCTTTCAAACTACATCTATGTGTTATAAAAGGGCAACATGCAAGGAAGACACGTTAATTCACTTGACAAGATCAAATATTCTCATATGCACAATAAGTATAGTTGGTTCTCATTAATTAAAGGCATAAAAATGGGTAAGGATTCACCATAGCCAAGTGGAGGATCCCTTACAAATCCCAAAGTGGCTATTTATATAGATAAAATGAGAGAAGAGAGAAGAAGGGAGTAGGAGAGAAAGAGTAAAAAAGTGTCGATGTGACTTAAAAACAAGAGAGGAGCTAAGGAATTTACTAAATAGGTCTAAGATGAAAATTTTACTCCTTTGAAGATGCTCCCTTGGTCCAAGTGGCATTAGAATTAGAAAGCTTGCTTGACACCTTGACCAGCTCTCCAAAACTACCCTTTGCTTTGAATTATTGAGTGAAAAGTGATATTATTGATGGTAAAATAAGTTTATCCTAACTCTTAAATATTTTATTGAAACCTCTCAACTAAAACAATCATGTTCTCTTTGGCACATCAACTCTTTTTCTTGTAAGGTGTCTAGAAGACTCTTCATCTCCTTAAGCCTATTTTGTAAACAAGTGTCAAAAAATTAGATTATTATTCCTTAGCTCATAAAAACTTCATGGATGAAATATCAATATCATATTGGACATATATAAATCCATTTTGAGGTCTCAAAGTATCCCCAATAAGTCATTCTCTACCAAAAGCCTCAATTAGGCCTCATTACTTATAACCCAAAAATATGCAAACCTCATTATATGGAATAAAGTAAAGGTATTAATAGAAAAATGAGTTTAATTATGAGTACCCTTTATCATATTATAAATCCATGTTCAATTTTATGAGTTGAGTCCAAGTATAAGTCTACTTTTTCTAATTCTCTTCTACCAATTAGGCCTAATTAGGCCTCTAGGCCTAGAAAGTGGATTTTGGATCTAAAATCCTCATGCACATGTTAAACTTATGGGAAGTGTGTGATTAACTTTAAATATTCCAAGACCAAACTACATGTTATGTTTAGGCTTATGGAACATTGTGATTATATCCAAATCATGAAATAGCCCAAAATAAGCCCTTCACAAGTTTGTTTAGACTGCCTTACAAAATGGAGTTTGTTTAGTCACTTATAAGGGTTCTTGGGAAAATTTGTTGATTTTAGGATATGAAATAAGTCTCAAGGGACCTATTATAATAATTATCAAGTGTTTATCTCTCCAAAATACCTATAAAATACTAAAAAACACACAAAATAGTGCATTTATACTAATCCATACAATAGTACATACAGATCAAGTACATGTGGATGAGCCACTTGGAGTATAAAACAATATCCAAGAGGTTTTAAGAGTAAAATATGGTATTAGGTGTGCTTTAGAAGTCAATCTCTATAAACTAGTCACTATTGGGTTTTAAAACCTGTTTGGGGTCTTAACAATTGTTCATAATGAACAACCCATATCTCTCTTAATGCCACAACATTATTTTTAGGGGACCCATATAATAAATACAATTACCATTAAACCCATGCATCTCCTGATGAAAGGGGTGAGCAAAAGTTGATGACCCTCGGGTTGAAGAACAAGCATTCTGAGGGGTCTGAGTAAGAATGAGGTCTATAAGTGTATGTTTTGAACTTTATTTGACATTAAATTACCTTAATTAGGTTTAAGACATATTAATTAACCTATTAAAATGTTTATCTTACCACATTTATCCATCTATACCTCTAGCTATCACACTAGCTTAAGCCTAGGGTTTTTGAACCAAGTTGAATGCTATACACTAACTATTTGTATTTTTCTCTTTTCCACTGTCATGAGGTTTGAGTTTCTTCATGGAGTGATTATGCATATACTTCATCATATTCTAAAGTCTCCAAGTCCATCCCACCTCCAAATAATCTTAATTTACTTTACCATCTTCTCAATTGACTGCCATGAGGTTTGTGTATATACTTAGGCCTGCGTATGATTATAATAACATTTGACTGTGATATCAATTCTTTGTTACTTGTGTCTAAGACCTATTATTGGAATATGTAACCAGATTTAAATCATATTCTATTACCCACCTCTTTCTTATATCTCTTGAGATCCTTTAGACCTTTCCAAATAATGAAACCTCTCAAGAATGAGCAAGCTAGTGCCTTGCCTTAGTTGAGTAGGCATGGTGTTCAGTGCTATGTGTTTTGATCTTGAATAAAGTGATAAAATCACTTAGATACATATGAATTCATTTAATTCACTCTTTATAATTATTATGTCACTTGTATAAGTTTGAAGAAACACTTTGCCTTCAATTCCCCTTACACAGTTAGCTGGTTAAGACTTAGGGTGCAGCTGTAGGTATCGAGTGGAAGAAATGAGACCCTTGTTAGTGATCCTTACATTATAATAAATTGGATTACACATATTTTTATACTCCCTATTATCTTAAAACCATTTATCACATAGTCATATCCAATTCTACCTTGAGAACTCTATATCTTTTCTAGTTTTTTGTGACTGGCTGTAGGTGTTTGAGTGGGGTGGAAGCTTCTTTTAGGTAACCATGACACCTGAGTAAACTATGTACCTTTATATATTTCCCAAAGATTTAATTAAACAATTTAATTCACTTTATTTTCATTTAAGTCACCATTAGACTCATACTCACATTATACACAGTTAGATATTCATACCTTAAACAAGTAGTTGTAGGTGCATAGTTTTTTGACTTGGATGACTCAAATATACCTCCTCGATATATCTCTCTCCTTCCAACCAAATTAATATTATTAGAGTTTTATCCCATTTAATATAGTATACCCCTAAGGTTTTTAAGTTTATAGGTTTTTTAAGTGACTATGATGTTCATCATCTTCAATATTCTTTTGATTCTTATAGCATACGTGCCTTGATTGATTTATTATTGTGCTCATTCATCCTATGATTTTATATCTATAATTTCAATATAATTTGTTTCACCATATAACCTATTACACTTTTTCATATATTTCACTAAAAAAACATCCTCATTATTCCTTATACCCTTTTCTAGGCAAGCAAAACTCTCATCAAAGTAAGCAAGCTTGTGTGTGGCATCTTGAGGTTTATTAGGACTTTGAGTATTTCAAAGAGATCAATGACATATTCATTGATTTGACCGTATGGTTTTCTAACCCTTAAATCTCCATTCTCATTATTTTAGGGTCTAAATCTTCTCTCAAATACCTCTACCATTCTCTTTCATATTGATCTAACTTGTTGATCCTAAAAGGCAGCCTGTAGGTGTAGATGGTTGTGTCACTTATCTACCCATTGAGACTTCTTGAGAACCATTATTATTGTCTTCTCATACTAATATATTTTACTACTCTTGCTTTTTATCTAATCATATCTTAAAATTATCTATGTATCTCCAACTAGATATCTTTAAACTTGTCTTTTAGATGTGTAAGGCTAAGTATACAATGGTTTATGTATGAGGCTTTATGATTTGAGAATTGAGATCTCTTCATACACCCATGTATTGATTGGTGAATTAAATGGATTTAGTTATAATTAAATGAGTATCAATTATCAAGACACCTTCAATATAGACATAACCTCATGAATGTTCCTTTGAAGAATTATAGACTTGTGTGAAGGCAAATGATTGTAACCTTGTGTTTGAGAGTTCAGTAGTACAAATATGGTTGTTATGGACTAAACCACCATGTTTTAATTACATAAACATACTTATATCACCACCTTAAAACTTCTTTAAAGTATTAATATCTATCAAAATAATCAAAACCTACAAAAAACTTAGATTGCTATTAACTTTGCAAACTATGAAAGGTACCTTGCTCAAGATGGAAAATTGGAGTATTGAATGAGTGGAAATGGGAGAATACTTGTAGACTTGTAAAGAGGTGAATAATATATGGAAACACCATGAAAATACATTCCAACATGTTTTGAATATAAACCTTTCTGGGTTGAATGTAGACCTACAATTCCAACTTGTAAACCTCTCTTGCATGGATATTATCATTCTATCAATGACTTATAACTTCATGGAAATATTTATAAATAATTAAGAATAATTTATAGGATTTTTAAGACCCATACAAAATTTTTACTTCAAAAAATATTCCACCATTCTGCCTGGAAAGCTCAAGAAAGACCCTTGTCATGGTTGACTACCTGTTTTTAGACCCTTAAATTCTTAGAGATTGTTCATAAAGATAAAGAGATGAATCTGAGAACCAATTATAAAAGTTTGAATTTGGCCAAGACTATAATCAATTCCCAAAGTTTTAGGTTCCCAACTTCTCTCTCTTAGCCATAACATCCACTTCAATTTTGCCTATATGAGCTTGTGAAGGAGTCAATAGGAGAGATATGATGTTTTTGGATTCCTATGAGCTTGTAAATGCTGGAGAATCATTTTTATGGACCTAAAAACACTTGATCATGATGATAACCTAATTTATCTACATATTCTCTCTCCTCTCATGTTGTACTTGCTTGGGAAGCCCCTAAACTAACTTTTCTTGCCCATAACTAACCTTGTATGACTTGAAACTCTTTGGTCCATACCATGAAATATTTTAAGACCCATATGGACCTTAATTGACCTTTGAAACATTTTTATAGGCAAAATAATTAACCCTTTTTGACTTAGGATACCCAAATAGACTAAACCACATAAAAGAGACTTACCTTAATCTTTCCAAATTTACCTTAATAAATGATAATAAGGTATTTTGGACTCAACTATGACCTCCTAAATCACCTAAGGTTAAATATATTGCATATAGGGGTCCTATTTTGACCTGGGGGTTCAAAATTAGATAACAATTACTTTAGCCATATAGTGCAAGTTATGTGAACTTTTGTTATCATAGTATGTTGGAATTTTAATCTGAATTGACTAATAATTTAAATTGATTTTTAAACCAAAAAGATATTATTTTGAATTTAACTATTATGTTTATTTAACCAGTTATTGCTTGAGTTGCTTCTACTTTGAAATTTAAAGTTTTATTCATTTTATTTAACTCTTATATGGCTACTTGGCCCTTGATTTATTTTAATTATTGTGTTGATTTATTTTGAGACATTATTTCAGTGATTAAAAATGCTACTTTCTTATATGTCATATTGTGAATAATTTTATGTCTTATGCATGTATGGGAGAGAAGATATTAGCTTGAAAAATAACTATAGGGTTGGAATGGAACAAGCTTATAAGATAAGTATTGAGCACATCCTCCTGCCCATTAGACACAGTGGTTGCATACAAGATCTAGCTAAAGTACTTGCTTTCCTATTTTTCATGGGAGGTATAGGGAGGATTTTCTTAGGAAGTCCAAGGAGGATTTTTATTAGGAGGTCTAAGGAGGATTTTTCATAGGAGGTCTAAGGAGGACTTTTATTGAGAAGTCTAAGGAGAAAGTTAACATAAACTATGTCTTAAAAAATGTGAGATAATATTAAACTCTACTTCTCAGAGATGATCCAAAATTTAAATACAAAATGATTTAAAAATTTTTGAATTTTATACATTATATTAAGGAAATTATTGTTCAGATATTTAAAAGGAAAAGTTTGTGTTAAAATTTATGACATGTAAATATTTGTTGGAAAAATTTGAGAAAATTAAGCTCTTTTAAAAGGACTTAGGCTAATGAAAACATTATTGACACCATGATTTAAATATTAGCATAATTATGTATTTACCTTTGGTTATTGACTAAGGTAATAGGTCTTTGGTTAGTTGCCTTAACCACTTGGGTTAAGAGGTTATCTTGTTTATCGGGCTTAGCTTTTTCATGCTGGTTGTTTTACCCACCCTTTTCACATGTTTATTGGGTGGTTCATTTCTTTGCCTAGTTAATAGGAATTATTATATTGTTTGGATATGTAATGTGTGATGTGTAATGCAATATGGTTCTCTTTTCAATCTTTGTGTTCAATTTAATATGGTATTAGAGCCCATCATTCATAGAGCTTAAGTGGAGGTTTGTGGAAACCAGAGAGGTTGGTGTCTTACTAGGGAGGAGCTTCATGTACCCAATGGAGAGATAGAGGAGAGATAAAAATTTATAAGCTCAACCTGAAGATCAAAAAACTACCTGGGAGGATCAAAAGACTGAATAAGATCGAAAAGAGGTCAGAGGGATCAATTTCACACTATTTGAGGCCTCTATTTAATTTTTTGGGCCGACTGTATGGTGTACAACACTGCACAATTTAGGGAGAGGAGGAAAAATTCAAATCTTGATCATTTTTAGTGAAAAAAAGTTCTAAAATGTGAGTTAAATCCTAAATTGAATATTGGAGTAGACTGTTTTTGATTTGGCTGAGAAATGGGCTCAGAATCTGTGCTTAAAGTTTCATAGGCAGGCCAATTTTATAATTGGATGATTATTTTCATGAAAATTTTAACCTAAAGTTTTATTATTTCAATTATTTTTCATTTTTTAATTGAAATAAATAAAAACTTTAGCCAATAGGGGTTATTAGGGACCTACCGTTGATTAATAATCACATAGTCATCTAGGAAGTTAAAAATTTCATTATTTTTTGGGTTTTTTATCTGGATGTGGAGAGAGAAATAATTTTTTAAATCAAAGTTGTAGGTTTCTTGATTTAATTATTTCAATGACAAAAAATTTGAGATCTTGCAATTGGTATTGAGTTTGTTGCTAAAAACTGGTAGAGTTGTTTAGTGTCAATATAGAATTAATGTGTAGAAGGATTTTTTTAAAAGTCATATTTTTTTAATTTAATTATTTTCATGAAAAAATAGGTCAAATGGATAGTATTCAACACATGTTACTACTAGATTCTCAAAAATTGACTGGGAAGAACTTTAGTTTGTGGAGTCACAAGGTTTTGATGATATGTGAATATTAGAACCTGTATCAAATAGTGATTGGTAAAGAGCAAAGACCTACCACTGGTTATGATGACTATGATAAACATCATCAAAAGGCTCTTATGTTGTTAAAACTATCATTAGTAGATAATCTAATCCCAGAGGTCAAAATGCGACCATTGCATCAGCCTTATGGACTAATCTTACTTCTAAATACCAAGCTTCTGAAACTGGTAGGGTATTGTATTTGAAGAATTTGTTATTTTCTATTAAAATGTAGGAAGGTGGCTCCATTTCTGAGTTTTTATTGTAGATCAAGGACATCAGTGAAGAGTTGAAGGCTATGTAGAAGCCTATTGATGAGTAAGATTTGATTGATCTAGTTATACAAAATCTTCCACCTTCATTTGAGTCATTTATGGAGTCCTTGCACATGATTGTTGAGACACATACTTTAGAATTTGAAAATTTGTCCACATTGTTATTGTAGAAAGAGAGATGGCAAGAGTAAATAGTGTTGTCTACATCTACTTCTATAGAGAGTGCATTCTTCATCAAGGGAAAGGGTAAGCAGTTTGGTAAGACTACTAGTTCTCTGATATAAACTTCACAAGTAAGTGTTTATAATAAGATATCTAAGTAAAAATGTTTTTACCTTAAGCAACTTGGTCACCTTAATAAAGATTGTAGGAAAAGATAACATGATATGGATAACCCTATAAAGAAAGATCATCATGTGAATGTAGTTGAAGGTGAAGGTGAGGAATCATATCCTGATTTTGCTTTCATGGCTTCTAATGGTAATTCTATGATGGATCAAGTTTGGTACTTTGATTCAGGGGCATCTCACCATTATACATGTCATAAGGACTGGTATGTGTATTTTGAAGAAAATGATAGTAATAATGATTCTATATCTTTGAGAGATGGTAGGACTCATTTTGTGAAAGGATATGGTAATGCTCAAATCAGTTTTAATGGTGCAGTTTGATATACATTTAAGAATGTTAGGTATGTCTCTGATATGAACAAAAATTTACTCTCAATTAGTGAGATCAATTCAAAATCTAATTTTATGTAAATTTTCAAGGACAACAATGTTTAGTAACTACCATAGATAAAAAGATTATTGCTATTGGGATTGGTGAGAAAGGCTTGTATAAGCTTGCAGATCCATAGAGGGCAAAGGAAAGTGCACTTTTTATAGTTGATAGTACAAGTTCACTATGGTATGAAAGGTATAGGCATTTGAATTTTTGGTATTTGACTACATTGAGCAAGACTAAGATGGTTAAGGTGATTCCTTCTATTTGAGATAGTCATCATGTATATACTAGATGTTAGTTGGGGAAGCAAGTTAGACATTCATTTGATGTTGGTAAAGCTTCAAGAACTAAGGGAGTATTAGATCTGGTACATGTAGATTTGCATGGTTCAATACAGACACCTACCCCTCTTGGAGCTCATTATTTTTTGTTATTGGTCAATGATTTCTATACGAAAAAGTGGGTATACTTTCTAGTGAAGAAATTTGATTGTTTTTCTAAATTCCTTACTTGGAAATCTATGGTTGAAAAATAGGTAGGAAGGTCAGTGAAATATCTTAGAACAAATAATGGGGGTGAGTTCATCTCAAAACAATTTAAGGATTTTTGTGCCACTGAAGGCATATATAGATAATATACCACCCCTTATACTTTACAACAAAATAGAGTTATGGAAACACAAAATAGGATGATGATGGACATGGCTCACTGTATGGTCTAAAGCAGAAATGTACCATATAGATATTGAGTAGAAGAAATGAATACGATGGTGTACATTCTCAAAAAAAATCCTACAAAAACATTGGAGAATATGAATCTAGAGGAAGCTTGGTCAGGTCAAACTCTAGATGTAGGTACTTTCCAAATTTTTGGTTGTGTAGCTTTTGCATTTATTCCTAGTCAAAAGAGAAGTAACTTGGATGAGAAAAGTAAAGCATAAATGTTTTTTGGGTATAGTGAGCAGTCAAAGGCCTAAAAATTACTTAATATTTATAATAACAAAGTTGTGTTAAATAAATATGTCATAGTAAATGAATAGATTCCATACTTCATAACAACTGGAATAGTTTTTGATATTGAGTCATTGTTTTCTTCTAAGGATTTTATTATAAGTTATGTGAAATTTGAGTAGGATTCTAGTTCATCGGTGGAATCACATTCTAGGGAGGGAATTGATGTAGGTCATTTTGAGCATCCAATAGAAAAACCAAAGAATCCAAAGTGGTATTCTACCACAATGGAAGTAGTAAAGGAGGGATACTTACCATAGGGTGTAGAAGGAAGAAGATTGAGATCAAGAAAGTAGTTTGGTCATAGAGGTGAGCACAACAATTTTGTTCTAACAACTACTATTTCACATGTATTTGAGCCTAATTATTTTTTAGAGGCCAAAGGGAAGCATGAGTGGGAATCAACCATGTAATTGGCATATGAGTCCTTAATGAAAAATAAGACTTAGGAACTCATGGAGCTACCACTAGGAAATAAATCCATTGGTTGGTAAAATAAAAAGCAGATGGTTCCTTGGACAAACACAAAGTTAGACTTGTTGCAAAAGGCTATGCATAAGAGGAAGGGGTTGATTATGAGGATAATTTTTGTCCTACAATAAATATGGTAACTTTCCATTTGATTATTGCTATTGCTGCTCAGTTTGGATGGTAGGTGCACCAAATGGATGTCGATAGTGCTTTTTTGAATGGAGACTTGGAGGAAGAATTCTACATGGTTCATACATAGTGTTTTTAGGTTCCTATTAAGGAACATTTTGTTTTCAAGCTAATAAAGTCCTTGTATGGGCTTAATCAGGCTCCTTGAGCTTGGTATATGAAGATAGATACATACCTTAGGGAGTCTAGTTTTGAAAGGTGTAACTCTGAACCAAATCTCTATGTAAAGGTGTTTGGTGATGATATATTGATTCTCATTGTATATGTTGATTATTTAGCCATAATTTGGAGTAGTGCTATTATCATTCAACAATGAAGGCTGATATTTGTTATACTTTTGACATGATAGACTTAGGCCTATTAAAATACTATTTAGGTGTTGAGTTTTGACAAGGTGATTCTGTTGTATTCAAGTCACATAGTAAGTATGCCAAATCATTCTTGGAAAGGTTTAGAATGATGGATTGTAATACAACTCACACACCTATAGAATTTAGAGCTAAAATTTTAACTAACACTGATTCACCTCCAGTCAATGAAACAGTGTATCGATAGCTAGTGGGTAGTCTCATTTACCTCACTACCACTAATCTAGATATTTGTTTTGTAGTGAGTTTTCTATCTCACTTCATGTCTAAAACATAGGAAGCACATTGGTTAGCTACAAAATAGGTATTAAGATATGTCAAAGGTACTCTTGACTTTGGCATACTATATGAGAAGTCTATAGATTTTGAGCTTTCAGGATATTTTGAATCTGTTTGGGTAGGATCAGTAGATTAAAGAAAATCTACAATAGGATATGTATTCACTCTTGGTTTAGGAGTTTTCTCATGGAAAATAAAACTACAAAATATAGTGGGATTATCTTCAATAGAAGCATAGTATAAATATATGGTTAATGTAGGTTGTGAAACTATGTGGATAAAGAAAATCTTGGAGGATCTTCAGTTTGAGTCATCAAAGCCTAATCCAATTTTTTATGACAACCAGAGTGTTTTGAAGATGGTAAAGAATCAAGTATTCCATGCCAAGACCAAACACATTGAGGTTCACCATCATTACATCTAACAGTTGGTTACAAATAAAGACATCAATCTCTTATACTACTGCACTGCAGAGCAATTAGTTGATATAATGACCAAACCACTTGGTGCAAACAAGCTCATAAAATTCAGAGATAAACTTGGTATTATTTTTGGTTTTGTCATTAAGGGGGGTGTTAGGGTAATTATGTATTTACCTTAAGTTATTGACTAAGGTAATATGTCTTTAGTTAGTTGCCTTAACCACTTGGGTTAAGAGGTTAGTTTATTTATTGGGCTTAACTATTTCATGCTATCCAACGTTGGTTTTTTTACCCACCCTTTTCACATGATTCTTGGGTGGTTCATTTCTTTTCCTATTTAGTAGGCCTTATTATATTGTTTGGAATGCAATGTGTGATATGTAATACACTATAGTTCTCTTTTTAACTCTATTTTTAATCTAATATTAACCATGTGGCTTTAGAACACAAGGAAAAATTGTTGTTGCATATATGCTTACTTGAGTCATAGGAAGGTATTATATAAATATCTTAGTTCATCTCTTGAAAATGCATTTGTATTACAATGCCTAGGTTTTGTCTAATGCATTGAGAATACTGATTTTATAAGTAAATTTATAAGGAAATTTAACAAGCATGTAAGAAGCTCATATTAGCATTTAAGGAAATTTAATAACATGTAAGAAATATGTAAGAGTATGTTTACTTGTACAAGTAAACCCATATGAGATTTGTAAGAAATAACATGAGTGTGTACCAAGAAGTGATTATTTTTTTAAGGAGGGTAATCCCTCCATTAAGGAAATTTGGTGGAGTTTTGTGGAAGAATTTTATACTTAGTTCCAGCCAATGGCTCATTTTGGGGTTGACCTCCATTGTTGAGAGCTTGTTAAAGGAATGAGCTTGAGAGATTGTTTTGGAGATCATTCTTTTTGAAGTGTTGATGCTTGACACTTGATTAGACAAGAGGTGTAGAGGAAGTATGATTCTTTACTTTACTTTTATTTATAAAATAAAAACCCTTCCTCTACTTTCATTGGATTGGTATTTAGTGAAAAGAATAAATTGTTTGATCTCAAAATTTCCTTCTCAATTTAGGTGGTTTTCATCATTTCAAATATAATATCTCCTTTTTGCATGATTTGAAAACTGTAAGGAACATAATATTATTTCTATATTAATTATTTGTTTGAGACATTTTTTCTTATTAATAAAAAAAATTAAATTTTTTATAAATGGAAATATTCATTTTTTTTTACCTTAAATGGATTTTTTTGTTTCTTTTGATTTTTCCTAGCCTAAAATAGATGTATAAAGTTTTGGTGTTATGTTTTTTTTTCATGTGAATTATGGTGTTTAGTCAAATTAACACTAATATGTGACTGTTAATAGCCTAAGAAATCCCTTCATACCCTAGTCTAAATTAAGGATCTTAAACATAACTCAATTAATATTGGTTTAGTTGTTCCACATTGGATTTAAGAAAGCTATCAATTAATAGTAAAGTAGTGCGTACTCTTGTTATAAAAGCTGTACCTAGACTTGGATAGTATAAAAAACATTTTTTCATATGTAAGAGGATTCATGTCAACCCTTAGATATATCTAAATATGCGTGAGCTAGATAGTGTCCAAAGTATTACCGATAAGGGTAACTATGAAAATGATACTTATAAATCTAAGTGGGAAAGGTAAGTTTCCTTCACAATAAAACTAACACTTATTTTGGTAACAGGTGAACTACAACAAACTCTGAGTTTGTATATGAAGGTGGTCATATAAAATATATATAAAACTTGGGAAGTGAGCGCAAGATTAAAAATAGACTTTTAGGGAACTTTTCTTTAGTTCTTGTACTAGCTAGCAACCTTTACAGTGTCCTTCCTTATGTGCTAAGCATAATTTAATATTTTTTAACCTTTTAGAACATACAAATGAATAAATATGAAGCTATCATTGTTTATCTATGTGGTGACTTAAGGTATTTATTTATTTGAATGAACTTAGAAATGTGGCTTTATCTTATCAGGTCCTGGTCATTAACAATGATACTCTTGAGAGTTGGAGCTACTTTGAGTAGTGTGAGGTTGAACATTGTTGGGACTTATTAATTAATTAGGAAAAAAGAATATAATTTCTTTAATGTTTCTATCAACACTCGTATGTACTCTTGTGAGACAATGCTTTTGTGTTAGCACAATGACCTTAAGATGTTGAAGTGTCTTATGTTAAGATTTGCAAAGAGTATTGGTTTATGTTTTGGGTGTTCTTATTTAGAACTCATAAAAGATTTTTTATGTTGTGATAATTATTCATCCCTCATTTTGGATTAGATTTCTAGCCTCCTTTCGGTGATGACATCTTGTGGAGGAAACTCTTTACAAGTTCAAGTGGAGAATTATATCTAAACATGATTATGAGAAGTGGATATGTAGGCTACCCAAGATGTGGGAGAATCGGGTCCCAAGTCATTTAAATAGGTTAGGGTTGCCTTGTTTTTAATCTTCGCATTAATTGAAGACTCTTTAATCCATGTCATAAATATTGTTGACCATTATATTATGTTTAATATGAAATGCTATTTTTTCCCTTGAGAATAATATAATAATGTAAACTCCTTTTTTATTGTGTGTTCCCTAGGAGTAATATTTGTTTAGTAAGTTATAGTAAGAAATTATCCATTGATAGCCTTAGGTTCTTATCCATATCAAATTTGCCTTGTAACCTAGTCATCTATAGTTTTACTTATGTTTGATCTTGGAAAATGATAGTTTACTTTTGTATATTTAAAGTAACGAGAATAAAATATAATTAGAAGAGACCCTTGTGTTAGGACATCTTATTTATACCTTTTAGTGTTAGTTGTTTCTCTTTAATAAACTGAATTATAAGATGTTAAAATAAATCCTCATGCAATGTGGTAATTTTAGATACCATTTTTGAACTTATTTCTCTCTTAGAGATGTTTGTGTACTGCTATTATGCAAAGTATTATTAAGGGTTAAATAAATATAAAATAATTAATGATTTAATTAATTTTATGTTTTAAATTTCATGTTCTGACGTTGGACGATTGGTAACAACAATGAACAATTAATTATAATGAAATTAATTAAATTAAAAAATAGTTTTGAAAATTACAACACAATATGATGGTCTATTTTATCAACATATTATCATCCATTTTATGAAATAAAAGTAATTAACACTAAAAGGTATAACTAATATGTCCTAACACAAGGTTCTGTTTTAATTATTTGAAATGTATAAAAGTAACTATCATTCTTCTGAGATCAAACACAAGTAAAACCATAGAAGACCTAGGTTACAAGGTACATTTGAAATTGATATCACTCTATGGATATCAAGGGAGAAGTCCTACTATAGTAATAAACAAACATCACTCCCAGGGAACACACAATATGAAATGAGTATAAATTATTGTATTCATCTTAAAGGCAACAACATCATTTTATATAAAACATAATAGAAGGGTGAACAATACTTGGGACAAATTAATCATAAACATTGTATTTAGTTCTTATACTAGAGATATTTGAAAAATATTTTTAACCTAATGCAAGGATATGAGATGAGGCAACCCTAACCTAGCCTATGACCTAGGACCCGATGTCCCCACATCTGGGTTAGATTGCATATCCCTTTCTTAGAATTAGGGTTAGATGAAGTTATCCACTTAAACTTGTGAAGAGTCTCCTCCACAAGACATCATCATTGAAATGGGTTTATAAATCTTAGCCAAAAAAGGGATGAAGAACTATCATGACCCAAAATAGTTTCTATAAGATCTAAACAAGAACACTCGAAACATAAACTGTTACTCTTTAAAAACCTTAGCATAAGATACTTATACATCCTAAGGTCATTGTGATAACACAAAAATTATTGTCTCACAAGAGTACATATAAATGTTGATATAAACATTAAAAGAACCTATAATCCTTTATCCTAGTTAGTTAATAAGTTTTAACAAATTTTAATCTCACATTACTTGGAGCAAATCCAACTCTTAAGAGTGTCTTTATCAATAACCAAGGCCTAGTAAGATAAAGTCATGTTTCTAAGTTCATTTAACTATCAAAACAACTCAGGTTACCACCTAGATAAATAATGATAGCTACATATTCATTCATCCTTACATTTTACAATGTTAGTAAACAAGAAATTACATTTAACACACAAATAAGGACACCCTAAATGTTAGTAAATAAATATAACATTAAGGAAAAGTGCCTTAAGAGTTATTTACTACTGACCTACTCACTTTTTGAGTTATTTACATATGTGTCATGACCACCTTCACATGCAAAATTAGGGTTGGCTATGGTTCATTTGTTATCAAAATAAGTGTTAATTTTATTATGAAGGTAATTAGAATTTGCCACTCAACCTTACAACTATCATTTTCATAGTTGAAATTATGGGTAACATAATGAAAACTATCTAGCGCACACATAATTAGATATAACCAAGTGTTAACATGAGACACCCTTATAGACAACAAAATGTTTGTTAGACTATCTAAGTCTAGGCATGTGTTTTATACCTAGAGTATGCCATACTTTACTATTAATCAATAGTTTCCTTAGATCCAATGTAGAAAAATAAATGATCCTTAATTTTGATTGGGTTTTAAGGTATTTTCTAGGCTAGTAATAATCATTGACTAGTTTTAATTTGATCGAACACCACAATTCACATGACAAACAATGATAACACTAGTTCTTTGTACATCTATTCTAGGCTAAGAAAAAACAAAAAAAATGATGTCTAAATAATTATCCAAAAATACCAATAGATTAATTTTATGATTCTACTTTACTTGTAATTCCAATACTTCATAAAGAAGTCATCTAAACATTTTATCAATGAATGGACACATTGAAATATCACAAAGTAAAATGATGATTTCAAAACAATATTTTTACTCAAATTTTAGGTTGATAAAATGTGTATGAAAACACCCTTAAATTAATTCATGAAAAAGGCAAAAAAATCAATTTGATGGATTGTACGTTTTTTTAAGTTACATAAACTATTTAGATAATTTTTATGTGAGGTTACATAAAAAATTAACCTATCATTTTAGAATGATTTTGATGGGTTAAAGGTGTGTTAACATATTTTACTTGTGAAACTTATATAAAATCTATTCAAATTTAATTATAATTTTTAATAATAAAAGTATTTATTTATTGAATTGATAAATTTTAGCCATTTAAAATATATTTTAATCTTTGAATTTGACAAATTTTAAGTTAGAGAAAATAAGATTTCAGCATTAGATAATTTTTATGTGAGGTTATACAGAAAATTAATCTATTATTTTGAAATGATTTTAATGGGATAAAAGGTGCATTAACATATTTTACTTTTAGAGAAATTGATTTAAAATCTAGCCAATTTTAACTTTAGTTTTTAATAATAAAATTATTTATTTATTGAATTTATAAATATTAATCATTTAAAATATGTTTCGATCATTGGATTTTATAATTTTTATTTTTGAATATTTAATTTATCTATAATCCAAATTGATTTTAATGACATAGAGAAGTATCAATAATTTGCTTGTGAAAATGTCTTTTAGAACCAACCCATTTTATTTGCAATCATTGTTAATAAAAAATATTCAAGTGTTGTATTGATATTTCAAATTAATTGAAAATTAGTTCAAGTTCCAGATTTATAAGATTTTGACAAAATATTTTTTTTCAATTCCAAATAGGTTTTACTAGGCTAAGAAGAAAGCAGTAAAACTCTAAAACCTTATTTATTTGATTAAGAATGAGTCAAAAGTTATTCGATTTATTTAGTTTGGATCCATAAAACCAAGGGTTGAAAATTATAAAAGATTAATTCAAATTGAAAATTGGTCGAGATTTCATTTTTATAAAAAATACTGCATAGGTTCCACTTAAGTCTCATAGTTGTCTTCTAAGTTTGATTTCAAACTTAATTTATGATCTGTAAACTAAAAATACGAGTGTAGTACATCCGAAGAACACTTTTTCACGTTTAAGAGATCCTTCAATTTCTTGATTTTTTTGTTTAATTTTGTATAAAGAAATTAAAACCATAATTTAAATGAAGATTAGAATTAGATAATAATCAGAGAAAATTAAAAGAATTCACCAACAAATTGATAACGGAGTTCGGCTTCAATAGCCTACGTCTCCGGGTCTGTTCGAAGTGAGGACCATTCTTATTAATTTTATGCAACAAATGGCTTCCAAAATCAATACAAGTCTTCAATTCACCTTCTCTGATCTCTACTTGCCTGTAATTATATCTCTCAGACCTGAAAATAATGGCCCAAGGCTATACAAAGCAATAATAAGACTTTAACCTTCTTAAATCTCTTTACACAGTCGGCTTCTTGTGTGTCTTCAAGTAGAATTTCGTTCCTTTTATAACACTTCGACCTCCGTAGCTGAAGTGGTCAAAGCCTTATCCTTTTGCACCAAAGGTGCAGGGTTCAAAACTGCCGGCCTCCTTTTTAGGCACTTTGGAACTGCCGGTCTTCCTCCTTGGGTGCCTTTGACTTTTCTTTGTCCCACATGTGTTGGGTGTGACGGTTTTCAATGCTTAAAATAGAAAAGTTGATCCTCTTTTCAAATTCCTAAGACTTAGGTGCTAAATTTGGATGCTGTTTAGACTTGGTCATTGCATGATTGGTGGGGTGACGTGGTGGGTGATGTGGCAGCTTGTGCAAGTTGGCCTTTGGCGCCTTGTTTCAAAGTGATAAACGTTTGAAAATTTCTCAAATAACATGTGAATAAAAACACCAAACCAAAATTTTTTTGCACCAAATTATTTTGCCACGTGTCAAATGGATATTGGTCCACTTGGCATATTTCAACAGTGCCACGTTACTTTTGACACCCTTTTTTTTGCCTGCCGCAAGATTTCTTCAACTAGCTATATCTTGAGCATCCGGACTCCGTTTTTCATTCTGGAAGAAGCGCTAGAAAGCTCTCGACAAATTCTATGATGTGCAAATGATTCAAACAAAATTTGAAGACTTTAAAAAATGGAACGATACATGGATCCACATGGATCAATTTATACACGAACAATTATAATGCATTTCTCTTTGGGTTTTAATTCTTTTTTATTTTTATTTCAAGTTTGAAGAGCAAAAGGGCTACCAATTCTGACATATATTCAATTGTATATTTATATTAAAAAAAAGATATCCCCCTAACTTGATCTAAAATATATATTTAATACACATTCAATTATATATACATGTATATAATTTATATTGTTATAAAAATACATATATATTTATTCACCAAAATAAATGCATATATATATATATATATATATATAATTTTAAAAATAAAAACACACACACACTTATATTTATCAATGCCAAAATAAAATGTCGTAAAGAAGGTGGTTGGGCGGTCTAACCCCACCTATAATAGATGGTGTAGCAAGGGGGATATGACCCTTAGTTGAACTTTTATGTTGTCGTCCTCAACACATGTTGCAATTTGACCCATATAAGAAGGGGGTCAGGTAGCCTACCACCATCTCACTATCATTACGATTCATAGGCTTCACCTGAGGCCTATGACATTTTCATTAAAAAGGACTCAATCCATATATATATGTATATATAACATAAAATATTCATATTTTATCTTTTCTCAATAAAATTAAAAAAAATATATTTTTTGAATATTTCCATTTACGCAAAATAGGAAAAATTTAAAATTATATATATATATATATATATATATATATATATATATATATATATATATATATATATATATTTCAAATAAATAATAGATATATAAATAAAATTTTGTTCCTTACGATTTTCAAAGCATGCCATAAAGAAAAGTTATATTTGAAAGAAATAACACACATAAATTTAAAGGAAGAGATTGAGATAAAACTATTTATTCTTTTCTCCAAATACTAAGAAAATCAAAGTAGAGTAAGATTTTTTTAAAAAACAAAAACAAAATAAACAATCTTACCTCATCTCCTCCACTTGTCAAAGCAAGACTCAAGCTTCAGCACTTCAACAAGAATGATCTCTACAACAATCTGTCAAGATGCTTCCTCTAACAAGATCTCAATAATGGATGGTCAACCTTGAAATGGGCCATTGGTTGGAAATTATAAAGAAAATTCTTCCAAAAAAAATCCACTAATATTTATTAATAGAGGGAGTACCCTCCATATCAAAGCATTCAATTTTCCTTACACACCCATGCTTTTTATTACAATGCCCATGTGGGTTAACTTGTACAAGTCATTAAATTTCCTTACATGTCATTAAATTTCCTTACATGCCCACATGGGCTTCTTTCATGTTTATTAAATTTATTTACAAATTTACTTTTACACTCCAACTAGTTGCATAATTCCACTTAACATAGACTAGAATCCCATGTCTTATAGGCTACCTAACAAGCCTACTAGATGAAGCTCATAGATAACTTGTACAAGTCATTAAATTTCCTTACATGTCATTAAATTTCATTACATGCCCACATGGACTTCTTTCATGATTATTAAATTTCTTTACAAGTTTACTTTTACACTCCAACTAGTTGCATAATTCCACCTAACATAGTCTAGAATCCCATGTCTTACAGGCTACCTAACAAGCCTACTAGATGGAGCTCATATATTTTCTAAAAGACATGTTCACCCATGTATTTTTACTTTAAAATTTTAAAATATTTAATTCAAATTATATTAGCCTACATCATATTAGATTAATGTTGGTTAAATTAAATTTATTTAAACATTCTTAACATAACTAAAAGTGTTTAATTATTTTTAGGAGGGAAAATAATTCAAATTTTAACATATGATAGGGGTTGTTGAACATGATAAAACATATCAAAATTGATTGGGGAATATGGATTAATACTTGGTGTATTACAATCATGATCAGATATTCATGGAGTAAGATTATAGTGATGATGATCAGAATGAAATTATAGGGAACACAAATGAGTATTTGTCACATAAAAATTTTACATCGATTAGTTAATGAGAATATTAATGCTTTTAAAATGGTGAAAAATATTAAATTTGATAAAGGAAAGACACCTCTTGCAAACACTCATAAGGATACAAATGAAAACACTTATTTTAATATCAATTCATGACAAGGTACTTCAATGATAAGTGTCTATTGAGGTAATACCTCGTTAAATCTTACATGACTAGATACAAAGACACACAACATATTGCACAATGTATTAAAGGTGATTACTAAGTGTTTGTGATAGATTCAATAAACAATGTAGAGCTCATAGATACAAAACCTACTAGTAGATGACAAATTATTAGTGTGCAAGATAAACCAAGCATTACATTATAGATGTTAGTCGATAAAAAGTTAATTGATCTACCTTCTACTCAACATATAATTCAATATTGACTATCATATCAAACAATTAGACCTTATTGTTCTTAGAAAAGGATAATTAGACACAAAAAATAATTTCAAGGTACTACTACAATAGATTCAGAAGCTTAAATATCAAATTATGATTATAATAATACAACTATAGACCAATAATGTTGAAGATTAGGTTAATGCAGTTTCTCATAGGAGGGGATTTACACAATTACTAGAATATTATATTAAGATACTAAAATGTTATTTGAGTTTAATGTCACATCTATCCCCCACCATTTGAGGTTGATATGATTAATCCATAATTTAAGGGGTTTGACATCTATGCATATTGTGATTAACATATATGTTGAGGAAATTATACTAATAAATTCTATCACTTGAGACATTAGATACGATATTTGATCGATAATCATACCACTAAATTCAAAAACATCCACACATTGATTATTGGCTTAGAGGCACAACATATCCCATCAAGACATTATATCATTCCATAATGAGGACATACACATTATCTAAGCATATAACAACATTCATAGGCTAATCTAACTACTAATGATGTATGACATATACATGAATAAGGTAACTATTATAATAGTGATGGATATTATATTGTGCTTGACCATTTATCTAACTCAAACATTGACATGGATATTGATCCTCATCTTTGACAAAATGAAATGCACAATGATTGATCCAAGACCTATACATGAATATTCCATTGATGGGATAATTGATTAACATGAGCATAAATAAAAAAAATAAAAAATACATAAAAAATAAAATTATATGCATGACATGTATTACTAGTTTACATTATTAATTGATGTTATTTATTATATACATGGTAGATCTCTTATCTATTTTCTATACACATTATTTTCATGGTATACCTGAGTGAGATACATGACATATAGATTATATATGACATGTATATTCAAATGCAAGACATTTCTACACTTAGAGGCTACCTCTTTACATTGGGGCCATGCCTACAATGGGGGAATCTTAGTACAATTTACAAGTTATATATTTATATGACCATCCCATTTATAATATTGAACTCATTAGACTGATTATACATGACTTGTTCTTCAATATACTATTGAGAATGCTATATGTTATAAATAGTATACTTTGCTATGTGTGATGATGACATGGATTGATTTTGTAGACTAACCTTGTTTGCTCTATGCATGTTCAATTTTAATGATTATTACTTGGTGTGATCCTTAATTGTGTATTACATTGTGAGATGATTGCTATGTGTGACATTGTGTGTTACATTGCATGCCTCCATGAGTGCTTATTGATGATTGTTACATTGAGTGATCATTGATATTTATTACATTGAGCATTATCTTGAGTGTTTCTATGAGTGCATTAATTTTGTGTTGTCACATCATATATCAATCGTATTGAGGATCCTATAGATTATGTTATGACCATGTTATGTCTTTGTTTGTGTCAAGTCAAAGTCAAGTCATGTCTTGAATGCTTATGTGTGCCATAATCATGACATTGTGTGGATATGTGTGTGTGTATCTATATGATCATTGAGCTTGTGGTTTTATGATTCATATCACACATTATTCTACTTATGTAAAAATCCATGATTCAAATCATGCATATTCTGTGGCTTATTATCGATTGATTATATTTGTGATGATCATTACTATGATGACTATTATTTCTTACCTAATTAATATATCTAATTAACATGACACTTATATGCCTTAAGATATATGATTCAATATGCTTCGATGATCTAATATTTTTATGATGTAATAATTTAATCATGTTAGTACACATGCCTTGTATACTTATATATTTCCTATATAATATGATGCATGCAACTCTTTTATTTTGGGATGAGTGATTCATATGATACATCCCTCACCTCAAAAATGGGGAATTTTAGGCCTCAACATATAAATCAATTAAATTTTAGTTCATATTACATGATTCAAATGAGATACATTAGGATAGATCATGATAAAATGGGCACAAATTATGATTTAGATTAGGAGAGATTTACAAATTCACACATATGTAATCCATATGTGGGGAATTTTACAATAACATGTGACATATTATATGATATGATGAGACATATTACATGGGTAAAATTGGGCATAATTAGTAGATTACATGGGTTAGATTATCATAGTTGATAAGATTATTACATTGGACAAAGTGACATATAGATTTATGACATTATATATCACATTGGGGTTCAAATGGCTTAGATTATGGGGGCATGACTATTATTCATATGTGCACCTTTTATATTGATGGTAATAAATGTAACTTTGTAAGCACTTTGAATTTAAAATCCACCTATAGTTGTTGATTTAGATTTTTCATATTCACATATGAACCTAACACAAGGTTCCACATTTTTCATACCAATCTAGCAGGGGTTCCACCAAAATAATTATGATGATATTTTGAGTAGTGAAATTAAAGTTATGTGACCATCAATTGCTAGCACTTCTTAGTATCTAATGAGGATTGGGGCATACTCTTCTCAACCCTTAGTTTTAACAATTGGGGCATAGCAACCTCATTCTTAAATGACTTTAGAGGGCATATTGTTTCACATACTCATAGGAGTATTCATTGCTTTCTTTTTAAATTTCAAAAATTTCATTGATTTAGATCGGTTCATATTTTCTATCATGAGTGAACATTGATTTATACATGTTTCATTATAGGTTTTGCATGGAGCAAGATGGATATTTAGAGCATACGTCAAGACACCAAATTTTATTATATGTAGGTACCAAATTTCTTACTTTATCATTTTAATCTAACATTTTTAATACTGGACTAAAAGGGTGACATATGTAGACACATAAATTTGGTATATGATACTTGACAATGACAGTTTTGACTTATAATTAACATATATGACTTATGTGTAAACATATAACTCTTGTTCACATTATGTCCTAACCAATCATCTATATATGATCTCAACCAACCCAATTTAATATCATTCATATACATGATTTCCCTAGTATGAGTTAAACTATTTTATTATCCTAAGCAAATTATCAACATATTCTAGATCAATGTTTCCTCCATCCTAGACAATGTCGATAATAATCTGATGCTAATGGTTACCAGTAGTGTTTTCCTTTGATGGTAGTGTCCTAGGGTCTCTAAATGGATATTTTTAAAATTCAAACATTTCCCTTAGTTTGGTTCACATATTTTTCATGTCAGTTACAAAGGGAAATTATTGATAGAGTCTTATATATACACACATCAAACTTAAGTCTATTCATATCTAGCACTCATTTGGATCTTGAAAAAAATTGGCATATTAAGAGATATAATTTCACATCCTTGAGGCACTATCATAAAACATTCAAATCTAACCCCCGACAAATGAATAGTACCTAAGCCAAATCTAGACACCTAAATAAAGGTTAAAGTTACATATTGTTGAGTATCAGAATCCAATAGGTTGCATTGCATTCTAGAGAATCAATATTAAGTACACATACACATAGGTGAGAGAATTACATGTGTTTTGATCCCTCTTCAGAGTATTGGAATGTAGGCAATGCTCAACCACTCAACAAAGTGTGGTTAGGGTTGTCCAAACCATATTTTAACCCCTTTTATAGGCCAAAAAAGTATCAAAAGTGAAGCTAAGGTTTAAAGATGAAGGAAGAAAAATATGAATTTGCACATAGGATCTAACATCAAAAATTAAAAATAAAACATCTTAACACATAGGTGTAGCGATTTGTGGTGGAATAGATCAAAAAACACAAAGGATAGTTTGGATAAAAAACCTATGTATCTAGTCATTGCAGGGGTTTAGGCATTACCAATAATGTCCTAGAAGATTCTAATAGTCAATAGCCTAAGTTGAGTGACCATAGATCCATTTCAAATTGTTACAAGTGAATGTGCACAAACAATGGTCAAAACATAACATAAACAAGCTAAGTATCATATCCTCTTGTCATTTATATAAATAGTAATCTCAATCTCCATATGCTTTTTACATTCATATTTGCATAATTTATGTCTTATCTTATACATCCTAAATTATTCAAGTTTTAGCTTGTTTAAATAACTAAATCCAAAATAAGTTAAAACACTTCTACTCACATATCTAAACTATATTTAATACTTCACTAAGATAATTGGCTAAGTTAAAATTGTAAATATTGGAAGCTTTAATGCTAACCATGTCTCGTATATCTAAATAATACTTCAATTTTAAGCCAATGAACAAAAAGTTATACCATTCTACCTATGAAATTGGGACAAAACAATCCTTTTAATTATGGATTTTTTATGATTTATCTTATACTCTAAAAGAGTTTTAGAACCATTCTAGAAAAGAAAACTAGTGGATGGTTAAATGAAAACATATTAAGAGCTACAAAACAAATTGAATTTAAAAACAAACACTCAATAATGTATCATAATAGATGAAAACACCCATGGAAGATTCATCCTCCATTAAAGCATATTCAAGCTATGCTTTGGATAGGATTTTGACTTTTTCCTTTTTGTTGTCATTGTTTGTTTAAATTTATTTTGTTTCTTTTTATTCCTCTATTTATTATTTAAGTTGCCTGCTAGTTGTAATTTATTTTCTATTTTGTAGTGTTTTATTTTATTTTATTTTAAGTTTTTCTACCTTAGGATTACCCATGAACCTCTTCATAGTAAGGAGATTTTATAAAATTTGAAACTTTAGAGTGTTAAACTGAGATTGTATGGAAAAAGAATACTATTGTTACTCATGTGGGAAGTGATAGTAGGAAGATTAAGGGAATTAATGATGCTTTAGATATATCAAAGAGATGAATATAATTATTAAAGGCCTCCATTTTGAAAATAATAATCCTTAAAATTTCTACATAAAAATTCACAAGAAATTAGTTTGAAAGGCAGTGCAAAAAGAGGACAGTGTTTCTTATGCTGAAGGAGTTGAATTTATCTAAGAGAAGCATGGAGCTGAGTAGGAATAAAAAAGGAAAGGAAGTGAAAAATATAAATAAAATGCATAAATAAAATCATAAAATTAAATGATACAAACATTGATTTCTATTGATTTGAAATTGAAATGGTAAATATTGGAAGCTTTAACATTCTATTGAACTTACATACGTAAACTGTATTTAATACTTCACTAAAATAATGGAATGAGCTAAAATTGTAAATATTATAAGCCTTAATGTTAACTGTATCTCACATGTCTAAATATTAACTTACTTTTATGCACTAATCATAAAGTTATACCATGTTATCTGTAAATTTGTAGACAAAAAAATGCTTCTAATTATAGAAATTTTATGATTTACCTTTTACTCTACAAGATGTTTAAAACTATTCTAGAATATAAAATTTGTGGATTATTAGATGAAAAAAATTAAGAGTTACAAACTAAGTTAAATTTAGATCCAAACACTTAATGACTAATAATTAATATATGAAAACACACATGAAAGAGTTTGTCCTCCATTAAAGCATCTTCAAGATATTCTTTAGATAAGATTTTGACTTTATCTTATTTGTTGGAATTGGTCAATTAAATTTATTTTATTTATTCTTCTTCCTCTATTTGTTATTTATGTTGTGTGTTGGTTTCATTTTATTATTTCTTTTTTAGTGTTGAATTTATCTTGTTTTAGGTTTTTATGCCTTAGGGTTACCCATGGTCCTCTTCATAGTAATGATCTTGCATAAATGTTGAAAAATTGGCAAGGAATGCTAAGCTAAGATTGTATGGAAAAATATAGTGTTGATACTCATGTGGGAGGTAACAATGGAGAAATTTAGGGAATTAATGGTGTTTTATATAGTTCAAAGGGACATGTTACACATAATAAAAGCTTCCATTTTTGAAGTTACGATCTTTTAAATTTCTAAACAAAAATACTAAAGAAATCATTTTGAGAGGCATTGTAAAAAGGGGAAGGGGTATCTCATATTAAAGGAGATATGTTTATTTGGGAGAATCATGGAGTTGAGTGGGAAGGGAAAGGTAGTGAAGGAAATAATAAAATGGTAAGGTTGTTATGATGACATTTTAATAGATTTCACTCTTTTCCATAATTAAATAATGTTTGAATAAATTGAAAATGAAGATGATAGATTAAAAAATCTTGGAATTCAATTGTTTGCATGAATGAAAATGATCCACGTCGAGGAGATATTTTGATGAATGGTTAATTCTATGCAAGGAAAAAAATTGGCGTGTATGTCAATTTTTTGGGATGGATATAAAAGTCTTTTTTTTTAAACTTTTTTTAATAAGTCCAATATGTAGAGATAGATATCATTAGGTTGTATTAGAACATGGATCATTCTATTTTTCATGCCCTACCTTGTAACCCAATAATGGATTGCGACAAACTTGTGATTACAAATGGTCTTAAATGTATTCAGATAAAGAACCTTCTTTTGTAAATTTGATATTTTTTAACCCAAATATTTAAAATGATTAGAAGTTTTTAAATTGGAAGAAACAAGAGTTACTTTGGCCCATATGAATGCAAACATCGTTATCTCTTTGAAACGAACATGTTTTTCCTGAAATACTTTTTTAAGTTGGAAAAGGTAGTATTTAATTACCCTAATACTTAGAGGGTTAAATTATTATTTATGCTATAAAAATGATGGCCACTAAAAAAAATTCTTTCCATATTTTGAGCCCTAAGTTGGAAACAAGTAAAAAGGAAAAAATTGTTTAATCTATCCATGAAGAAGTCATTATTAATGGTGAAAAGGAAGTTTTCCAAGTGGTTTAAAACCCTTCATTTATAGGACCAAATAATATACCATTATGACCTAAGGATTTGGTAAAGAAATTGGTACTTTGTCCCTAGTCTAATAAAATAAAATCGAGGTTCTTGCAAAAATATTTGGCAAGAAGTCTTTGGGAACCCATTTTACTTAAAAAAAATATGCCTATTCCACTTAAGTACTTATCCACCAATACCTCTTCAATAATAGATATTAGTGTCAATCCAAATGGTCTAATAGAGAATAAACCACCAATCACCCCAAATAAAAAAACATGGGTTAAAAGTCTACACCTAATGAGTCTAGGGTGAAACTTATGAACTGTGATTAAAGTGGTGAAAATCCTAAGAGAAGATAACTTGGAGACTCTCATATAGGAGATGACCATAATAAGAAAGGAAGGGAGGGGAAAATATCAACATACTTTGATAAGATTTATCATAATAAAGGGAGAGTAGTTTATCCCCCTATAAGCTTCATCTAACATTTTAGTTATAAAAATTATTAGTTGGAATTTTAGAGGGTTTGAAACTCATACTAGAAAGCCAATTATGACTTATTTTTTCAACTCCATGGATAGTTTTGAATTTATGCTTCTCTAGGAAGTCAAAGCCATTGATGTCTCAATAGATATTGCCCTTAAATATATTTATCTTGATATCATCCTACCCTATCTTTACTAGTTATGATAAAGGCATAGGTGGTGTTTCTATCCTAGTTAGTAATGTATTATTGATTTTGGTTTCTATCCTTCCAACTAGGTTGCTTGGTTTATCTTGAGGCATAAGGATTAGTTTTTTGGTATATGCTCAATATATTCTTCAAAAGATTATAGAGAAAGAGGAGATATGTGGAATTTTTTAGCTTCTAGTTTGAAGGAGGTGCCTTGGGGGTTTTATGGATAATCTAACATGATTAAAGACAAGGAAGATACGAATGGTGGTAAAATTTTGAATGGAATAGGAGTGAAATCTTATTTTGGTCTAAAATGAAGCACATGTTGAGAATTGTGGACCCTTTATTTATAGGTAATATGTATACTCAAATTATCTGGTACACTTGGTATAATAATAAAAAAGGCAAGAAAATATTCTACTATTGACTTGATAGATTGTATCTTAATAAGGAACAACCTATTATTCTTCTTGTTGACCATGGTAATCTAGTACAAGTGTTACCCTTTACACTCTCTAACCACCATCTGATTGAGCTTTCCTTTAGGCATGCTTCTTCTCAACTACATTACCATAATAAATAGGAAGGGTTTTATAATTTAATGCCTTTCATCTCAAAGACTATGACTAGATAGATGGTTTATAATCTTATTGGCAAATTTCCAAGAGTTTTCTTGTCTTAGTTTCCAAAATTATTACATGGAATAGTTGTACGGTCCATTGCCAAAAAAAATTTATATCCTATTATATGGATAAATATAGAGTAAGGATAAAAATAAAAAGAGATATTCAAGGTGGTCTTATTAATATTGAAACAAAAAATCAAGATAACCCTATAGATTTTCATCTACATTATAAATTCATTAGAGTTAAGCATCATCATAGAGTCTGTAAGAACTATTTATCAAGGAGATAGAATAAAGTTAATATTTACTTGGATTAAGTATGGGAACAAAGGTTCCAAGTATTTATTTAGGATCATCAAAATAAAAGACCCGAGATAAAATTAGGGCTATTGATATTAGAGGTCATATCTTTGATGATCATAGCGAGATCAAGAAGTTTTTCTCTTTCTATCACATTTATTCACTTTATATGGGTATTTTGAGTCCATTTAAAGGTAACTAGAGCTATGTTCAGTTATTTCCTATAAATATATAATCTAAGGTTTATAATGGATTAGAGGCTGGCATCTCCTTAGATAAGGTCAAGTATATTGTTGAGTCTTTGAAGGATGAAAAATCCCCTGGATTTGATGGTTTCTTTGCTAGATTTATAAGATAAATAAGGATTGGATTTCCCTTAATTTTTTTAAAGTTTATAAATAATATATTTAGAGTGGTATTTTGGGAAAGGATATTAATAGGTGTGCCATTAAATTAATTTATAAATATGGTGACAAAGCCAAAGTCAAAAATGGAGACCTATTACTCTACTCAACATCTCCTACAAGATTTTTGCTATCAAGCTTTCATTGGGAAAAAAGTGCATTGGGATAATAGCTTTAGACAAAAAAATTTCATGGCCTTACTAGATTTTGAAAAAGAGTATGACATAATTGAATGGCATTTCATAGACCTAATGATGAGAGAGATTTTGGAGTTTCAAGTAAATATTTTTAGGATGGTTAATATGGCATTTTAGAATGTTTTTTGTCATGTTGATGTTAGTATGGAGTTAATAAACTCTTTTTAGCTTTAAATGTCTATTAGACAGGTTTCCCCTTGCTCCAACTTTGTTTATTATTTTTGTTGAAGATATTCATTAGCTTCTAAGGGATGCATCTGTTGGCCCTTTTGTTAATAGAATAGTTATACATAACAATGATGAGCTAATTGATGTGTTATTTACTGAAGACACGTTGTTTCTAGTTTTTTAAGAGCAAATTTTTCTTCAGATCACTAATATACTAGAAACTTATTATAAATTTTTGATCAAATTTAGAATTGAGAGATTTTTAAATCCTAAATAGACAAGTTAATGCATGAAATTTTAATTTTATAGATATACAATAAATGAAAAACCTAATTGGAAATTTATAAATTTAGAAATATGCTAAAAAGGGAAAATGCTATAAGGAAACAAATTATTCAAAAAATAAGAATGCATGACTTTAAGTACAACTGTGTGATTATGTGATGACATTGTGAATTAGGACCAACGTTTTACTTAGGTATGAGACAAGGCTGCTAGTATTAGATAAGGGTGGCCTCTATTAGTGTCCTTGGGGTGTACCAACATCCTATGAGGATTTAATCTCTATGATTGATATGGTAGGTTCACTTCACCTATATGTTCTGTTTAACTTTGCAAGAACTCTCAATCTATTAAGAAAATTAACATGTGACTTATTATTCATTTTAAAACCTAACTTAATTGACCATCAATGATAAATAGATAAAATAAAAAAGGGTTAGCATCTAAATTTGTGCTTGACCTAAACACCCCTGCATTGAGCACTACCTACATACCAATACTCTGAAGAGGGATCAAACTTCATGTAGTTTTCCCATGCTATGATGGTGTGTTGAAATACTAGTGCAAAATGTTAAATGATGGTGCAATATTGGTGTGATTAAGTGCATAAATGATAACCTATGACCTTGGAGGTGAATTCAAAATTAGCTCAAAAATACTAAGGTAGTGTGGACTTTGTATTGATAAAAATAAGTGATTTTCTCTTATTGTGTATTTAGATGTTCTAGTTATTTTCAATCATATGAGTCTCTTATGCAAAATGGATTGAAAATGTGAATTTATAGTGCTCAATTAGGGATTAATTCAAATAAGGATAGCTAAATGTGTGGGGAAACCCATTTCATGAGTTTTAATTGAATAAAAATAGGTTATTCGATAAGAGGATGTGGTTGGCATAATTGGATAGAATCGAGGAGCGAGATAGTCCAAATGGAGCAACCTTGTCTAGAGAGTAGAGATAGCTAAATTGGAAGTGTGGATAAATTTAAAAGTGAATTTAGGCTATTTTTAATGTGGAATAGGAATATTTTGAGATCATTGGTTACTTATAGAAAAATGGTCATCCACATAAAAGTGAAGGAATGACAGTTAAGGACCATGGAATGATGAATGAGCTAAGTATGTATAAGGAGTGGTATCAATTACATTATTTTAGAAATAAATATTAACTAATGTGTCTACATTTTTCCCCTTTTAGTCTAATAATTTAGAAAAAGTGAAAGTTATAGAGTAATATGAAAAATACATACCTGAAATTACCTATAAAGAATGGTCTTAAATGTATGCCACAATATTGAACTATGTTTCATGTAAAATTAAAATGAAACATGTATAAAATTAGTCCTTAAGATAAAAATTAGGAATTAAAGACAAAAAAACTTATAGATCTAATAACAAGGAAGAATACACCTGATTGGGGGTATGTGAACTATTGTGTTTTCTAGTGCAAATATTTAGTGATTGTAAAGGGTAACACCCTTGGATATTTCTTCTTCATTGATGAACTTAGATTGGAATATACATGCCCCAATCTTAATTGAAAAGAGAATGTGATTAAAAACTCAAGTTAGTCTTGACTTCATCATTACACAACTCAAGGTAGGTGGATTAGCTAGGAATCCCTATATGAATTCTAATAAATTATTTTGGTGTAAAAACTAGTGAAAAAATGTGAAACAACCATTGTAGATGGAAATAAGTTCATTTATGGTGTAAAAATAGTGAAAAATATAGTATGATCTACGTCTGGTGTATAAAATGTAGATAACGACAAATATTACCACTACATCTATGAAATTGGTGTAAAATATGGGTAATAAGGTGGTCATGTGACATGCACATGCCCCCAATCTGATATCTAAGAACATTGAATATGAAAACCAAGTGATTTCAAGTAACCTATCTGATCCATTTTGTGTGATAACATGGATCACATGATGTGCATGATGCCCCCAAATTAGAACAAACCTTTGTATTTTTTCTAAAAATTATAACTGAGTACTTATTGAAATCTATTATATACTGACTATGATTCTTAGAATTTATAAAATTTATTGTTTCTACCTATTAGGATAATATCACATTATTTTAGACATGATCAAACTACAC
Organism: Torreya grandis; assembly: GCA_037957365.1. Taxonomy (NCBI): domain Eukaryota; kingdom Viridiplantae; phylum Streptophyta; class Pinopsida; order Cupressales; family Taxaceae; genus Torreya; species Torreya grandis. The sequence goes on along the minus strand of JARHVA010000902.1, from coordinate 257,899 downwards.
CCTTATCCAAATGGAGCGCTATTATCGAAAAATACTTTTTAAGTATAAATCATGATCAATTGTGTAAAGTCTGCTAATTTTTGACTATTTTATATATTATTTTAGCTTAGTCTCTAAGACAAGCCATTGTATATGCCCCCTCTTTTGAGGTGAGTTGTGAAGCTTGAATAATAACTTAACTCAAAATAAAAAAGTTATATGAGAGATGTTATGAAAAGATGTAAATATAAGTAGGATAATAACATTGTAGGATCATGGCATCATCATAGATATATTGAGAAATAAGTTTTAATGTAATATGTAGAGTAATTTTTTTACTCTATGTTGCATTCTAATTTTCAGTCACGCACTACAAATTTTGTTCCCACATACCTTGGTCTTTGATGGCAAAGTTCAGAAACAGAACACGGGTTCTATTTCCCTTTTGATTCATTTGTTTCATTTTTGGGCTAAGTGTCAAAATCAAGTAGAAGCTGCCAAGTGGAGTCATTCAAGGCACCTTTCATTTTTCCTACAAGTTGGTTAGGATGGGCCACATGTTCAATAGAAACTCAGTGGAAAGTACCACGTGTCGGCATCTGTGTTTCATATCGGCACCTGTGTTTCATTTATTTTTCAGTGAAAGTCTTCAACAAGCTAAGTATCAAGAGGAGGAAAAAAGTGCCACGTGGCAATCACGAAAGGCTCTGGATTGTTTTTGTAAAAGAAAGCAGAAGTTACCACGTGTTGGCATCCAAAAATAAGGTAGTTCAATGCCTTGGTTCAATAAGGTGGTTCAATGCCTTGGTTCAATACCTCGAGTTATGTGTAAATGGCGCACAGTGTTGAATTGTTGAACCGTTGAACCATTAAACCATTTTTGGTTCAACGGGCAGTTTAAAGGAGCATCTCAAAGACCAAAATACAAGTGCCCTTTCAGAGGGCAAGTAAGGCACAACCAAACCGTTCAAGCAGAGGCTACCAAGTGTCATCAACCGAGCCCCTTTCTACTCCATTCTCAGATGCAACAGAAGATGCCACGTATCTTACTAGATGCAGCGGATGCCACCACGTGTCAACATCTGAAAGATCTTCTTCAAGTTTCATTGCCAAATAAAGACTGTGGTGGATCCTAGGTTTTATTTCTAAAGTTTGTGAAAGCTGCCAAGTGTCACCATCTGTAGGAGCCTAGCATGCGTCCTGGATACTTCCACAACATTGCAAAGGAGTAGCAGAGATTGCCATGTGTCTTTTGTTAAAGAGAAGAAAAGATTGCCACCTATCTCCATGCCCCTTTTAAAGGTTGCTCGAGCAAGAAATGTGAATAGAGGGTCTTGTGTATATGTGTCCAACTCAGTTAGAGTTTAATTTGGGCCATAAGTTTGGGAACACACAGACAATTTGGAGGGAAACTTAGTGGGAGTTGTTTCCAGTAGATGGAGCAGTTCACCAGGTAGATTATTAGGGCCTGCAAACATTGAAAGCACCGTCTGTTTGTCCCTTGTGAGAAAAAGGCAAAATAAATAGTTGCGTGAGAAAGGAGGTGACAGAATGAGAGATCTGAGGCTATAAAGAGGACTGCAGGGATCACTAAAAGGGATCAAAAGAAGAAGGGAGAGAGAATTTTCTGAGAAAATTATTAGACTTTCTAGAGTTGTGATTAGGAATATCATTTGCCTTCATTCTATTTTCTTAAGTTGTAAAGTTTATGTAACTGTGCATGTTTCTGTGCCTTTTATATGGCTGAAGAATTAATGAGAAGATAGAGTTCTGTGCCTTTGTTGATGTTTCCTATATCATTACAAAAGTAGTCTAAGTTGTGAGCCTCTATTTCTATTGTTTCTATCTGTTACATTGATCATGCCTCATCTGCTCTTTAATGTAATTGAATCTTACATATAGTTTCACTGTGCTTAGGATTAAGGATCAAAACTACATTCAGGCGCATTGCCATAGTTAGATTTTCTATCTTTGCATTTGCGTTTCTATTTAAATTCCTATCCCTTTTCCCCCCCAAACACTTGATACAAAGAAGAGACCAACTTCTTAAAAATATGGAGGTTGTTTCAAGTCGCATGTCCCACATCTTGAAACTTCCCATTGTTGGTGTCTGAAACAAAGTGCAATTTTAAACATCAACAGTTTTTGGCATGCCTGGTGGGACCAGTCTTGAAGTTTCTTTCAAGACCGTATGAACCAGAGAGCTACAAGGAGTCAGAGCTATGGACTAGTCACTAGATCACAATCTACTACAAATCTAGGTATTCTTTTGCCACCTTTGGTAATAAGTCCAAGAAGAAGAGCTAACCAATTTGTACCAATACCAAGAGCAAATATGGGAGCCCCTATACCCCCAAGAAATTATGCAAGCTAGAACACTGGTAGTCCCTTAATCCTCCCAACACCACCAGCCATTTGGTATCTTATCCCAGTGAATGCCCTAAAAGCTTTGCCCAAATTTAGTGGGAAAGACTCTAAAACACCTGCAGAACATATTCAAGATGTATTAGATGTCTGTGATATACATGTTGTCACATAAAAAAATATGGCCATAAGATTATTAGCAACTTCTTCTAAAGGGAAGGCTCTAGAATGGTATCAGTCTTTGACCCCAAATACCATATCTACATGGGATCCACTCAGAGATCTATTCTTTGAAAGATTTGCAGAGAAGGGTGATAAGTCTTCTTTGTTACAACAGTTAATCACCATTCAAAGGGGACCACAGGAAGCCATGACTGAATTAAATTCCAAATTTCAAAAGACTTGGGACATAATCCTTGCTACAACTAGACCATTACTAGGTATGGCCATAGTGTTTTATCTCAAGGCTTTGAATTCAGATATATCTGTTATGATTTAGTTACTTGGAGAACACACTTTGCTAGAGGCTTATGAATATGCGGTCAGAGCTGAGAATCATTTAATAGATGCTAGAAAGTTACCTCCAAGGCCCCCCATGCCCATGTTGCCAAAAATTTCCTTGCCATTACCTCAAGAAGTTCCTAAATTTGTAAGCCCACCTATGTTTATGTACACTTACCCTCAACCACCTGTGAAAGAACCTGTCCCTGCTCAGTCATCTAAGATGGATGATATCAAGAATATCCTAAGGACATTTTCCAATGAGCTGATCAATATAAAAAGACAGTAGAATACTTTCTCCAAGCCTCCATATCAAGGCTATCAAGGAAACAAGTTTTCATCTTAGCCAAACCAATATCAGGGTCCTCTAAGACAAGCTAACCATTAGCCAACAAATCAATTAGTTGTAGTTCCCACGCCCTCACAGACTATTCCTCCCAACTCAAATAGGGAGATGGTTCGAGGGTAAAATAATTATGTGGATGATACTAATGCCTGGTGTTTCCCTTGCAATGATGCTCATACACCTAGAGATTATCCTAGGGGTAATCTACAACAAAAGGTGGTAGAGCAAAGAAGAATAGATGGTCAGTTTGCAAGTTCTAGTAACAATCAAGCCTACCAGTCTCTTGGTATGCAGAATTCAATCCTAGTAGCTCAGATGCAAGGAATGTCCTTGAAACAAGAGGAAGAAATAGCCCTAGAAGATGCTTTATTCTCATGGGTTGAAGATGAAGAATCAATTTTCTTAAACGAGGCATCTACCTCCCAAAGACCAGTGGTGCAATCTAATTATTACACCAGATCAAAGAGGAGAATGGTGGAACAGCCCAAGATTGTAAATGGTCAAGTCATGAATAATCCTCCATTTCAAGGACAAAGAAACACTGCTGTCAGATAAGAAGTGCCTCAGCCAGTGCAAGATCAAGGGACTCCTGCCCAAATTTAGGAAAAAAAAAGATATCCTTATGTTCAAAAAACTCAGTCTTTGGGACTGATAAATGTAGTGGATCAATTAAAGAAGACTCCAACATAAGTATCAATATGGGATATATCAGCTATTCTCGAATAGAAGACACTACTACAAGAAGCTCTGCAAGGCCAAACAGTGCCCAAAGGTACTGTTACCAAAGGACCTGCTGGAAAAGAAAAGCTCAAAGATACAGTTCCTTCAAAGACAACAGCCTTTGTGAACGATGCAACACAAGTAAGTAAATATAAACTAGAGCCTTTCTATTTGACTCTGATAGTTGGAAAGAAACTCTTGCATAATGCATTGATAGATTCAGGAGCTAGTACTATAGTGATGCCCAAGCAAATAGATGATGCTTTGAAAATAAAAGATGAACCCCTTACAAAAGGAGTTATGTAGCTAGATGGCAAAATAGTACAAACAATAGGGAGAATTAAACAACTCCCATTGTAGTTATATACTTGTCCCAATATAATTGTTAACCAAGATGTAGTAGTCATAGATATACCTCCTATTTTTAGTTTATGTTTATCCTGAGAATTTACAGCAAAAATAGGAGGATATATGTCTCTTGATTGGTCTCACCTCATCTTGAGAACCAGATACGGTTCGAAGATGAAAATTCTATCTGAACCACTATAGAAATATCATATCACAAATGAACCAACATCAAAATTAGAGGCAAATCATGCTATGTTAAATAAGGAAGAAAAGATTTTTGTTGAAGAGTTAGGTGACTAGACTGAGCATGATCAAGAAGAAGGAAATAACCAGTTGTTGGCTATGATGCATAGCGACCCATATGGAAACTATGACTCTACTGGTCTAGGCACATATGTCATTTTTGATGAGGACCATGAAATCCCAAATGTTCTAAGGGAAGAGACACCAATAACTCAAAATTCATAAATCTGGACCTTAAGTTTTGATGGGGCTAGAAGTAAGCATGGTGCTGGAGTAGGAATTTGTCTTACTGCTCCAAATGGTGAGGAAATTTTAAGGGCTATCCATTTCCAATTTACTTGTACTAATAATGATGCTGAATATGAATCTTTAGTACATGGGCTCTTGTTAGCCAAGAAAAGGGGAATAAAGAACCTAATAGTAAAAGGAGATTCAAAATTAGTAGTAAAGAAAATTAGAGAAAAGGCAGCAGCCAAAAATGTAAGGATGAGATCCTACAGACATAGGATTTGGGACTTAATAGAAGATTTTGAAGCTTTTAATATCGAGATAGTCCCTAAGAGTCAAAATTTTGAAGCTGATAGGATGGCCCAGATTGGCTCATAGTTTAATCCAGCAACTGGCTTATTAATTAACAATGAGTCAGTAAAAGTTATAGTGAGGCTGACTATTCCAGACAATGATGAGAATTGGAAAGTATTTGAAAATGATGCTCAGGTAGTCTCATTCTTATTATAATCATATGAGTTTGCTGATCAGTTACAAACCAAAATTGAAGAGGCATATGGTGATCAGATTATACAATTGAAGACTAATAAGCTCCCAAAGGGCTTGATCACCTTAGAAAACTTATTTGATCTAGAGGATGTAAGTGTGGAGAAGAAAAGGTTCCAAGTAGACAAAGTAGACTATTCTGAAATAGAGGTGAGTGAAGGGAAAAAACTAAAAGTTGGGAATTTTGCAACTCAAGTGGAAAAAGAAAGACTAATTGAATTGTGCAAAAAATATAACAGGGTCATAGCTTGGAGCTATGAAGACCTTCATGGATACAATAGAGACATTATTCAACACATGATAAAACTGACTGAAGGGTCTAAGCCCATCAGACAGAAATAAAGGCCAGTAAATCCAAGGATTGAGCCTCTAATGATAGATGAGTTGCAAAAACTTTTAGATTCCAAAATAATTTTTCCAATCAAGCACTCAACCTGGGTATCAAATCTAATACTAGTTAGGAAAAAGAATGGAGATGTAAGACTGTGTGTAGATTTCAGAGATCTAAATAGAGCATCTCTGAAAGACCACTATCCCTTTCCCTCCATGGAACAAATTCTACAAATTGTGGTTGGATCAGAGAGATTTTCTTTGCTAGATGGTTTCTTTGGATATAATCAGATTTGGTTGGCTGATGAAGACTAGTACAAAACTATTTTTACTAGAAAATGGGGAACATTTGCATATGCTAAGATGCCATTTGGTCTGTCAAATGCAGGAGCCACCTTCCAAAGAGCTATGGATATAGCCTTTGGGGAACTTATAAATAAAATCATCCTAGTTTATCTAGACAACCTCATTATTTTTTTCAAAAAATGCTGTTGATCATTTTGACCATTTAGAATCTGTCTTTAAGAAGTGTTAGGATTTTGGAATATCATGAATCCCAAGAAATGCATCTTTGCTATGCCTCAAGGCAAATTATTGGGACATATAGTGTCTAAAAAAGGAGTTTCCATAGATCCTGAAAGAATTGCAGCTAGAATGAACCTACCTCTTCTAGTAAATAAGAAGGCAGTTCAGTCCTTCTTGGGAAAGATTAATTTTGTCAGTAGGTTCATATTTGATTTTGCAGGCTTGGTGAGGCCAGTGACACTCTTGCTAAATAAAGACCTAATTTTCAAATGAGGCAAGCCTTTGAAGAGGTCAAGAAGGCTATCTCAACGGCCCCAACACTGAAAAACCCAAATTTTTCCAAGCCTTTTGTAATATATGTCTATGGAGGAGAGTTAAGTATTGCTCCTGTCTTAACCCAAAAGGATGATAGACTGGAGGGAGAACACACAATAGCATTTTTCTCAAGAACTCTCAGGGATTATGAAACTAGGTACAAATTTGTAGAGAAACAAGCATATGCCATGGTAAAAGCCCTCAAGAAATTCAGGCATATGGTTTCAGGGAGCAAAATTCTGATACTTGTAGCTCACCCTAGTGTCAAAGAATACATCATGGAGGGAGAAATTACTAAGAAAAGAGCCAACTAGATTACTAAGATATTTGAGTATGATGTAGAGGTCAGACCCACCAAGTTAGTCAGAGGTAGGGGTTTATGCCAATATATGACCCAAGGGCTTAAAAAGATGGTACCTGAAGAGACAAATTCAGAAGGAGAGATAGAGATGGTGTTAAAGATACAAGAGGTTGATCAGGAATCTTGGGTCACAAGTAGGATTAATTTTATGAAATATGGAATTTATTTGAGAGAACTCCCTCAAAATAAGAGAAGATACTATAGGATACAGGGAGTTCATTTTGTTTTAATTGAACAAGTCCTTTTTAGAAGAAATTCTGATGGTAAATTGTTAAGATGTGTAGAAAAAGATGTGGCTGTGAAAATACTACACGAGATGCATCATGGAATATCAAGGGGGCATTTTTATACAAAAACCATAGCCATAAAGATAAGTGAGGTAGAATATTTCTAGCCTAATTTATTTTTATATTGTTATCAGCTGGTTAAAAAATGCCAATTCTATTAGTATTACATGGGGATGAGAAGGAATGCAACAATGCCCCTTAGTCCTATAATTACAGATGAACCTTTTGCTCAATGGGGTCTTGACTTCATTGGAATGATAAATCCAGTGTCTAGTATGGGCCACAAATGGATATTAACTACCACAGATTACTTCACCAGATGGACTGAGGCAGTCCCACTTAAGGAAGCAGTAGAAAATGTGATCCTAGATTTTCTAGGGAGTATCACTACTTGCTTTAGGGCTCCTCACACCATAATTTTAGATAATTCTAAAGCATTCTTGGGGTCTAAAGTATCTGAATTTGCATTAAAACATGGGATATATCTAAAAACTTCCTCTAACTATTACCCTCAAGGTAACGGTTTGGCAGAATCGACTAACAAGAACCTGATTAGACTCATAAAAAGAGTAGGGGCTGATCATCACAAAGAGTGGCATAAAGTGCTTAATTTAGCACTATGGGCTGATAGAATCATGCCTAAATAGGTGATCAAAATGTTCCCATATGAGTTGGTATATGGAAAGTCAGCTGTAATTCCCCTAAGCTTGGAGATCCCTGCTCTCTAGTTGATCAAACAAATTGAAATTGAAGAAAATGGCCCCATGCAGGTCAGACTTGCGAAACTTTTAGAAGTTCAGGAGAAGAGGGATACAACCCATGATTCATTAATTAAACATCAGGGAATGATTAAGGACTATTTTGATAAAAGGACTTTGAATTCTCATTTTGAAGTAGGCTCAATTGTTTTGAAATGAGATGCAAGAGCTGCCAAGCTGGGTCAGCATACTAAATTTGAAGCATTATGGACTGGCCCGTATAAAATTTACACATGCAAGTAGAAGAATTCATTCAAGTTGGAATTGATGGAAGGAGAACCTGAAGAGATTCCTATAAATGGAATCTTTTTAAAGCATTTCAGTTAACTTGGGTCTCTAATGTATTATAGTTAGATAGTTTCCCTTTCCCATTTTGTTTTTCTTTCCAGTTGTTGTTTTCCTACTTTTTTTTTAAATAAGTGTTTTTAAACACAGAGTCAACACCTTAGAAAGTTTTCAAAAATCTTCAAATTCTCAAAGCATTGAATGTTTCCCAAATCTCTAGAAATCTCCAAGGTACCTTGCGCGGCCACTTGCATAATGTGTCTATCTCGCTATCCCAGGAAGATTGAGTAGGATTCACTAACAGTTGTCTGAGTTTAATGCCTTTTGAGACTTGATAGGTCCATATATACCTTTTAGCAAGAGTTAAAGTTTACCAACTCTCAAGCATTCCTGCATCTATGAGAAAATATCCTACTACTTGCAAAATTTTTTAGTGCCTAGTAAATTTGCTTCAGCGAGAGTGTTTCTATTTGCAAAGGGTTCATACCAGTTACCACAGAGAGGACATAGAGATGGAAGGAGCATCATCTTCACAATAAGGAGCTGGGATTTAAGAATCCCTTGATAGGTTTCTGGCAAGTAAGTCATATGCCTCAGCTCTCACACAACCATTGAAAGCCTATCCAAGGACCAAAATTCTGGAGGTTGGTCAGGCAAGTGACCCAACAAAAGTAAAGGATTATGTAGATGGAATCATGGACCCAATCTTGTAAAGAGCTAGTAGCAAAATCCTCAGAGAAGGGGCACATCAAAGGTGCCTTTAGAGGGTGCAGTTTTAGTTGGCTATGGAAGAGGAGACAGACACCCAACAACACCAATTATAGAGTGCCATAATTGCTCCTCAGGTAAGTATCATTCTTCCTTCTCCTTCTCAGTCTATCTCTTCTCTCATTGGCATGATGATTTCATCTAGCCAGATAACATTTCCTGACACTTCTGTCATTCCCATTTCTCACTTCACCCCATCTGTGCCACCTCAAGTTTTAACATTACCCCATTTCTCCCCCTCTATTCTCAAAAATTTTTCCCCTCAGATTGCCCATAGCCAACATTTGGCTATTCAATACGGTCTGCCATAAGGACATCCTTTTGCAGGTGGGCACATTGCTTCTCCTTCTACCTTCCTGACCCAAGTAGATGCTGTGTGAAAGGCAAGGGAAGCCCAAAGAGAGAAAAAGAGGACCAAAAAAATAAAGCACTGGCTACAACGCATCTACGGTCACAATTTGACCTAATTTAGCAACAATTGACGGTGACCCATTTGTCACCAAACGTTATCAAGCTAGCTAAGCAGATGCAGCCTGAGGATTACACAATGGATGCAGTGGCCATTAACATGTCCCTTTTCAAGCCCTAGGATAGAATTGAGCTGTTGACCAAATCCACTTTTATAGTCACTGAAGACTATTTGAAAACATAAAGGAGGCTACAGAAAATGGAGGCCAATTTGGCCAAAGAGAAGGCAAACTATAATAGTTTGACCACAAAAATTAACAAAAAGGACAATGAAATAGCAAATTTGAATAAACAGTTGCAAGAGACTGTTTCTCTTTAGATTCACCAAGTAGTCCAGGCCCAAAATGATTCTTTAAAGGCAGAGCTCATGCAGATAAAGGCTATGGTGGTGCCACTGAGGTGGGAAAAAGTAGAATGGCAACACAAGTTGCTAATCGAACAAAATAATACTATAGTCATTCAAGCCCAGTTCCAAGCAGAGCAATAGAAAGTGGCACAACTGACACTAGAGCTGGCTAATAGGCTAAGCAATGTTAGAGTGATAAAATTGATAAAGGAGCTCTAAGAATCCATGTGGAATAGACTCTCCTTAGAGATTATTCAACTCAGGCCTTCTCTCACCTTCCTATTAAACGCACAAAAAATTGTGTGAAAAGGTGGGGGATTCGATGAAGAACACTCTGACTATAGTTTCTAACAGAGTAACAGACTCTCAAATGTTGCTATAGAAGCTCTATGACACTTCGAATGTGACATTAGCAGCCACAAGAATCACTAACAAAATGGTCACCACAAAGAGAGTCAATGAGGTTCTCAGTTGCAATTCTGCAGCCAATAGTTGCAGAGAGCTCCTCGAAATCATGTAAGAAGGCATCAACAAAATGAAACAACATATTGAAGATCTAGTGTGATTAGGTCTTCCTTCTCAATTTCTTGATGATAACATGGTGATAATGGTTGATCAAATTGAACCATTGCTGCTAGCCAAACAGAACAATCAAACAATTTTTCAGAACTTACGAGATGATTCCTCAGTCTCAGAAGTAGAAGCTATTCTGGTTCTTGTTTTCCAGCTCGAATTCAAATTGAAGGCTACAGTTCAAATTTTGCAAATTTTTTACACAAGGATATTATTAACCTTGATTTAGCCTTCAATGAATTACAGAACAAGCAAGGGTTATCTGACCATGAGTGGTCCACCTACCAGACAACATTGTTGAAACTATAAAATTTTGCAATTTTGATCTAAAGGGAGTGTGGTTTCTTTTTTGAGTAGGCTCAAAATCCCTTAGGGTCACCAATAACTATAGAGTAAATTTTTTACTCTACGTTGCATTTTGATTTTTAGTCACATGCTACAAATTTTGTTCCCACATACCTTGGTCTTTGATGGCAAAGTTCAGAAATAGAACATGGGTTCTATTTCCCTTTTGATTTATTTGTTTCATTTTTGGGCTAAGTGTCAAAATCAAGTGGAAGCTGCCAAGTGGAGTCATCTGAGGCACATTTCATTTTTTCTATAAGTTGGTTGAGATGGGCCACGTGTTCAATAACAACTCAGCGAAAATCACCACGTGTCGGCATCCGCATTTCATATCAGCACTCACATTTCATTTATTTTTCAGTGAAAGTCTTTAATAAGCTAAGTATCAAGAGCAGGTGGAAAGTGCCATGTGGCAATCACTGAAGGCTCTAGATTGTTTTTGTAAAAGGAAGCAAAATTCACCATGTGTTGGCATCCAAAAATAAGGTGGTTCAATGACTTGGTTCAATAAGGCAGTTCAATGCCTTGGTTCAATATTTTTGGTTCAATACCTTGAGTTATGTGTAAATAACACGCAGTGTTGAACTATTGAATCGTTGAACCATTAAACCATTTTCAGTTCAACGGGCAGTTTAAAGGAGCATCCCAAAGACCAAAAGACAAGTGCCCTTTTGGAGGGCAAGTAAGGCGCAACCAAACCGTTCAAGCGGAGGCTGCCAAGTGTCATCAACTGAGCCCCTTTCAACTCCATTCTTAGATGCAGTAGAAGACACCATGTATCTTCCCAGATGTAGTGGATGCCGCCATGTGTTGACATCTGAAAAATCTTCTTCGAGTTTCATTGCTGAATAAAGACTGTGGTGGGTCCTAGGTTTTATTTCTAAAGTCTGCGAAAGCTGCCAAGTGTCACCATCTGTAGGAGCCTAACATACGTCTTGAATACTTCTATAGCATTGCAAAGGAGCAACAGAGATTACCACGTGTCTTTTGTTGAAGAGAAGTAGAGATTGCCACCTGTCTCCATGCCCCTTTTAAAGGTTGCTCAGGCAAGAAATGTGAACAGAGGGTCTTGTGTATCTATTTCTAGCTCAATTAGAGTTCAATTTGGGTCGTAAGTTTGGGAATGCATGGACAATTTGGAGGGAAACTCAGTGGGAGTTATTTCTAGTAGATGGAGCAGTTCACCGGGTAGATTTTTGGGGCCTGCAAACATTGAAAGCGTCATTTGTTTGTCCCTTGTGAGAAAAAGGCAAAATAGACAGCTGCGCAGGAAAGGAGGTGATGGAATGAGAGATCCAAGGCTATAAAGAGGACTGTAGGGATCACCAGAAGGGATTAGAAGAAGAAGGGAGAGAGAATTTTTTGAGAAAATTATTAGACTTTCTAGAGTTATGATTAGGAATATCATTTGCCTTCATTCTATTTTCTTAAGTTGTAAAGTTTATGTAACTGTGCCTTTTATATGGTTGAAGAATTAATGAGAAGACAGAGTTCTGTGCCTTTGTTGATATTTCCTGTATCATTACGAAAGTAGTCTAAGCTGTGAGCCTCTGTTTCTATTGTTTCTATTTGTTACATTGATCATGCCTCATCTGCTCTTTAATGTAATTGAATCTTACATATAGTTTCACTGTGCTTAAGATTAAGGATCAAAACTATATTCAGGCACATCGCCATAATTAGATTTTATTTCTTTGCATTTGCATTTCGGTTTAAATTCCTATCCTTTTTCCCCCCTAAACACTTGATATAAAGACGAGACCAGCTTCTTAAAAATCTAGAGATTGTTTCAAGTTGCATGTCCCACATCTTGAAACTTCCCATTGTTGGTGTCTGAAACAAAGCACAATTTTAAACATTAACATAATTTACATGTATAAATCCAAGCGTATATATAGTGTCAAGTCTAGATAGTTATTATCAAAGAGGAATGTAGTGAATGAAAATAATTGAGTACTAAAACTAAACATAAAAACTTGAGGGCTGAATTATATTAATCATGACATTGGAAATAGGGAATATGCATGATGTCCATCATGACATCAAAAAATGAGCAAACAAGTGTCATGGATATGATGCATTCATATAAAGAGTACATAAAAATCACATAAATCACATAATAAAAGGCTAATGGGCCACATACAAGAGAAATATTAAAATGTCACTCACACACATAGAAGCATACAATAAGGATTAGAGACACACATAAGAACATGTTCAAATGTACACAATCCAAAAAATGAATACACACAAGACACAAAATAAACACACAAAGCATGTAAGAGTAAATGTAATTGATCAACATAAGCAATTTATAACATTAGTATATTCAACAATGTAGGTAGCCAATAATATATCAATGTAGAAGTAACCGAGTAATATCCATATATTTGGTGCAATGTAAGGAATTAAGATATGAATAATAAGGGATAGAAAAAGAATGATAAAACCTATATAAAAGGATTCCTAAAGTGAACTTATTAAGGTATAAACATGATCTAGGAGGCTTGTGACTTATTTGTATTTGAGAATTGTTAGCTTTGTTGGCAATGAAATATGTCACACTAATGCATCAACTCATTCTCCTATCACGAAGGTCAAGATAGAATCATACTAGTTTAATTATGGGAGTCCTATGACTGAAAAATTATAATAAAATGTATAGAAGGGTTTTTTAAATTTTTAAGGATTTAATATATTTTTTAATAAATCTAAATCAAGTCTACACACATTCATTAAGTCAATCAAACATAATATGAAAATTAATTATATCAAGAAGATTACTCATAAAAAATGCTTTGGTCTAAAAAAATAATCATTCTTCCAATATTATATGATTCAATCTCAAATATGTAATAAACTATCATCTGACCTATCTAAAAGAATAAAGTCTATAAATTAGACAATCTCTTGAAGGATAGAACATTTAGATTGTTGAAAAGTGTTTTATGTTCATGCTCACAACACAAAGGTGAAATAAATCAATAACAACCAAGAAAATAGAAAAACACTAAACAACTAACAACTACTAACTAAACCTAAAGAGACAAAGTAAACATAAATAACTAAGTCTAAAGTCTATAAATTAGACAATCTCTTGAAGGATACAACATTTAGATTGTTGAAAAGTGTTTTATGTTCATGCTCACAACACAAAGGTGAAATAAATCAATAACAACCAAGAAAATAGAAAAACACTAAACAACTAACAACTAACAACTACTAACTAAACCTAAAGAGACAAAGTAAACATAAATAACTAAGTCTAAACTAAAATAGAAAGGAAGCTATAAATCTGAAAACAAAATACATTTAAAAACTAATCTTAAGACTAAGACTAATAACTAACAAGAAATTCAATAAAGACTAAAAATAAAATAAAATAATCTAATACTAACTAAATTAAGAAAATTATCTAATACTAACACTAAGGTAAACTAAAGAAAGAAAAATAGAAATAAACAAAAAATTACAGAAGAAAGTAAACTAATGTTAACAAAAACTAAACTAGAAATCAAACTCAAATAAATAAAATACATAATAAAATAGAAAATTTGAGTCTTAATAAAGAAGAGTCATCTTAGCAAATTATATTGATTTTATTCGAGAAATCAACATCTTTCATACAAAATATCTTTAAAAGATAACTTTTACAATCAATTAGATCAACAATCTATCACAAAAATGATGATTTTATCATTATTTACACTGAATACTTAGATTCTGTCTATATGACTACAAGCTACAATCTTCAAATGATATTAAACTTAACAATCTTTAGATAATCAGTTATAAATGACAATATAAAATTGGATATACCTACGTTGTCTAAGTAGTGTACTCAACCATCAAAGAAAGTACCATTGGTCTATCTATAAAAGTCATGCTATCTCGGATAAATTACATAGAAGAGAAAGAGATAAATGAATGACTTTACAAGTGTACAATTCTTCAGTACCTGTGTTGTTTCTCCTCTTTCAAATGAATCTTTGATCTCCTTTTAAACAGTCAAAGTTGGTTGAAAAAGAAATTATAACTAACTTTAGTTAGTTATTTGTCAACTTTATTAATTAACTTTAAAAGTTAATTAATTTGACAGTTACAAATTTAAAAAATTATTTAAGACTTTAAACCCCTTTAAATCAACTTAGAATATTTAGAATATCATTTAATCAATAAGTGATCTAATAAGATATCATATTAAATAAATATATATTCTGTATTAATACTATTTGCATTTCTAATTTAAAATTAAAGTATATATATATATATATATATATATATATATATATATATATATATATATATATATATAAAGGTAAATTACACTATGCATATAATCTATCTATTGCAAAACAAAAAATTCAAAATCTTCAAAACTGAATTTTCTGCTCTTATTCCATGTGCAACACCATGCTTCTGAAAATAATTGTTTTTGTGAAATATCTCGATAGTAAAAAGATTTTGACTGTATCACGTGAAATATGGACCCAAACTCTCTATGAAATAGCTTTAACTTTATTGAAAATGACCATTTTACTATGTTTTACATCCAACTTAATTTTGACATTCAAATGACTGTCAAACTGCATAATTTTTGGTTTGTGGTGATGGTCATTTGGCTGTCAAATTTAACATCATGAAATTTTTTGTAGACGATGATTTTAAAATTTTTGTACAATAGAAAAAAATTGAACTAATTTATAAAATCAAATGAAAACCCATTACTCATCTTCTGTTTACTATCAGATTCCACTTTCTAAATTCTTAGAAAAAAAATTCTATTCTTCATAATTTGTTACATTCTCTTCTGGTCATATTATTTTTCATATTTGAAATGAAAATTCATAAATCAAATACCTTGTATTTTAAATATACCGTGCTTTCAAGATTAACAGAGCCTACTATGCATAGACTCTTAAATCTAGAATTGGAAACAAATCTGACAGAACATTCCATAGTTCGAAGCTTGATTGATTTCACAAAATCTTTTCTTGAAAAATCAATAATATCTGAGACTATAAAAACATTTCATTTGAAAAATGTATTTACATGTGGGATACATCAATGCAACCATAAAAAATAACTTATGTGCCAAAATATTATTAAAAGCCCAAAAACTTCAACAAGTTGTATGTTTTAGAATTATAAAATAACAATGAAACCTTTCAACTACACACATTTTTGAACAATCACTGAACTAAAAACAACTAGATACAAGTTCCTTCTTTGTGACATTCATTATTTTTCACCATAACTATTTAAGACTTCACAAAAAATCAAAAAGAATGAATATTCTCATATATTTTGCCCAAAACCAAAAATCAACACATGTATTTTATCAACCTCCAAAATATGTAAAAAAACTAAACTGATTTTCACCAAAATAAAGCAAAGAAGTGAAAGATTCAAACAAATGTAACTGTAAGCTCCATATGATCTTTTAAAGTCCCATGCATAAACTTATTTGCTGAACTTTATCTCGTGTAGCACAACTTACATATTTTTTTTTATAACTAAAAACTATTTAGGATATCCATGAGATATTTTCAAAACTCGTTTAAACTATTCAAGGCATACCTTATCGTGCTCTTTTATATCTTTTCTACCTGAAATCCTTCAAAATTTCTCTCTAAAACCTCAAAAACCTAATTAACCAGAGCTTCACTTTCGTGATAAGCTTGTCAAAAATGAACAAAAATCAAGAAAATAACAAGTCATATTCAACACCTCCTTGTCATAACTAAATACATTATGTGATCAAATTTCATTGGCTCATGTTGATCGATGGTGTACTTAACAACTTTGCTAATTTTTCTATCGACATAGCTAAGTTTAACCATTACTACCACTTCATACTAAACCTTGTCAACTCTCATCATTCGAGGAAGGATCACTTCACATTAACTGCATTATACCACCAAATCTATTTGCCCATCTCAAAATTTTGAGGCCATATCTCCACATTAAATGTTCATACCCACTTATATTGCCACAATGGATCAAAATGCTAGCTAATCTCCAACTCAACCAAATCAAAATTCATTGAATATGCTTTGAAAAATAATGTAGGCTTTAAGACTTAGGTGATAAATTGAAACCATTATGGCCCGATAGTTTTATTACTTCAAAACTTAGGATAAATGAAGCTAGATTAAGATTTTTGAAAACATAAGTCTTAAGACAATTAGCCTTTTAAATAAATAATCATATTACCTCAGAACTTAGGGTAGACAAAGTTTGAGTTAAGAATCCTAGCATAATGAACCATTTAGGATTTAAAACTTATAATCCATTTAAAAATATTAATAATCTTTAAGGATATAAGCTTAAACCAAATTCTACTTATACCAAAACATCATAATGCCAATTTTCACATTTGTAATTGGATTTTGAATGAAGATAATTGAACACCATGATGACAAATTATATAATACGTTCAATTTCAATAGAATATTAAGAAGAGTTATCTTATCAAACTAAAAACACTAATTTGTGAAATGCTAAAATATGAGTGTCGATTTATCTACAACCGAAACTATAACATTATTTTGATCATATATATACCAATTTTATTTATTAATCCACAAATATTTTTTGAAATCACTATAATGAAAATATAAATTTATAGAATACGATAATAATTAAACTACTTAATTAAAAATAATGCGCATTCATAAATAAAACTAATTGACTTAGGGTCTTCGATTGTAGTTTTAGATTTTATAAATAGGCCATCACTATGACAAATAAGAGTATCAGCTTATGATTTTAAAAAATTAAGAGGTGTAAAAAATAGGCATAACACTGACGACCTTGCTAACTAGTTTCAAGTATGAAATTGGGTAGTAATCAAATTGCATAGTATAAGAACATTAACTTGAGAGTGTGATCCGGGAAAATCATTTCTCAAGTAGCTATGTGTGAACCCCTTTAATAATGAATTTTGATAAGGGATGAGTTGTTTAACTAGCGTGATATGAAGAAAATGAATGATATAGTAGGGAAGTTTAGGTTGGATGCACAAACAACTGCAAATACCTCAAATATAATTTTTGAAAGTGTAGTATTGCTTTTACGATCAGTTATAAATCAGTCTATATTAATCATATCTAAAAGAAATATGAGCTTATAAAGAATAATATTTAAAAATAATCAATACTTACAATAGAATTATAGCATCCTTGCATTCTTCCTTCATAATGTGAAAACTTTGTCTACTAAAACACTTGTTGATCTTTTCAAAGGTAAGAGGTGAACAACAATAAGAAAATAAAAAAACAACTAGAAAAACCAAAAGGGAAAAGAAAAACAAATATCAAATCAAAATCGACAAAATATTTACAGAATAAAAAGAAATAAATTATTAACCAACATAAGAAATCATCCACTGTGAGACAAAATGAAGGATACACTATAACTGAAAACTAATAAAAGCAAAGAAATAAAACTTAATAAATGAAGTATAAGAATAAACTATACAAGATCTCCTCAAATATAACTATGGTGTAAGACATTATTTTCAGCATGTAAATATTTGTAATAAGTTAAGCTATATGATTTGAAAGTAGCAAAATAACATAATAAACACATTAAATAAACTTGAATAAACTGAATTAAATCTTGATTATGCATGATTTTAGTCATTTCTTGGTTTTGTATTGTATATGAAAGATTATCTATCTGACTTGGATTGAGATGAATACTTTTAAGGTTAGGATAAAGAGAATCTTGATCAATAAATAAACTTGTCTATTCAGGTATCTCTAAACAATTTTGAATATTTTCTGATTTAACGTATTTAGTAGGATCTATTATTTCAAACTCTAAAAGATCATAAAGTTTGAAACATTCATAGTCAATCATATTAAACAAGTCTTTTGATTTTAATTTTGTAAAAAAAACTTTATAAGAAATATCGTACTCCCCTGTTGATTTTGTATCATGATCTACATGATTTGGAAAATTGAAATTTTTAGACTCTACTTTAGTCAATTGATTATTCATCTTGGTGTGTGCAACATTACTAACATATTTTTCTATTGTTATAGCACTAAATCTAGCATAAAAAAATTAAATTTTGATTATCAGGATGATCTTTTGAATCAAAGGTAAATGATAGTTATCATAAATATTTGATATTATTATAAACAGTGATAAAATCATAAGAAAATGTATAATTTTTATTTGAAAAGTAATCAGATTCAAAATCCACATAAATTTTCATATCAAAGTCAAGAGTTTTTAGTTCAAGATTTTTTAAACGTCAGTATCTTCTTCATTAGATATGTCTGCAAGAAAATCAAGAGTAACTTTATTTGATAAAGAGTAATCACTAGAAATCAAATCATAATTAAGAGAAAATAAGTTATCAGATGATTGATCAGATCGATAAAATGAATTAAATTGCTCTAATTTTGATTTTGATTAAAAATTTAAATCAGAACATTCTGATGAAGTATCTGAACTATAATCTAATTTTTGAGAAGTATTTTCAGTATACCATGCCATGATTTGATCATAAACAAAAAATATAGAAAATTCTTTAAAAAATTCGTATTTAAACTATAACATTAACGTAGATAAAATTTTGCATTTGAACATATCATGATTGAGCGAACAAAGCTTACAAAAATCCTGATTTTATCTTTGAATGTGAGTAAATTTCAAAGCCAAGCTAAAATCAATAATACTAATTTTTTGAATAATTTGAATATAAATTTTAGGTAAATTATTCTTTTAACAAAGAAAGAATAGATCGCCACTTGGTCAAAAAAAAAAAAGAATTTTATTTAATTTTGAAAGAAAACACAATAAATATTCTCCTATAGACTCTTTTTCTTTCAAATAAAGTGTGAACCAAGATATTAGACATTGATCTACTTGATTTTCAATTAAGTTTTTTATGTAAAGCCATTATTGAGTGAGATCATTTGAAGTTTCCATAACTAAGAAAGAAATAGTCAGTAAACTAGAATCAAAATTCAGGGAATCGATTATGATAACTATAAACTAAAAATTGGCGACCAGTTATGGTAATGTGAATTATTAAAGATAAGAATAAATAAATAAAGATAATTGATTTAAATTTCCTAGTGAAATCGTCAAATTTGTTGGTAATGAAATATATCATGTTAATGAATCAATCTGTTTGCCTATCATGAAGGTCAAGATATAATCGCATCAATTTAATCATGGGAGTCCTATGACTAAAAAATCAGTACAAGACACGTAGAAGGGTCTTTTAAAGTTATAAGGATTTATTATGTTCAATAATAAATCTAAATCAAGTTTACCCACATTCATTAAGTCGATCAAACACAGTATGAAAATTAATTATATCAAGAAGATTACTCACAAACAATGCTTTGGTCCAAGAAAGTAATCATTCTTTCGATATTATATGATTCAATCTCAAATCTGTTATAAAATATCATCTGACCTATCTGTTATAAAGAATAAAGTCTATAAATTAGACAATATCTTGAAGGATAAGAAATTTAGATTGTTGAAAAGTTTTTCTTATGTTTATGCTCACAACACAAAGGTGAAAGAAATTAATAACAACCAAGAAAATAGACAAACACTAAACAACTAACAACTACTAACTAAACTTAAAGAGACAAAGTAAACATAAACAACCAAGTCTAAACTAAAATAGAAAGGAAGCTATAAATCTGAAAATAAAATAGATTTAAAAATTAATCTTAAGACTAAGACTAACAATTAACAAGAAATTCAATAAAGACTAAAAATAAAATAAAATAATCTAATACTAATTAAACTAAGAAAATTATCTAATACTAACACCAATGCAAACTAAAGAAATAAAAATAGAAATAAATAAGAAATTTCCAAAGAAAGTAAACTAACATTAATAAAAACTAAATTAGAAATTAAACTTAAATAAATAAAATATATAATAAAATAGAAATTTATGATTCTTAATAAATAAGAGTCATCTTAACAAATCAGATTGATTTTATTTGAGAAATCAACATCATACAAAATATCTTCAAAAGATAAATTTTACAATCAATTAGATCAACAATCTATCGTAAAAGTGATGTTTTCATCATTATTTAGGCTAAATACTTAGATTCTGTGCATAAAATTGCAAGCAACAATCATCAAATGATATTAAACTTGACAATCTTCAAATAATTAGTTATAAATGACAATATAAAATTGGGTATACTTGCATTGTCTAAGCAGTGTACTCAATCAGAGAAAGTAGCATTGATCTATCTACGAAAGTCATGCTATCTCAGAGAAATTACATAAAAAAAGAGATAAATAAATGACTTTACAATTGTACAAGTATTTCGTATTTGTGTTATTCCTCCTCTTTCAAATGAATCCTTGATCTCCTTTTAAATCTCCAAAGTTGGTTGAAAAAGAAGTTATAACCAACTTTAGTTAGTTATTTGTCAACTTTATAAATTAATTAATTAATTTGGTAGTTACAAATTTAAAAAATTATTTAAGACTTTAAAAAGTCTTAAAAAATCAAATACTTGAATTTAGACTAGGTAATCTTAATGGGTGGGGACCCCTTTAAATCAACTTAGAATATTTAGATTATCATTTAATCAATAAGTAATCTAATAAAATATTGTATTAAATAAATATATATTCTGTATTAATACTATTTGCATTTTCAATTTAAACTTAAAGCATATATATATATATATATATATATATATATATATATATATGAGAATTACACTATGCATATAATCTATCACTTGCCAAACAAAAAATCCAAAATCTTCAAAGCTAAATTTTCTGCTCTTATTCCATGTGTAACACCATGCTTCCGAAAATAATTATTTTTGCGAAATACTTCGATAGTAAAAATATTATAAATGTATCATGTGAAAGATGAACCCAAACTCTCCATGAAATAACTTTCACTTTGCTAAAACTGACCATTTTACTATGTTTTATATATAACTTAATTTTGACGTTCAAATGACCATCAAACTGTATAATTTCTGGTTTGTGGTGACGATCATTTAGCCGTCAAATTTAACATCATAAAAATTTATGTAGGTGATGATTTTAAAAATTTTGTACAACAGAAGGAAATTGAACTAATTTATAAAATCAAATGAAAACCCATTACTCATTTTTTGTTTACTATTATGATTCCACTTCCTGAATACCCAAAAAAAAAATTCTATTCTTCATAATTTGTCACATTCTCTTCTGGTCATACTATTTTTCATATTTGAAATAAAAATTCATAAATCAAATACCTTGTATTTTAAATATGCATTGCTTTCAAGATTAATGGATCCTACTATGCATAGAAAGAAGTGACAGATTCAAACAAATGTAACTATAAGTTCCATATGATCTTTTAAAGTCCCATGCATAAACTTATTTTGCTGAATTTTATCTCATGTAGCACAACTTACATAATTTTTTTTATAACTAGAAACTATTTAGGATAGCCATGAGATTTTTTCAAAACTCGTTTAAACTATTCAAGGCATACCGTATTGTGCTCCTTTATATCTTTTCTACCTTAACTCCTTCAAAATTCATCTCTGCAACCTCAAAAACCTAATTAACCAGAGCTTCAATTTCATGATAAGCTTGTCAAAAATGAACAAAAAATCAAGAAAATGACAATTTATATTCAGCACCTCCTTGTCGTAACTAACTACATTTTGTGATCAAATTTCATTGGCTCATGTTGATTGATGGTGCACTTAGCAACTTTGCTAATTTTCTATGGACATAGATAAGTTTAACCATTACTACCACTTCATACTAAACCTTGTCAACTCTCATCATTCAAGGAAGGATCACTTCACATTAAATGCATTATACCACCAAATCTATTTGCCCATCTCAAAACTTCGAGGTCATATCTCCACATTAAATGTTCATGCCCACTTATATTGCCACAATGGATCAAAATGCTAGCTAATCTCCAACTCAACCAAATCAAAATTCATTGAATATGCTTTGAAAAACAATGTAGGCTTTAAGACTTAGGTAATAAATTGAAACCATTATGGCCTAATAGTTTTATTACTTCAAAACTTAGGATAAATGAAGCTAGATTAAGACTTTTGAAAACATAAGTCTTAAGACAATTATCCTTTTAAATAAATAATCATATTACCTTAGAACTTAGGGTAGACAAAGTTTGAGTTAAGAATCCTAGCATAATGAACCATTTAGGATTTAAAACTTATAATCCTTTTAAAAATATTAATAATCTTTAAGGATATAAGCTTAAACCAAATTCTACTTATACCAAAACATCATAATGCCAATTTTCACATTTGTAATTGAATTTTGAATGAAGATAATTGAACACCATGATGACAGATTATATAATACGTTCAATTTTAATAGAATATTAAGAAGAGTTATCTTATCAAACTAAAAACACTAATTTGTGAAATGCTAAAATATGAGTGTCGATTTATCTACAACCGAAACTATAACATTATTTTGATCATATATATACCAATTTTATTTATTGATCCACAAATGTTTTTCGAAACCACTATAATGAAAATATAAATTTATAGAATATGATAATAATTAAACTACTTAATTAAAAATAATGCGCATTCATAAATAAAACTAATTGACTTAGGATCTTCGATTGTAGTTTTAGATTTTATGAATAGGCCATCACTATGAAAAATAAGAGTATCAACTTATGATTTTAAAAAATTAAGAGGTGTAAAAAATAGGCATAACACTGACGACCTTGCTAACTAGTTTCAAGTATGAAATTGGGTAGTAATCAAATTGCCTAGTATAAGAACATTAACTTGAGAGTGTGATCCAGGAAAATCATTTCTCAAGTAGCTATGTG
Organism: Torreya grandis; assembly: GCA_037957365.1. Classification (NCBI taxonomy): domain Eukaryota; kingdom Viridiplantae; phylum Streptophyta; class Pinopsida; order Cupressales; family Taxaceae; genus Torreya; species Torreya grandis. The sequence goes on along the minus strand of JARHVA010000902.1, from coordinate 234,416 downwards.
TGAACCCATTTAATAATGAATTTTGATAAGGGATGAGTTGTTTAATTAGCGTGATATGAAAAAAATGAATGATATAGTAGGGAAGTTTAGGCTGGATGCACAAACAAATGCAAATACCTCAAATATAATTTTTGAATGTGTAGTATTGTTTTTACGATCAATTATAAATCAGTCTATTTTAATCATATATAAAAGAAATATGAGCTTATAAAGAATAATATTTAAAAATAATCAATACTTACAATAGAATTATAACATCCTTGCATTCTTCCTTCATAATGTGAAAACTTTGTCTACTAAAACACTTGTTGATCTTTTCAAAGGTAAGAGGTGAACAACAACAAGAGGATAAACAAACAACTAGAAAAACCAAAAGGGAAAAGAAAAACAAATATCAAATCAAAATCGACAAAATATTTACAAAATAAAAAGAAATAAATTATTAACCAACATAAGAAATCATGCACTGTGAGACAAAATGAAGGATACACTATAACTGAAAACTAATAAAAGCAAGGAAATAAAACTTAATAAATGAAGTATAAGAATAAACTATACAAGATCTCCTCAAATATAACTATAGCATGTAAATATTTGTAATAAGTCAAGATATATGATTTGAAAGTAGCAAAATAACATAATAAACACATTAAATAAACTTGAATAAACTGAATTAAATCTTGATTATGCATGATTTTAGTCATTTCTTGGTTTTGTATTGTATATGAAAGATTATCTATCTGACTTGGATTGAGATGAATACTTTTAAGGTTAGGATAAAGATAATCTTGATCAATAAATAAACTTGTCTATTCATGTATCTCTAAACAATTTTGAATATTTTCTGATTTAACATATTCAGTAGGATCTATTATTTCAAACTCTAAAGGATCATAAAGTTTGAAACATTCATAGTCAATCATATTAAACAATTATTTTTAAAAAGATATTTACATGTGGGATACACCAATGCAACAATACAAAATAGATTATGTGCCAAAATCCCATTAAAAGCCCAAAAACTTCAACAAGTTGTATGTTATAGAATTCCAAAATAATACTGAAACCTTTTGACTGCACACATTTTTGAACAATCACTGAACTAAAAATAGATAGATACTTATTCCTTCTCTGTGACATACATTATTTTTCACCATAACTATTTATGACTTCACAAACAATAAAAAAGATTGAATATTCTCATATATTTTTTCTGAAATCATAAATCAATACATGTATTTTATCGACTGCCAAAATATATTAAAAAACTAAACCAGTTTTCATCAAAATAAAGCAAAGAAGTGGTATATTTAAATAAATTTAACTATAAGTTCCATATGATCTTTTAAAGTTCCATGAAAAAACTTATTTTACTAAATTTTATCTCATGCAACACAACTTACATAATTTTTTTTATAACAAAAAACTATTTAGGATAGCCATGAGATCTTTTCAAAACTCATTTAAACTATTCAAGGCATACCTAATTGTGCTCTTTTATATCTTTTCTCCCTAAAATCCTTCAAAATTCCTCTCTTCAACCTCGAGAACCTAATTAACCAAAGTTTTGCTTCCGTAAGAAGCTTGCTAAAAATGAACAAAAAATCAAGAAAATGACAACTTATATTCAACACCTCCTTGCCATAACTAACTACGTTACGTGCTCAAATTTCATTTGCTCATGTTTTCCAATGGTTTACTTAGCATATTTTCTAATTTTTCTATCAACATAGCTAAGTTTAACCATTACTAACACTTCATACTAAACCTTGTCAACTCCCATCATTCGAGAAAGGAGCACTCCGCATTAAATCCATTATACCTCCAAATCTATTTGAACATATTGAAAATTCAAGGCCATATCTCCACATTAAATGTTCTTGCCCACTTATATTGCCATAACAGATCAAAATTCCATCTAATCTCCAACTCAGCCAAATTAAAATTCATTGAATATGCTTTGAAAAACAACGTAAGCTTTAAGACTTAGGTAATAAATTGAAACCATTTTGGCCTGATAGTTTTATTACTTCAAAACTTAGGATAAATGAAGCTAGATTAAGACTTTTGAAAACATAAGTCTTAAGATCATTATCCTTTTAAATAAATAATTATATTACCTTAGAACCTAGGCTAGACAAAGTTTGAGTTAAGACTCCTAGCATAATGAAGCATTTAGGATTTAAAACTTATAATCCTTTTAAAAATATTAATAATATTTAAGGATATAAGCTTAAACCAAATTCCACTTATACTAGAACATCATAATCCCAATTTTCACATTTGCAATTAGATTTTCAATGAAGATAATTGAACACCATGATGGCAGATTATATAATACATTCAATTTTGATAGAACATTAAGAAGAGTTATCAAACTAAAAACACTAATTTATGAAATGCTAAAATATGAGTGTCAATTCATCTACAACTGAAAATATAACATTATTTTGATCATATATATGCCAATTTTATTCATTGATCCACAAATGCTTTTCAAAACCACTATAATGAAAATATAAATTTATAGAATATGATAATCATTAAACTACTTCATTGAAAATAATGTGTATTCATAAATGAAACTAATTGACTTAGGGTCCCTAATTGTAGTTTTAGATTTCATGAATAGACCATAACTATGACAAATAAGAGTATCAGCTTATGATTTTAGAAAAATTGAGGGGTGTGAAAAATATGCATAACAAGCTTGTGTTCATTGGGATGAGTCTGGTAGAATTAAACAACAACATAGTGTGCTACTATTTGGACATAATGCTATTGTATATTTATAATTTATGAGTTCAAGATAATTAAATGACTTGAAACTATGTCTAGAAATGGAAACCTATATGTTCTACATTAACTCATGTACACTAGTGAAGCATATTTGATATAAAATAGATATATAGAGAAATAATGAGTATATTGAGCACATATTAACTGATGCAAATAAACTACTTGAATCATGCATAAGTCTTGATTTTTTTTTTGGAGTATATGAAATAACATGATAAACTAAAAATTGAAGAAAACAACCAAGGGATGTGGATAATGGAAAGGTGAATCTGGTGGAAGATTGTTGAGTGTAGGATATTGAATCTTATCAAAATCCCATAGATCATCATCATTATGGTAATCATACCATTCATACTCTCTAGTTATTGCCTTATGTTTTGAATCCTATACATCCATATGGCATGTTAATATATTGTGTAAGAAGCCTCATGTGCATTTTTTGGATAAATCAACTTTTAGCCCTATCTCTTATATTTGAATTTGTAATTGTCATCCATTTTATCATGAAGAATTAGAATTATATCATCCTCAAATTTTAATTTAAGACAATTTTGTAGATTATCAACTGTATATTCCATTTCATATAACCATTTTGACCTAATAAGCACCAATGTGATTGCATGTAAAAAAAATTAGTGTGTCCACAAATTTGGGACCACATGTGATTGGTGTTGTATTATGTCTTATTTAATCTTGGGAATATATAAATTTATTAAATTCATGTTGATCATGCCCTATATGCTAAAAAAAACAAGGGTGCATGCATTTGGATTTGTGTTTGTTGATGATCAACTAGCCCCTATTCCCAGAATGGGAACCCTCTTTCATTCAATTTTAAAAATACCCAAAATGCCTAGCATGATTAACTCATTTACCTACATGGACTTGATTTAATCTACCATTACTTGTGCTTCTACAATTTTTTGGTTAATCATTCATTTTGAAATAAGGATCAACACGTATAAATATCCAAATTATTACAAGTCTTCTTCAAGTTTCATTCGACAATGAATTATTAACCATTGATTCAAATAAAGTGAAAACTAGCTTTCACTAAGGGAATACAACCTGGTTCTCCATTAGACATGAATGCAACATGCTTCACTAGGCCTTTTTGAACTAACATTGTGTTGTGTTTGAAGTATTTACTTACAAATTTCTACTTTAAACATGATTTAATTTGCTTCAAATAGGCTTTGATATCTTCAAAAATCTAACTTAACTTCTCACTTGACCTCACAAGATGTCAATTTAAAGTTGTGGTTTGTGATGCCTCATAATATGTCAAAGTTTGGACTATGAATTAAAAGGATAGGTGTCCACCCCATTAGGATTCATAATGCCTTAGATATTTACCACATACCATACAAGTCACCCAAAGAAAATATATGAATTCTATAAACCACATGGCATCATCTAAAGAGCTCATGAAGGAGATAACCATTGGTATTCAAATCCTAGGGCTACATGTCATGATATTAGCCCTTCCAAGTGAGCCCACTCAATCTGATCTACCATGTGTCCCCATGCATCCCACTATAATTTAAAATCCCAAAAGATGCCACTGCATGTCTCAAGCATAACCAACCAGCCCCAAATAACCTTATGAGGTGAGGCATGACTCTTGAGGGTTCATTCAAGGCCACCACATGTCTGGGCTACATTGCATCCATCTAGGGCTCAAAAGATCTTATAAGGAAGACATCTGTGTTACTATAGGCCATTCAATCAAGGCTCAATGATGTATAACTATTCAAGGATCCTTTCAAGAGTGACACTTAGAAAAGAACAAATTAAAGCTTGTGAGAGTGACATGTGCCCCATTTAGGCCTATACGATGATGCCATATGTTATTCCTACAAGTCCAAATTCTAAGATCCATGAGATCACCTCCAAAAGAGACATGTGTCTCTACCTAAGCCACATGATTAATTCCAAGTTGCCAATAATTATCTAAAATCCTTTTGAAGGCAAAACCTATCAAGGAAAGCCATGCATTTTTGTGAGAGAGCCATCAGGGAAATAAAAGCCTCGATTACCCTGAGAGCGATGCATGGCACTCCCACAACTAATCAAAACTAAAAGGCCACCCAAGAGATTTCCATAAATTGAAATATGACACATGGTAGGATACAAATGAGTGATCACACTAGCTACATTCTAAGAATTTATGAGGTAATCAAAAAGTGCCACATGTCTAGACTTTGAGCTGACTAATCAGCTTAATCATATTTAGGCCCCATGAGTACCTAGTTGTATCCAAGGTGGAAAACACATGTCAAAGGGTGAAAATATTTATATTTAAATCTAAAATTGATACAAATCAAATTAAAATTAGAACTAAATTTGAATTATTATGCAATTAAATTCCAAAAGCAATAGTTTGAAGTTATTCCAAACATATGCAAAGTTGATGAGCTCACCATTAATACAACATGAACCAAAATCACCATCTACATTTTATTAATCAAGTGATCTTTCAAAAGGTTACTCAACTCGGATATTGTTACACACATTTTAATTTGAAGCTATATGCATTTTTTCTCTCTACTACCTACATTCTCTTAGTATGACAAAGCTTGAGCTATTCACAGATTGCACCTTGACTGCCATTATTGGATCTTGAAAGTTATGAAGAGATAAAAAAGACATTGGTTTATACCTATAATATTATAGAGATGACACAAGTAGGTCCCTCCATTCTGGATAAGATCATTTAATTTGGAAATGATGACTTCCTATTCCAGTATGGTAATTCAGTGGTTTTCAAGGACAATAAATTCATTCTTAAGGTAATAGTATCAAGGGACATGCATTACAGTAGAATTTACTTCAATGTATAATCAACTAGGGTAGTTTATGAAGCCAAGATAATGACTCATATAATTTAAACATCTTTGGATATCCTAGCCTTCAATGCATCCAATCTCCACAAGGTTGCATTCTAACCAGAGGTCATGCTGTGTGTTGACTTAGTCTATGGTATCTTTGGGAGGTCAAGATGTGAAGATGGGTTGTTAAATTCAATGTATGAAGGGATCCCCATTGATTTCATTATAGGTCTAATATTTGAGAAATATTATGACCTTCTTTCACCATAAATTAAGTACACCCAGACCATTATTGACAATTGGTATGAGGTACACTCATCAGAGAAGGTCTTGGATACATGGGTGACTAACCCAATAGGAGCTATCCTGATAGATGAATAATGGAACTTGCCTATTTAAAAATTCAATAAAGGAGTTAGGATTGGTCTCACCCTCCTAAATAGGATATTCAATAATCCACAAACTAGCTACATGGACATAAGGACTCTTCCACTATTATAGATAATCTTGGAGGATCAACAGATTCTCCCACATGTGGAGATCATCAACAACAACCTAGTGTATACTATGAATGAAATGTACAATAATGGTGCCCCATTATTCATGATGAGCTACTTGTTGTATGTCATCTATTCAATTGCACAACTAGGCTATAATTCATGGTCCCTCAAGTGACAAGAGGTTGTGCCCTAACTTTTCTCAACAATGTACATTCAAAGATTTGGACGCAACATTAAAGTAATTATAGAAGACTTATACCCAATCATCTATAATTCAACCACTAAGTGTGAAATGTTGAGGGTTCCCTTAGAGGTTAGGCATACCTTAAGGGACATGGATAACTATTGGCTATACCTAGACTGCATAGTCATCAGGGTAGAAGTAGTAATGGTGGATCGTTTTAGATTATGGATGTATGTCCAAATGAATCTAGCAAAAGAAGAGATGGATTATCAACTACTACATGGAGTTGATGGCATCTTCAAGAATAAGAAGAAGATAGTTGCCCATAAAGTTGCATATAAACTAGGTAGGCCCAGAATCACAAAATGGCATGACATCATTATCGCTACTAGGCATAGGGATTCCTACCTATTACCTAAGGATGACTTCACGGTATGGGACCTCAATAATGTCATTTCCAAACACATTTTAAAAATAAATACGGACATAAAAATGGAGTATAAACATCAAGAAGAGGTCCATGAGTGGATTTATTAGGATGTTATGAATGATGAGGTGGTGCTCAAGATTGTAGCCAAGAAGAATATTGAGTTAGAAATGAGGCTTAACGGAGAGAAAAATAAGGAATATATCATCAGGTCTTGACCACCACCAACTCATCAAAGCATGTTTGATGCAAATTATGAGGAGGGGCAAGAAAATAAATAAGAATACAATGTTCCTCTCATTAGGAACAATCCATGTAGACCTCCACTACTGGCCACTTTAAGCACTTAGAGCCTGACTCTAATATCTGAGCAACGAGGATCTAAAAACCAACCTGAACCCTCCCAAGGGTTTGCATTGATCTCTACCTCTACCATGGGAGTTGATCTCCAAAGTTTGATTCAACCTGACCTTGATGTCATTGACCTTAAATAATTATAGCAAGGAATCAAGATCTCTATGGGATAATTCTAAGAACTAGCTAGGAAGAACATTGAGAAGGTTTATAAGAGGAAAAAAGAGCCCAAAACCACCATGAGAGGAGAAATACCTCCTCCATTAGCTTCTCAAGTAATTATCGAGGCTATAAGTACATCAAAGCTCCCACCATAAATAATTTCCCATTGCCTTCTTTCCCAATGGCAATTGCTTCTACTTTTACTTCTACATTTTCTCCTCCCACTATTGTTTCCCCATTGGCTCCCTAATCAATAAGCATAGCTACAACCACCTTTACCTAGTCATCAATTGATACAAGCATGAACCAAAATAGTAATTCCTTTAGATTCACCTTCCCTCATTTTATTACTCATGCCACTACAAACATTGCTTCTTCCCAGGTGACCATAATAGGTGCCTCACCTGCTATTGGTTCTCTTATGCTTGTGAGGCTAATGAAACCCATTTTAAAGCAATTCACCCTTCAAAATCCACTCAATATTACCATAGTTACTAAGGTGAGTATGCCTACTAATCTACCTTTATTTATTCATGACATGGGCCTTGTAAAAACCATATTTGGCACACTTGGGAAAATAGACCCAATAGGCTTGCACATCTGTGCTACAATTTGGCCTCTTCCTATACTCAAGAACCTCTAATGAAGCCACCTCTAATTCAGCCAACACTTATTGCTTCCCAAAAGTGGGTTAGAGATATCATACAAGGAACAAGGCAAGAGAGGCCTCAGGTCATCCTCTCTACACCTCAAATTAGGATGAGGTTTGATGCTACCACACGTAAAATAAAGATGATAGTGAGAAGGCAAGTTGAGTAATCACAATGCAGATCAGTGGTGGCCCATGAGAGTGAACAATCCCTCTTCACTTTGACAAGGATGAAGAAATTTGGCCCCAAAGAGGTGAAGGAATATGTAGAAGACCCTATGTTTACATTTTAAGCTCATGTAAAATCCATAATAACCATGATGAAGGATATGCAACAAGAATTGAAAAGGTTAAAAGAGCAAGCATTTCTTATAGTACCAAATAACACCACTATTTAGGTAATTAATGTGGTTATCAATGTCTTTAATATGTATAAAGTCATGAAGAGGAGACAAGAAGATGGGACCCTAAAATTTAATGTGGTCATCAAATTTGACCAAAATCTTGCACTCTATGATGCTAAGTTGGCAATGTTGGCTAGAGTTACAAGAAGCAACAAGTTCCTAGACCTCAAGTTTTTGCCACTTAAGGATATCATTCCTGCATAGACCATCCTAATGAATAGGAGATAGATATTGAAGAAATGGTTGGATCAGGTTAAGGATGCCACTACATCCTTAGAGAAAATTGAGTTCAAGATTGCCTTCATATTGAAGGATGTCATGTTCACTAGGGTGACCAAACTTGATGGTACCATCATGGATGACTAGGAGTTTAGGGCCCAAATGAAGATATTTGTTACTTAGTTCCAATAGAATGTGGTCAATGCAAAGACTTCTACTGAGGTGATGAATATTGTGGCATTTTACAATCATAGCTAGAAAGAGCTGAGGCCATTGAAGAAGCATTGAGCCCTGTATTTACAGAACATGGTAGGCTAATTTAGGAAACACCTAATTTTTTAAGGCCTATAATCCTAAACTTAAACCAAATTGACCAATACTACTTTCCCTATGTAGAAGTGTGGACAAAGAAAGAGGCATAGAAGAAATAGAGACAACAACAGTAAGCTAGCCAACAGCCTCCTCTAGGACCCTGAGAGAATGTTTTGCTTTGTTTTGTAAATTTTAATTAAGAATATTTCATTGTTATATGTATCACTTTGGCCACTTCAAAGTATTTAGGAATCTTTCATGGGCCAACTTGAACTTGTATAAGAAACTTTGAAGCCTATAAATAGGGGTATTCCCCCTCATTATAAATTAGAAACAATTGTTATAAGAATTAATGCAAAAGAGCCAAGAATTTGAGAGTTTATCTAAAGTGATTTATTACATGTGTTCTATGATTTCTATTTTTCATGATTCTAGAGAATTAATAGTTTCCTTTTTGCTTACTATTCTGATAATTACATCAATAAATGTATCTATTAGTTTGAGTTTGACACTAGGCTAACAAATCTAATAGTATATTTTCTCTATTTTCATCTTATTTATAACTAAATATGCTTATGCAATTTACTGTGGATGAGTAATATTTATGCAACATATATTTTTTGATATATGCATTTCTTTTCCTTTAAAAATTCATTTGCATTCATTTATCTTTGAGTATTATGTTAGGGATGGTGAATGTTAGTTTCATGTATTGTTAGAATAATTTGCACCTTTGATCATCTGAAGCAAACCTTCTTTTCTACCTTAACCTTCTCACCTTTGGATCTACCCATGACTCACTCTAGTTTAGTTCATGCTATAAATATCCATGGTTTATTTGTGTTTGAGTGATAATTGGTAAAATTCAGAATAATTTCACAAGGATTAACAAGAATAAAGTGTCACTATGCAACATCTGCTATCCCTACAACAGGGTCTACTTGCAAACTTCTAAGTGGTGACCATATATATTTTATTTGTGATATTTATAGTAGTAATTGTGTTAAAAACTCAAGCTCTGAGTCTTTCAAGACTTATAATTGAGTTTCGTACTTTCCCCCCATTAGCTAGTAACACAGGGAGCACATTAAGTGCATCAACAGGTTGGGAAAAAGCTGGTGCTAAAAGGAGGGCCTCTATGCAATTACTTTCATGAAAATTTGTAGAATTTAGTGTACTTCATTGAATATATGCATAATTATTTCAAAGTACACAAATATTTTTAAAAAACACTAAGGATTTGCATTCTTTACATGAAGCTTTGCATTCTTTGTAGGAATATTTCCATCCTTTGAAGAATTTCAACAAAGTTGGTGTTTAATTGTGTAAATTTGGTAAATAACCCAGATATTTTTATAAATATATGCAATGAAAGGTGAAACACCCCATTATTTAAGCATATTGAAGGTTATTTTGATCATCTTTACAAATATTCACCTAAATTCAGTAAATAATCTAGATATTTATAAGAATTTATGCAAAGATCAACTGTTGAGACCTCACTTGTATTGGATCTATAAATTTAAGATCATAAATTCTCTAACACATTTATAATTAAGTAAACCTTTTCATAAATTTATGTGAAAATATGTTTTTAAATTCTTAAGCACTCTCAAGTTGTTAAATTAGGCATAGAAATTCTTTGAAATGCTAGTCTAACACTGATCTTTATAGGTTAACATGCAAAGCTAAAAATATTTGCATAGGTATTGAGAAATTTGAGGTTTAAAGGCTTGGATCCTAAAATATCAAGGTAAATCTACTTGATCTAAGTATTTATATAAAATATTGACTAATATTTACAAATATTTGATACCTATGAAGCTATCTTTGAAGTTCCTTTGCTATTAATACTCATTATGATGCATCTTGGAGTTGCTTAGGATTAGAACCAGATACTGATATAAACCTAGAGTCCCTTTAGCATCCCTAAAAATCCATAGGAAGTCTATGACCTATCCAAATTTCCTATCTAACTAGAATTTGTAACCTCTTTTACCAATCATGGCATGGTTAGTTGGCATATCCATCAATGTCCCTAGAGTCGTGCACAATCTACCAAGGAATTGAGAGAAATATTTTCCTCTATTTAACCCCACTGGTAGATTAATCATTGAGGATAATATAAAGTCCTTTAAGGTATCTTTGAGGCTATTTAATGTGATCCATGAAGATGTGGCTTGGCATATCTTTCCCTTTACATTCTGAGATGCAACTTTTGATTGATTCCTTAACTTGTCAGAAGATTCCATCATGAGATGGGGTCAATTTAACGATAATTTTATTACCCAATTTTTTAGGGTAGTAAGCTCAAGAGTCATGTACCAATAGTCCACCACCCTCAAAAGGGACATAAAGGAACCAATCAGAACATTCAATACAAGGTTCTAAAATATGTATACCCTGACATCCCCACCTTATAATCTGGTAGATTATTTGGCTTTGGAAATATACAAAAATGCCTTTGACCCAATGAAATCTATCTTCTTGAGAAGAGCATTGAATATTGACATGTTGCCTTTAGCATATGCTAAAGCCATTCATGTTAATGAACAAATACACCCGTAAAGGCATCCTACCTTTACTATACCAAACCATGACCCAACAATGCCTATTATAAATGTCATATCCAAAATGAATCATAACATTCTTACATTAAACCAAATACCAATAATTAACCAATTTCCTTTGATCTATGCTTCACCCAACCAACAATTAGGATTTTTCAACCAAGCAAATGCTGGAGTACATCCCCAAAACAACACCAGTCAAATAATGGTACCTGTAAATAACACCAACATTAATAATTCAACCCAAAATAAGAACTTAGAGATTTCAAAGGGAGAATTAGACTCAATATAAAGAACTATTCAGAAACTTGCTAATGATTTCTTGGATCTCAAAAAATAAATGAAAAATATTGGTGAGAGTTCCAATAGAAATTAAAACTTCTAGAGATATAATAGACCTTTCAATAAGTGTAATAATAATAATGAGCCTCCCTTGATAAAGTTTCCTGAGTTCAACATCTATGAGTTATCCTTTCTTAACTAGTGCTGAGTGCACAATACATCTAGACATGAAGAGCTAGATTGTGTTGAGTTATACCATGCATTTAAAGCCATTCAAAGCCAAATGGAGGGGTTCAAGATGAATCTTATTGATCAAAGTAATGCTAAAGTCTCTGACAATACTAATGATGCCTCTAGAGCTTCATAGATAGTCTTCATGGCTGAGACCTATGACTTTCCTAGTTTAGATGAAAATGAGCCTGAAGATAATGTTGAAGAGGTGCATGTTTTCCAATAATACTAGAGGAAGAATTATGCATTGAGAAGTAAAGGGTAGAACCCACCTATGAAAACTTCTACTCCACCTAATAAACTAGATACACCTCTTGATGGAAGGACAAATAACAATCCTCTAGTCCATAAAGGTAAGGAAAGTCAACCAATAGTAGAAAATCAATGCACAATGTCAAAATGTGGATACAACATAGTGGAAGATATGAAGAAGATCAGCTCAAACATAACATTACATGAACCCACTCAAATCACTAAATAATGTGATTTTTTGTTAAAATAATTGAATGAAAAGCCTAGCTCTACAAAATCTAAATAGGCTCATGCAAATATGGTAATGTATATGATTAAGCATGAAGTTCCATTATTTCTATTGAATATAAGAATCTTTGGTAAGAATATTCATAATTGCTTTCTTGATTCGGTGCTTAAACTAATATTATGCCTTTAGGAATCTATGAAAAATTAGGATTAAACCCAATCAAATCAGAAAAGGTAGTGGTGCAACTGGACAAGTCAAGAGTGAAAGTGGTAGGTGAATTGTTAAATATTCATATGCAGCTTGCTCATGAACCCCAAATCCAATAATTCATCAAGATTCAAGTTGTTAACATACCCAAGGCTTATATATTTCTCTTAAGTTGAGATTGGACTAAATACTTGAATGGATATATGTCCACTAATTGTTCTTATATGTGGCTACCTTGGCATGGGATCCCCAATCAGATCATGATTGACCAAGAACCCAAAATGAAATACATGATCACTGACTATAACACCAAAAATGAAAAGGTAAATTACTAATCCTATGAATTAGATGTGTATACTTTGGAAACAACTAACATCATTGCAGATGATAAGGTGAAAGAAGAAAGTAAAAATCCCTATACATTGCATTTTATTGGTGCATGAGCTAAATAAGGTTCTAGCATTGGAATGATTCTGACAAATCTAAATAATAATAATATCTAGTTTATTATAGATTATAATTCACTGGCACTAATAACTTAGAAGAATATGAAGCTCTTATTTTAGGACTTCAATTTGAAATCAAACATAAGGCAAAAGAACAATTAGTTTATGGTGATTTAGAATTAGTTGTTAACCAATTTAGAAGTAGATATAAGTGTAAGCTTTCTTGTCTAAGAATGTATAAATTTAGGACTTGGGATTTAATTGATTATTTTGAATCATTTAACATTATTTCCTTACCTAGGGAGTAGAACCAATTAGTAGATGCTCTAACTTTAGAAATAATGAACTTGGTGCCTCCATATCATTTTAACTTGTAGGAGTTTACTATGGAGATAATTTCATGCCCTTCAGTGCTAGACAACATCAATCACCTCCAATTTTTTGATGATAACAAGCAAACAATTGAATTCATGTGTAGTGCTAGCATATTTGAATCCCACATCATTAATGAATAGGAAGAAAGTGATGTACAAGATTCAAAAGACAATGAATATGAAGTGATCCAAACTAAGGAGAACTGAATACCCAAGGGCATGATCTCCTTGAAAAGGATGTTTGACTTGGATAAACAAATAATTTAATATAAATAAACTAAGGTGAGTGAAAAAGATTATAAGACATTTAACTTGGGAAGTACCAAGAATGAATAAAGTGTTAACATTAGCTTAGTTTGCATTGATGAATAATTGAAGGAAACTACTACCCTTTTAACTAAGTTTAAGGATGTCATTGCTTGGTCATACGATGACCTTAAGATATTTTATACTAGTGTGATTACTCACACTATCCCCTTGAAAGAGGCCTATAAACCCCCATGCAAAGATATAGGCCAGTAAATCTAGTGATAGAACCTCTGATTTATAAAGAAGTGATAGAATTACTAGATGCAAAGATAATCTTCCCCATATGACATTTTATATGGGTTGCCAATCTTGTGTCAATCTAAAATAAGAATAGAGAAATCAGACTCTGTGTTGATTTCATAAACTTGAATAGATCCTCTGAGAAGGATAATTATCCCTTGCCATATTTGGATGAATTTATTCAATTGGTGAGTGGGTCTGGAATGATGTCATTTCTTGATAGCTTTTTTGGCTACAACCAAGTCTTAGTAGATAAGAACAATAGAATGAAAACAACCTTCACCACCAAGTGGGGAACATTTGCTTACAAATGAATGCCATATAAATTAATCAATGTAGGAGCAACTTTCCAATGAGCAATAAACCATGCATTACAAGGATTAATTGGTAAGTGCATCATTATATACATGGATGATCTAATAGTTTTTTCTAAAAATAGGGGATATCACATGATGTATTTACCACAAGTGATGGAGAATTTCAAAAGGTATGGAATTTATTTAAACCCAAAGAAAAGTATATTCTATGTAATTGAAGGCAAACTTCTAGGACATGTAATCACCCAAGAAGGTATGACTATTGACCCTGATAGGATAAATGCAATTTCAAAGGTAGAAGTCCTTAATAGCAAAAAAGAGTTGAAATCTTTCTTTGGAAAGATCAATTTTGTAAGAAAAATTATCTTTGGTTTTTCAGAGATTGTAAGACCACTCAACATGATACTAAAAAAAGATGCAAAGATAGAATGGATTGCTGAAGCAAAGAAGGCATTTCAAGACATTAAGGATGCTATTGTTCAATCTCCTATCCTGATAAGCCCTGATTTTAGTAAAGACTTTTATCTATATTATTTTTCTTTTGATCAAACTATTATTGCTATCTTAATATGGAAAGAAGATGATAAAGATAATCCTTTAACATTCATGAGTAGCAATTTGAAAAATGTGGGACTTAACTATCCTATTCTAGATAAACAAGCCTATGCTTTAGTAAAGGCTATCAAGAAGTTTAGACACTACATCCTGAGAAACAAGACATATGCCATAGTGTCTGATCCAGCTATCAAGTTGATGCTAGGACAAAATGAACTTGGAGAATGAAGAGGGAAGTGGATGACCAAACTCCAAGAATATGACTTAGAAATAAAATCTGCTATGTTGGTTAGAGGTCAAGGTTTAATACAACTTATTACAAATACTGATCCATGTATTGATGTTTTATAGGTTAAAGTAGGACAAGTATCTTGTAAATAATGGTACAAGGATATTATTCACTATTTTTTACATGAAATATGTCCTCCACACATTAAAAGAGAGTAAAAAAGGACCCTCAGGCTAATATCATCTCATTTTATGATCAAAATATGAGTCCTATATAAAAAAATGAGGGGATATATCTCATATGTGTTTCTATAGTTAAAGCCACTGAAATCAAGAGCAATTTCCATGACAAACTAGAAAGTGGTCACCCTTTAGGGCATACCACAATGCACAAGATATTGATAGTTGGCTACTATTGGCCAACTATATTCAAAGATGCACATGTTCATGTGTGAACATGTCATCAATGTTAAGTATTTTATAGATGTGAGATAAAGGCAACCATGCCCTTGTAACTAGTGATTGAAGAGAATCCATTTGCATAATGGGGCCTTAAATTCATAAGAGTAATCAATCCTACCTCCTTGATGGGACATAAATTTGTAATCACTACCACATATTATTTCAATAGGTGGACTAAATCCATAGCCACCAAGAATAGTAAATTGATTGATGCCATCAAATTATTAAAATAAAATATCATCACTTAGTTTGGGATGCCCCTATCTTTAGTATGCGATAATGGCCCATCCTTTGATCAATAAAAATCACCAAATGGGCATATGATAATCAAATAGTCATCAAGTCTACTTCAAAATATTACCCTCATGTTAATGGAGTTGCAAAATATATAAATAAAAACTTGATGGGAAACCTAGAGAATGGCAGTCCTTGCTAAAGTATGCTTTATGGGTAGATAGAACCATATATAAATATATGCTCAAGGCATTCCCGTTACTATTGGTCTATGGAAACAACTTATTTTTCCTATCATGCTAAAGCTACCCACCTATGATTTTATGATTGAGTATATGGAAGATGATGAAAGAGTACATTTTTAGATACTGAACATCATCCAAATGAAATATTCTAGAGATGAAGCATTGAATAACTTAAATAAGCATCAGGTTGTTGTGAAGAGATGGTTCGACAAGTGAGCCAAAGTTAAAGCATTCTGCATAGCAGACTTGGTCCTACTATGGGACAAGGCCCATGAGAAAAAAGGAAAACATGATAAGTTCACTCCTCTCTAGATTGGACCTTATCAAGTGGCAAAAATACTAGGTGAAAACACATTTAGGCTCAAAGACCTATAATCGAATGACTTAACCCTGTCAGTCAATGGGCAATACCTAAAACATTATTTCTTTATTATTCTATCACAAACTCCAAAAGGATAATAAATTTTTTAGAGTTAGTGCATGTAGGATTAGAGTAGTTTCTTTTCTTGTTTTTCTTTCCTATTGTGTTCTTTATCTCCTTCTTGTTTTGATTTCATATTGTGTTATGTTTGCTTTCTATTGTGTGTTGTAACTTAGTAATAAGTTCTTTGGACAAGACTTCACTAGCTCAATCTATGTTAATCTATTCCTAAAAATGGGAAGAAGGGATTTTTGGTATTAAACATTGGTCATTTAAAGTTTAGAAATATCTAGTAGTGTTCCAATTTAGAAAAGTTGGATGGGATTAATTAGAATTTAGTTTTCTCATGAAAATCATAAGTTATTTTAAGGATGTAATATAATTCAGATGATTAAACATTTGTTTGAGCTAAAGTTTGAATCTGTGTGGACCATCATACTATTAATTAAACTCACCATATAAATTTCTAGGGTAGGACTTAATTTTTGAAAGTGAATTACACCTAGACTATGTCTTGAAAAAATCCTTACACCTGGGTAATTTTAGTTCCTAACCATTCTAGTTTATGAATGTAGGTATTAAAAAAATGATACACTAATGAAGTGAAATCATAAACTACTTCAAATTCCATGAATGGTGATTTAGGCAATATCTACTAGGGCTATGGACGCTTGGATGGAAGTAAAGAAAAGCCCAGAGTGGAGCCAATGGTATCTCTATCAGGGCTATGGATGCCTGGTTGGCAGCATAGAAATGCCCAAGCTATCCTTAAATAAGCAAATCATAATTATAAAAATATAAAGAATGCTTAATCCATTTCATGTTTGATGTCTTGAAGATTGAAATTTATCATTTTTGAACCCAATGGTAATGTTTAATAAACCTCAAAGCACACACATAGTATGATTGTCTACAAGGTTTAAACTCTATTTCCAGCTTGTGAGCTTTCATTAGTTTTGATAATGACTAAAAGATCGTAAATGAGAATACTAAATTTTGATTCATATTTGAACATAATATCTAGATTCTAACATTTTGCAATGTTTCTCCATAGTGGTCACCATTTTTTGATGATCAACTACCCCCTATACCCATAATGGGGACCCTCTTTCCTTCAATTTTAAAAATACCCAAGATGCCTAGCATGATTAACTCATTTTCCTGCATGGACTTGATTTAATTTACCATTACTTGTGCTTTTATAATATTTTTGTTAATCATTCATTTTGTAAGAAGTATCAACACTTAGAAATATCCAAGTTATTTCAATTCTTCTTCAAGTTTCATTCAATAATGAATAATTAACCATTAATGGTTCAATTAACGTGCAAACTAGATTTATCTAAGCGAATGTGACCTAGTTCTCCATTTGACATGAATGCAGCATGCTTCACTGGGTCTTGTTAAACTAACATTATGTTGTGTTTGAAGCATTTACTTGCAAAGTTCTACTTTAAACTTGATTTAGTTTACTTAAAATGGGATTTGATGTCTTTAAAAATATAACTTACTTCTTGCTTGAACTCATAGGACATCAATTTAAATCTATGATTTGTGATGCCTAATGGGATGTCAAAGTTTAGACTATAACTCAAAAGGATAGGTGTCTACCTCACTGGGCTTCGTAATGCCTTAGAGATTTATCATGTCCTATGCAAGACACCTGGAGTAAATCTATGAAGTCCACAAAACACATGACATTATATAGAGAGATCACAAAGAAGCTAGCTATTGGTATTCAAATACCAAGGCTACGTGTCACAATCTTAGCCCCCGTGAGTGAGCCTACTCAATTCGAGTTGCCATGTATCCCACTATAATTTAGAAGCCTATGAGATGCCACCACATGCATCAAGTGTGACTAAATAAACATGAGCATCCTTTAAAGGTGATGCATATCCCTTGAGCATTCATCTAAGACCACCATGTGTCCAAGATGCATTACATCCATTTGAGGCTCACAAGAGCTCATAAGGAAGACATTTGGGTCATATTAGGCCATTAAATCAAGGCTGAATGATGTAAAAATGTTTGAGGCTCCTTTTGAGACTGACACTTGGAAAAAAAAACAAATGAAATCCCATAAGAATAATGTGTGACCCCTTTGGGCCCATGTGATGATGCCACATGTTATTCCCATGAAGTTGCATTCGAAGATTCATGAGATCACCTTTGAGAGAGATGATGTCTCTAATTGAGCCAAATGATTAATGCCAAGTTGATGACAATTGTCCAAAATCATTCCAAAGGTGACACCTATCAGGGAAATCTATGAGTGCCCATAAGAGAGCCACTTGGTAAAGAAAATCCACAATTGCTCATGAGAGTGATGCATTGCACTCCCATGACCAATCAAAATTAAAAGGCCACCTGAGAGCTTGCCATGAATTGAAATATGCCACATGGTAGGATATAAATGAGTCATCACACTAAGATACATTTTAATAATCCATGAGGTAATCAAAAGGTGACATGTGTCTAGATTTTGAGCCAACTAAGCAACTTAGTCATAGTCAGGGCTTGTGAGTACCTAGCTAGATCTAAGGTGGCAGCCACAAGTCAAAGGGTAGTAATCTTTATCTTTAAATCTAAAATTTATGGTGGATCAAATTCAAATTAGAACTAAATTTGAATTCTAAATAAATTAAATTCGAAAAGTAATAGCTCAAAGTTGTTCCAAACATATGCAAAGTTGACAAGTTCACCATTAATACAACACAAAATAGAATCACCATCTACATTACATTAATCAAAGAAATATTTCAAAAGGATATTAAACTCAGCTATTTTTACCTATATTTTCATTTGAATCCATACACATTTACTCTCTACTATTTGCATTCTCCCAATACAACAAATCTTGAGCTATTCATAGATTGCACCTGATCGCCATCATTGGAGCTCAAAAGTTGTAGAGAGATACAAAAGGATGTTGGTTTTTACTTATAATATTGAAGAGATGGCACAAGTAGGTCCATCCACTTTGGGTAAGAGCATTTATTTCAAAAATGATGACTTTCTATTCTAGTATGGTAATTTAGCTATTTTCAAGGACACTAAATTCATTCCTAAGGAAATAGCATCAAGGGACATGCATTACAATAACATTTAATTCAATGTATAATCAGCTATGGAAATTGATGAGGTTGAGATAATACCTCATATAATTTAACTAAATTCAAATATCCTAGCCATCAACATAGTCGGTCTCCATAAGGCCATAGCCAAACTAGAGGTCATGTCGTGTGTTGACCTAGTCTATGGTATCTTTGATAGGTTGAGATGCAAATATGGTTTTCTCAAGTCTATGTATGAAGGGATCCCCATTTATTTCATCATAGGTCTGATATTTTAGAAATATTATGACCTTCCTTCACCATATATTAAGTACACCTAGGTCATCATTGACAACTGGTATGAGGTACACTCCCCAAAGAAGGTCTTGGCTACATGGGTGACTAACCCAATATGATCTATCCTGATGGATGGCCAAAGGAGATTTCCTATTCAACAATTCAATAAAGGATTAAAGATTAGTCTTGTCCTCCTAAATAAGATATTCAACAATCCACATATTGGGTACGTGGACATAAGGACTATTTTACTACTATAGATAATACTAGAGGATCAACAGATTCTCTTATTTGGGAAAATCATCATCAACAACCTAGTGTATGCTATGAATGACACTTGCAATAATTGTGCCCAATTATTCATGATTAGTTACTGGTTGGATTCCATCTATGCAACTTCACAACTAGGGTATAATTCATGGTCCCCAAAATGATAGGAGGTTGTGTCCCAACTTTTCTTGATAATGCACATTCACAGATTCAGATACAACATTAGATTAATTACATAAGACTTCTACCCAATCTTCTATAAGTTAATCACCTAGAATGAAATGATGAGGGTTCCCCCAGAGGTTAGGTAGACCTTAAGGAATATGGGTAACTACTAGTTGTACCTAGATTACATAGTCATCAGGGTAAAAGGAGTAATGGTGGCTCCTCTCAGATTATCAAGGTATGTCCCAATGAAGTTAGAATAAGAAGAGATGGATTATCAACTGCTACATGGAGTTGATGGTATATTCAATAATAAGAAGAAAATAATTCTCCATAAAGTTATATATAAATTAGAGAGGACTAAAAGCACAAAATGACATGACATCATTATGGCTACTAGGCATAAGGATTCCTACCTATTGTCTAAGGATGACTTCAGGGCATGGTAACCTTACAATGTCACTGAAAAACACCTTTTCAAATTCAATAAGGACATATAAATGGAGTATAAACATCAAGAAGAGATCCATGAGTAGATTTATTGGGATGCTATGAATGACAAGGTGGTGCTCAAGAATGTAGCCAGGAAGAATATTGAGTTAGAAATGAGGCTTGATAGAGAGAAAAAGAAGGAAGATATCATCAAGTTTCAACCACCACCAACTCAATAAAACATGTTTGATGTATATTACAAGGAGGGATATGAAGAGGAAGAAGAAGATAATGTTCCTCTCATTAGGAACATGCCATGTAGACCTCCACTACTGGCCACTTCAAGCAGTCAAAGCCTTCCTCTGAGCTTCAAGCAAAGATGATCTAGTAGCCAACCTAACCCATCCCAAAGGCTTACATTGATCTATACATCTACCATGGGAGTTGATCTCCAAAGCCTAGATCAACCTGACCTTGATGTCATTGACATTGAATAATTATAACAAGGCATCAAGATCTCTATGGGATAATTGTAGTCACTAGCTGGGAGGAACATTGAGAAGGTTTATAAGAGGAAGAAAGAGCCCAAAACCACCATGAGAGGAAAAATACCTCCTCCATCAACTTCTCAAGTGACTATAGAGGCTACAAGCACACCATAAGATCCCACTATAAATACTTTCCCATTGCCTTCTTTCCCAATGGTAACTACTTCTACTTCTACTTCCAGATTTGATCCTCCCACTATTGTTTCCCCATTGGTTCGCCCATCAATAAGCATAGCTACAACCACCTCTGCCTAATCATCAATTGATACTAGCGTGAGCCAAGCTACTAATTCCTTTGGATTCACCTTCCCCCATTTTATTTCTCATGTCACTATAAACATTGCTTCTTCCCATGCAACCACAACATGTGTCTCACTTGCTATTGGTTTCCCTACACCTGCAAGGCCATTGAAACCCATTTCAAAGCAATTCACCTTTTAAAATCCACTCAATATTACCACATCTTCTAAGGTGAGTGTGCCTCCTAAACTACCTTCATTTATTATTAACATGGGCCTTGTAAAATCCACATTTGACACAATTAGGAAAATAGACCCAATAGGCTTGCACATCCTTGCTATAGCTTTGGCCTCTTCCTCTACCCAAGAAACTCTATTTTAGCCACCTCCAACTCATCTAACATCTACTACTATCCCAAATTGGGTCAGATATATCATACAAGTAACAAGGCAAGAGAGGCCTCAGGTGGTCCTCTCTGCACCTCAAATTGAGATGAGGTTTAATGTTACCATATGTATAGTGAAGAGGGTAATGAAAAGGCAAGTTGAGCAACCAAAATATAGCATAGTGGTGGCCCATGAGAGTGAAGATTCCCTCTTCACTTTGACATGGAAGAGG
Organism: Torreya grandis; assembly: GCA_037957365.1. Classification (NCBI taxonomy): domain Eukaryota; kingdom Viridiplantae; phylum Streptophyta; class Pinopsida; order Cupressales; family Taxaceae; genus Torreya; species Torreya grandis. Next base: position 212,347 of record JARHVA010000902.1, on the reverse strand, counting down.
AAAGCTAACCTCAAAGAGATGGAAGAATATACAAAGGACCTTATGTCTACAGTTCAAGCTCAAGCAGAACCCATAATAGCCTTGATGAAGGGGATGCAATAAGAGTTGAAAAGGTTGAAAGAATAATCATTGTCTACAGTACTAGATAACACCAATGTTTAGGTAATCACTGGTTATCAATGTCTTTAATTTGTATAAAGTCATGAAGAGGAGGCAGGAAGATGGGACCCTATAATTTAATGTGGTCATCAAATTTGACCAAAATCTTGCACTCTATGATGCCACGTTGGCAAACTTGGTTGGTGTTGTAAGAAGCAACAAGTTCCCAGAACCTCAAGGTTTTGCCACTTAAGGATATCATTCATGAACATACCATCCTAATGAATAGGAGAAAGATATTGAAGAGATGAATAGATTAGGTTAAGGATGCCACTACATCCCTAGAGAAAATCAAGTTCAAGATTTCCCTCTTATTGAAGGATGTCATGGTCATTAGGGTGACCAAGCCTAATAGCACCTTCATGGATGACCAAGAATTTAGGGCCCAAATGAAGATATTTGTTGTTAAGTTCTAATAGGATGTGGCCAGTGCAAAGACTACTACTAAGGTGATGAATATTATGACATTTTCTAATCAGAGGCTAGAAAGAGCCTAGGTCATTGAAGAAGCATTGATGCCTATGCTTGTAGAACATGGTAGGATAATTCAGGAAACACCAAATTTTTTCTTGCCTATAATCCTAGACTTCAAAAAAATTGACCAATACTACCTTACCTATGCAGAAGTGTGGATGAAGGAAAAGGTAGAGAAGAAATAGATACAATAACTTCAAGTTGGCTAGCAACGTCCTCTAAGACCTTGAAAGAATATTCTGCTTTGTTTTGTAAATTTGAATTAAGAATATTCCATTTTTATATGTATCACTTTGGCCACTTGGTGTTATTTGGGTGTTTTTCATGCACCCACATGAACTTGTATAAGCAACTTTGAATCCTATAAATAGGGGTATTCCCCCTCATTATAAATTATAAATAATTATTATAAGAATTAATGTAAAAGAGCTAAGAATTTCATAGTTTTTTTGAAGTGATTTATTACAGTTGTTATATGATTTCTATTTCTCATGTTTATAGAGAATTAATTATTTCCTTTCTACTTACTAATCTGACAATTACATCAGTACATGCATTTGTTAGTTTGAGTTTGACACTAGGCTGACAAATATGATAGTATATTTTCTCTATTTTCATCTTATTTATAATTAAATGTGCTTATGCAATTTAATATGGATGAGTAATCTTTATGCAACATGTGCTTTTAGATATATGTGTTTCCTTTCCTTTGAAGCTTCAACTGCATTCATTTATCTTTGAGTATTATGCTAGGGTTGTTGGATGTTAGTTTCATGTATTATTAGAAGAATTTGCACATTTGATCATTTGAAGCAAACCTTCTTTTATGAATTACCCTTCTCACCTTTGGATCTACCCATGACTCACTCTAGTTTAGTTCATGTTATAAATATCCATGGTTTGTCCGTGTTTGGGTGATAATTGGAAAAAAATAGAACAATTTCTCAAGGATTAGCAAGAATAAAGTGTCACTATGTAACTTTTCTATCCCTACAGTAGGGTTTGCTTGCAGAATTCTAAGTGGTGACCATATCTCTTCTATTTGTGCTATTTCTAGTAGTAATTGTGTTAAAAAATCAATCCTTGAGTCTTCTAGGACTTAAAATTGAGTTTCTTACATCCCCCCTTTCCCTAGTGACATTAGGAGCACATTAAGTGCATCAATAGTGTCCTCATTTATATCCACATGTTGTAAATATTCATTTAAAAAAAACTTGAATAGTCAATAGATTCCTTATAGAATGCTTGTAATTTATATGAATGTGACTCTATTATTGATATCTAGTAGGTTGTGGTATGGGATTTATAATATGAATAGTGAATTTATCCTTATTTTTATGAAGTTTATAAGATAATTTGCATAAAGTGGCATGTCCTGCAATTCTATGAAAGTGACAAAAAGGTTTTTCCATCTTGATTTGACAACCTATTGGTAGATCTATGCCATACTATTAAAAAATAAATTGATTACTTGTTAAGTAACATTTGTAATATCACATGTTTCTTATCTTATGCATTGTTACCTTGTATTCTAATAGTTAGTTCTATATTCATTAGTTTCAAATTATAGACTGGATCTATAAATGGTGACTTGTTGGTCCCTGTAATGCATTGATCTATGTATTATGCTTCATACTCTATAAAAATGCCAACTTTGACAAATATATTTGTCCATGGTACCCATAAAATAATAGTGTTATGTCTAGTAGGTATATTGTAACAAATATTCCTGCCTTTATCAAGATCTGAAATCATTGTTTGTCCTTTCTTTATATTTACCAAAATGATTGCATTTAAATCATTTTTGTATTCACCTAGACCAAATGGTGTGAAATTCAACTCACATAAATAATAATTAATGTTCATTGGTATTTAAATGGTATATCATCAGAAGTAACATCAACATTATTCTTAGAGTATTTTACAACTATGAAAATTTGATCTTCTAAATTAACCAACAAATGTAATTCTTGTACCTTTTTCTCTTGTTCTATCTGTGTAGGTGAGTGATATGGTGTTGAGATTTATGTAGATTGTAAATTTTGACCATTTACAATAGAATCATAAATCTCATATGTGTACATTTTGTCTACATGTTTGATCTATGGTAGTGGTACTATAGTAGATTAAGGTGCCCATAGATATGATAGGTTTTCAATACTAGATAATGTGATGTTACAATATTTGAATTTTTAGTTATCAATTGGGCATGTGTATAAGTATCCATATAAAAATTTAACACACATGTATAGTATAAGATACAACTTACATTGAATGTATCCATAGCCTACCCAATATCAAATTATAGTGTAAATGATTTGATATTACTTGGAACTAAGTAGATAAAGTATTGGGCCTTACTATAATATCCAAAGTGACAAAACCCAAAGCTTGGTGAGGCACAATTATATGTCTTTTGAAAATAATCCATGTTAATACCCATCATCTATAAAAATGGGAGATTTCAAATATTCAAACCTGAACCATTATCAATCAAAACCCTTTTTAATGTTGTACTTTTGATTTGAAGTTATATAAACAAGGTAATTTTTGATCAATATTTGACTGTGAAGGAAAGTCCTAATTTTTTAAAATTATATATGGTTAAAAAAATAGGAAGAGGGTCTCGTGCCCTTACCAAATACCACAAAATATATTCAACTAAAAGTGAGAGGAACAAAAAAATGATAGTGGTAGCATAGGCCACAAATAACTATATACCACCAACCAAAAGTTAGCTAAAATCCTAACAAAAAAAAGTCAAAGAGACACATAAGGGGAAATGTAGAAGATACTAGTTGGAATCCTCAGATTCAAGGTAGACATCTAACTTGTTATTCCTAAACTTATTTTTTAAATTTATCCTTGGCTCTTATTCGTTTTATCAATCTTTGGTAAGTTTCTTTAGCCAGGCTTTTCCTTTTGTGGAGTAGAGTCTACTCCTCTTTGTCCAGGGATCTCTTCATCTACTCCTTCATATTCTCCTTACTCTACTCTTTTTTATTCTTATTTTTGGGTGGAGTGGTGTCAATATCCCCAAATTAATTAGTTTGGACCACCATTCCTCCACCATTTCCCATTCCAACTTCCTCCACAAATAACATCATTTTAAATTATTGATTTCTACCACCAACTAAGTACAAAACAAATGCTGCATGTCACTTTGTTCTAAATATTTTTAAGGATCCTCTCCATATCAGCTATCTTGTTACTTTTTTGGGTATGGGATGAATAATTTCCATTGTCTTAACATCTTGAATGTTTCCATTTGGACTGATTTCCTGGGGTGTTTTTCCAGTGTTTTCCTCTCCACCTGGAGTTGGGGAATCCCTACCTATCTATTCATCTGGGCTCTCTATATTTATTCATCAAAATTCCCCCCTAATATGGATGTCTATGGCTTCACTTACATCTCTTCCCCAAAATGGTTCCCCTCTACGTACAATGAGGAGGATGAGCCCATAGTGGATGGGGTTAGAGGAAGGCTTGGATTTGAAGGATGTCATAGAGGCTTATAGAGACTTTAGAATAAATAAGGTAAGATTGCTCCTATGGCCCTTAAAATGGTTCATCAAGAGGAAGTGGTGTGAGAAAAGAATGGTATGTTTACCCTCGAGGGTAATGTACTTCATTATCTAAAGACAAACCTAGGGTCACTTCCTAGGAAGTTTAGCTTTGGGGAAACATTTTTGGGATGAAATGATAGGTTTATTAGACTTGAAAAACATCTTCATTACCTCCTCCTTTCTCTTTTTGTCTTTGAAGGCTTTGATACCATCACAACACATACTAGTCACTTCACTGATGATTTATTTTGAGAGTGTGATGCTCATCCCCCTCATTCTAACCATATGATTGTCCAAACCTCTAGATAAGTCCTTGGAGATATCTGAGTCATGACCAACAATTATTTCCATGAAATTTGGTATCCCTCCTTTAAATAGTTTCTTCCATATATCAGGGTCCTCATTTGCCTCTGTGTAGGATATCATATAAATCTTATCTCTTTCACCTCCCATTTTTTTCCTATTAGCCAAACACTGAATTATAATTTTTTTATTATTTTATCCTCCATAGAGATTCTATTTTCATAAAAATATAGGAATTTATTATTTGAAGTGGCATGTATCTGCTCACAATTCAAAACATGAGCCTTAATTTGGTGATGATTAAATTGCACCTTGATTCAAGATTTTCCCATCACGTTATCTATCATGAGGAGAGCAGATTAATCATCTTACATGTAGGTGAGGGGCTTTTCATTTTTGATTAATTATGAAACTTCATTTGGGATGTTGACCTTTTTTTACCAATGTTTGAAGGATTTGCTCTGAACCCCTATGTTTACCATATAATTTGCCCCTTATTTCCCTCTCTATAAACATGGGAAATAATTTAGCCTTTGAATTTGGAAAGAAGGATTTTCAAATCCTCCATAACTTTAGAGATGGTCTAGGAAGGATTAGATTTTCCCTTTAAATAATTAATGATATTGAGGGAGTCCCATTTAATCTAGAGTATATCAATGCCCAATTTGGCTACCAGTTCAATTCCCTAGAATGTTACTAAGTCTTTGACAACATGGTTGGTTTGGACCCCTAAGGGGATAACATAGGCATAAAAAAGGTTCCCCTTGTCATCCATTATTACTCCCCCCCCCCGCTCAACTAGGATTGGGTTACCTTTGTCCACACCATCAAAATAAAGCTTAAGCTAGGAAACTGGTGGACCAATCCATTTGACCAAAGACCTATCTGTGTTCTACTTCTGTACCTAAATTGGGAAAAGAATATCCCTATTGATGAGAGTAAGAAAAAGGTGATGGGGTAGGGGATCCTTAAAATTATATGAGAACATGGTCTAATTCTCCTTGATAGATGAAAGGATTTTAATGATAGTAGAAGAAAGGCTAGGTGACTTGTTTTCCAAGAAATAAGAGTTTCTACATTTCCAGATGCCCCCAAAAATGTGGGGTAAGGAGAAAAACCAAAAAATATAGGGGTGGGCAGTCCTAAGAAATTTTTCACTAGGTGATAAGGTCACGAACTGAATTGGGTCCAACCTAGGATAAATTGAACTTTAGTAAGAAGAGGTTAAGAATGGAAAAAGAAAATAAACAAGAGAGGAGACAAGTCCTCATTACCAAAAGAGATAATATCTCAATATCCTTCAAAGTGTTTATAACATATGTATATTAAAAAGGCTATGTGTCATGAGTCATATGTGTTTAATTCAATGCTTGGTATAGAATATCCTTGAAAACTGCTTTCTAAAGTAATTCTAACATGAAAATGTTAGCTAGTGTATTCCTTAATTGATCAACAATATCATATCCTATAGATTGATTAACTAGTCCCATTGTATTAGCTAGGGATGAGAAAGAATTGTTGGAATTTCTTCCTCTTACCTTGCTTGATGAAGCATACTACCTCATCTAGTGAAAATATCTCAGACCACAAGGTCTACTATAATATTAGGGCAAATAGTATAGCATGGATATGAGATAAGATAATTGTGAGGTCTAGGAGTAGGATGAGAAAACATAACCATACTATTCATTTGAGGTCTGATAGTAATAGGTGGTAACAAAAACTAAAACATGTAACAATAAGGATCATAAAATTATTATTTACTAAGTTCTTGACTGATATAGGATTTTATATTTGCCTTTAAATTATGTATCCATGGGATTCCATACATGCCAAATATTTTGCATGTTATAGGCAAGTATCATGTAAATAACACCAAGGAACTTTGAACTAAAAAATAATAGATAGATTCAATCACCATGATCATGATGACTATGGAAATACTAAAATAAGGAATCTAAAACCCTAATAGGGATGCTAAAATAGAAGGAAACCATAGGGGCAAGCTAGGATTTTGGCAATGTTTAACAATAAATGGGTTCACCAATATATTTAATCAAATTTGGGAATTAAGAGAGTTTTCAATCTTAATTGGAAAAACTATTACGTAAAATTAGAATGCTACATATATGAAATAAATGAAAAAAATTGATTTGAAACTTGCTAAATTTAGAAATATTCTAATAAGGGAAAATACTAGAAGGAAACAACTTAGCTAGAAAACAAGAATGTGGGACTGCAAGTGTAACTATGAAATCAACTATGTGATTGTGTGATGATGTTGTGAATTAGGAAAAATGTATAACTTAGATTTGAGATAAAGATATTAGAATTGGATAGGGGTGGACTACATTGGTGTCCTTAGAGCACACTAGTCTCTTGTGAGGATTTACTCTCTGTGATTGATATGACATGTTCCCTTGAATTGCATGTTCTATTTGACTGTGTGGGAGCTCTTGATCTATTAAAAAAATAACTATATGAATTATTCTTCACTTATAACCCTAGCTCAATTGATCATGACTGATAAACAAATAAAATGGAAAAATAGGTTATTGATTGAATTTATGCTAGACCTCAACACCCAATTTATTAAGCATTGCCTACATACCAATACTCCAAAGAGGTATCATAATTTGTGTGTTTCTCCCATGCTATGGTGATGTGGGTAAAAAATGTTAAATGCTAGTGTAATCCTGGTGTGATTAAGTGATTCAATGGTGACCTGTCACCTTAGGAATGTACACATACTTAGATCAAGTCTACTAGGGTTGTGTGGAATCTATATTTGAACAAATAAGTGATTTTATTGCAATGTACAGTTAGATATTCTAGTTTTTTTCAATCATCTGAGCCTGTTATGCAAAATGACTTAAGAATGTGGATTTATGGTGTTCAATTAGGAATTCCTTTACATACAAATTTTTAAACATATGTGATGAACCATTGCATGAGTTTGAATTTAAGTAAAGAGTCATTGTTTTATGGGAGGATGTGGTTGGAAAAATTAGACAGAACTAGGGAGTAGGGTAGTCCAAACGGGGTGGCCTTGTATGGAGAGCATAGACAAATAAACTAGAGTTGTGGATCAATTTTAAAGTGAATTTAGGTTGTTTGTAATGTGGAATAGGAATATTTTATGATCATTGGTTGCTTGGAGAAAAGGTTCATCCATATAGAAGTGAAGGAATGATGGTCAAGAACCACGGGATGAGATATTAGCTAATTATGTATAAAGAGTGATCATAAGTACATTATTTTAGCAATAAATGTTAATTTATGTGTCTATATTAATTTTTCATTAACTAAAATTTATATTCATAAGTCCCTCATTTTAAGTTGGGATGTTGAGATAAAAATATGATAGGGTATAAATGTTCAAGATTTGCATGCTAACATTACAAAAATTAAATACAAAAGGAATCATTCATGAAACACTAAACTCTCTATAAAGAATAATGCCCAAGAACAAAATAATATATTCATTATAAAGATTTTCTAGATTAGTCCCATGGTGAAGAGTTCATGGGTTACACTTTCTCAGCCAAATAATATTTTTTCCAAGGCTTTGCTTCCTTATGTATTTATCTAATAAGAAATCTATTTGGCTTCCCATTATGACTATTTGCCTTCTTCATGACTCTTCACTTTTATTTTATCTCTACATATGATTTTAATCCTTTATTTATAATGGTAATTTATAATAAATTCACTTTCCTACACCTATGCTAGTACTCACCTAGACAAAATAGGATCTTGCCCTGAGAAACTTAGAAAAAAGGCCCTATATAATCAAGTGTTAAAATTTTGTTCCATTATAATGCATTTGCATTAAGCTATCTAACTATTTTAATCCTTTAATTTCTAACTAGTATTGGATTTAATTTTTGGACCTATGTTACCCTCAACCTCTCATGCCTGACCTTCATGCTCTTCTACAACTAACTATTTTTCTCATCCTCTCATACCAAAACTCCATGCTCTTATATAACTAACTAATTTCCTCATCATCTCATGCCAGAACTCCATGATCTTATACTTTAACTACTAACTAAACTATAAGATCCAAATGCATTTATAATATTCAAAATTAGTAAACACTTTTTATTTTGACCTCATGAAGAGAATACTCATCATATTATAAAAAGGTTTGCCTATCCTAGATGATCATATAAAGAGCAGATATTAGAGAATAAAGAAATACCATCTCAATGACCTATATATGAGCTCAAGTTTTGTAGGCTTGAAAAATTCTCAATACATTTCAAAATTACTAGTTATTTGTTGATTATTATAATCAACCAATTCATCATTAGTTGCTTAAGAAATGAGATCTACTATTATCTGCACACATGGACACATATTGTTGCTTATTCTATCTAATTTATATAGTATCTATGTCAATGTGAACAATGTTGGTACAGTTTAAAAATGCTTCTAGTTTACTAGTTACTCTATCTTCAAAATGTATACCAAAATAAATTAATAGATTAGCCTTATCTATTACATAATTTTCATAAACATTACCATTCATTCCTAGCATCTCAAAGTGTCCATCATGGGAATGATGGAAAATAAAAGAAATCCCAAACCCATTAACTAGCCACTAAAATGCCTGTATAATCAACATAAAGGGTTGGTTTCTTTTAATTATATATCAAACACATAATCTACTTTAAGTGAAGAATTTGAGGAGTTTTTGGTTATCTTTGAACATACACATGAATTTTGAATAGGTTCTTGGCCTCCTTTAAATTTCCATGCTTAATATACAAGTTCATCTAAACCACAATCAATAACACATCACTCTTCATATCCTTCTACCTGAGCGTAGTTATGTCAACTTATCACATTAGTCAAATTGTTAACTCTAATAATTGAATATTATTTATTACTCACTTGAAATTATTGTTAGTGTAAGTTTTTATTCCATTTAATAGTTTTTGCCTACACATTTGTTTATCTTGTTTAGGTGTCTTTTTAGGTCACTGTGAAAGATAACTCCATATTCATGAGGATGTGAGGACACATTTATATTTCACCTATATAATGTACCTTCCTAAAATTTTTATGGATAATTCTTCTATTGGTAATAATAATACATCTGTGATTTTTATTTCAAATCTTCTTCTATCTCATGCTTAATTTCACTACTACATTGGTAATTTCTTCATGCATTCCTATCCAAATTGATCCTCAATTGTGGCTTACTCTGACATGGTATCAAAGCATTTATGGTAGCTGAATGCAATTGTTCTTATTGTGAAATATTAATTGTTAGATTTCATGTCACAGATCTTCTATTCGTTAACCTAACATATTGAATATTCACCCTTTCCTAGATTTTGCTCTTCTTATAGGGTCCTTTACTAATCCAAATTCAAAAAAAGAATAAGAGAAAGGTGTCTCTTGCTAGTCATATTTTACTTGGTAGGTTTTCATGCAAAAAATATAACACCATTAGATTTATAATATTTCAAACCTAAGATCAACCATAAACATGACCTAGTTTTGTGACAGTTAATTTTTGCCATTTTTGGAGGGTTTTAGGGCTTTTTTAGTGATTTTAAGCAAATCCATACTATTCAAGGTCTTCAAGGGAAACATATTTCTAGGTTTTTTCTTGGTTTATGGAGATCCTTAGTGGGTCTTTGGTAGATTTTAGAGAGTCATACTAGATCTAGATTTTTTAGACTTGGAATAAAATTCAATCCTATTTTCACTTCTCAAAACTCTTGACTGCTTCTGCAGTCCCCATCTCTGACAACTATAGGAGGTCCTCCTAGTTTTTAGCCTCCAATCCTAATGTTATAGAGTTTTAGGTCTTTTTAAAACCTATCAAAACTTACACATACATGATCAAATCACAATCTCAAAATTAGAGTCTCGATCTGCATCGAAATCCCTAAACCCCAATGAGTGCAAGGTCAAGATGCATCTATGATGGAAAGTTTTGGAATTAGAACTATCAACTATTGGAGTATTCCAAAACCCTAACATTGTGATTATTGACTACAAAATTAATTTGAAACCCTGACATTGAGAATATTGACTATTAGAGCAATCAAAAAAATTAATGACTATAGAACCCCACTACAAGTCTGACATATTTCTCTAACTATAGGAAGGGTTGCGAATTCTAGCATAGAGACTTCTAGTTGCACATGCAGTCCTTAATCTTTATTGTAATCAAAGATTACAACTTAGCTAATAAATCCCAATGATTATAGGGTTGCTCTAAAATTTTATTGATGGTCTATAGTATGTCAAATTTAAACCTATGAATTATGACACTATTCATTAGGAAATTTGGAAAGATAAGGGCAAAGCATGTTCACATCCTTGGAGCCTTTTTCTATGCCTTCCATCTTTTTGGGTGATGATACTTCTATAAAATTTAGTGGGAGAGGATTTGTTGAATTTATTATGACATAACACACACACACACACACACACACACACACACACACACACACACACACACACACACACACACACACACACACACACACACACACACACACACACACACACACACACACACTCACTCACACACACACTTACACACACACACACACACACACACACACACACACACACACCCTATTTAAAAATTTTCAAATAGGGGCCCAATATTAATTGAACATCTTTTGGAGGTCTTGTGAAGTGGAACTATATAATATAGAGTTTTGAAAAGCATGAATTCAAAGAATTTATCTGATTATTTAGAAATTCACTCAACTATCATGGTTTTTGGACTGTTTGCTTAATACAATTCATATCTTGTTTACAGGGTGTTTTTGAAGATAAAAGGAATTAGATATGTCTCTAAGCCACACTATATGATTTAATATTTACCTTTAATTTTCTTTAAGTATTTATATACATGATTTGATTTATGATTTGTATGGATAACTAGGTGGACATGTTATGTTATTTAGTGGGTTTGTTGTCTAAGTTATGTCTTTTAAATAAAATATTTTGCACTTAGGCATTTAATAGATCATCTTGGGGTTCATTCTTGCCACACCTCATCATTTCACTCATCTAGATAACTAGTTATAAAAGGTAAAAGTCATCCCATCCTACCAAAGATGAAATTAGAATTATCCTTTGTATAAGCGATCCTAGGCAAGCAAAGCACCGAGAACCATCCTTGTATCATCATTATTCTAGCCCAAAGATGATGTTAGAATGGAACTTTGTATGGATGATCCTAGGAAAGTAGATCATCGAGATCCATCCACATGTCATCATCTCACTAGCCTAGAGATGATATAAATATGAGCCCTTGTACGAATGATTCTAAGTAAAGTGTCAAGATTTGTCCACATGTCATCATCCTGTTATCCTAATAACCTAATGGTGACATCATCATGAACCCTTGTATATATACTTCCAAGGAAGTGAACCATAAAAGGCCATCCACTTATCATCCTACTAAATTATGGCCTAAAAATTAAATTACAATAAATAACACCTTAGCCATCAACAAAATAATGACATATAGACATGTGTCCTTCCCTTTGAATACATGTGAGTGCACATCAAAGTTACCATTACTAATTTTGAAAGAGTATAAAAGAGACTTTTGTCATATTAATATGACTAAGAATCTAAGAACATGCAGAATAAGCCAAATGACATTAAAAAGTCATGAAAGTTGATTTTTATGAATTTGAAATGAAAAGACTAGGCATGAAAAAGAAGCCAAAGTCATTGCAGCCATTAATTCACATGAAGAAATAAATTTATGCATTGAATTATGAAAATAGATGCTACTAAAACCATATATTTAAAATTTCCAAGCCTAGTTATTTACATTACTTTAAAACATCCAACTGTGCACTATGAATCTAGAGATATCTCATGATGAATAAATTTATGAATTTTCATAGAGCAAAGGATTTTCAAACTAAAGATTCAATGGTAACCATCGATTGCATTCCAGTTCCCTCTACATAATCTATTTTAGGGTTGAATAAATATATAGATACAACCTTTGATTTGGCATCTCTAAACCATAAATTTAAGCATTATTCTCCCATTTGGGATATGGTTGAGGTAGCCATAAAATCAATGGGTCTCCACAATGTAAAGACCAAAATTAAGGTAATGTCATAAATAGACATATTATTTGATTTATTTATGAATCAAAAAATTTATGAAAAGATACTACACTTTAGGATAAACAAAACACTAGTTATATATCAGTGAAAATGACTTTAAGAATTAATACAAACATCTGATACTTGAGATGTCATATAGGTAAGATAAAATAAACACATGATTTATCAAAAATAATATTAGCAATAAGTTATATGAATGAGATGGTATCCCAAACAATTTTTTAGTCCAAATCCCACCTCCACCATTCCTATCATTATCTTTAGTCTAGGGGTAAGAATTATTATGGCCCTTTTGAAGAGGATATATGGTTTTTAAACCATTGCATATGTTAATGAGATATGGGTAACTTTTTTGGAATTGATTTTGACATATAATAAGGTCATTAAAATTAGAGAGATCATTATTTACAACTTGATCTTAAAATCAACAATCTTGGAAGTTTTCCAGATGACAACTTCTACATGATGTCATATGTAGTGGATGCTATAACTAAAATGGTCCACTCACCATTTTATTGACCCCGATAACCATATGTAGAGTATCCTCATAATAAGATATGTGATGAATTCAAAATTTTCCATATCCATAGGTTTAGGAAAAACATGAAAAGGATAACTAGAAACTTTTACCCTATGGTTTATCAATCTATTTATGAAAATAATATGCCTAGATTGGCTTACAAAATAAATAAATCTATTTAAAAAATGGGTGATTAATGGTTATACCTAGAGTGAAAAATAATCATAATAGAAGGTACTAGGACACACCTATTATACCTAATAAGGATTATGGCATATAAGGTTGTTGATCAAGAAATTACTGATCAATTGGTAGACAATGTTGACATTGAGCTAAGGAAAGTAAAGTAGGTAATTGCCCATCCCACCCTTCTCAGAATTGACAAAATATAATACATAAGAGAACCTAAAAATTATTGGAAAAATTAGGACACATTATGGATTCACATGGGTGCCCTATAGACAGTGAGGCCATAGAGGGAATGTCAGGGTTCACCTCAAGAAATATGAAAGGAAAAATAGGATCAACTATGGGCACCAGGCCTATGACCATGATAATATATTCATGAATGTTGAAGATAATTTTGAAGTGGACATTAGGATGTATAAATTCAACATGTCCATGATTGTGGTTCAAAGGATCCAATATGATCCTACTATCACCAAGAAAGATGTTAAAAGGATTTATAAATAATAACGGGTTTCAAAACCCATTCATGGATCCCCTCCTCAAGCAGAACCATAAACAAGAGAAAAAGCTAGCCCATATAGGGTATCTTATACTAAGGAACGAGAGGGGAGTATTATAACTTCCCTTGTACACATAATTGCTATTGTCTCACCACAACACAAAGTTGAAGAAGAAATAATTGCAAGTCTAAGTGGAGAAGCTACAATAGTTTCTATATTGCCTTTGCCTCCACTAAATATAATATAATAGATAACTCTCCTTGATTTCTTGTTTCATGTTTCTATTACTTCTCCTACTTTGTCACCACCATTGGTAATTACCCAATCTCTTAGGCAATCATCATCACCACCTATCATTCTACTAGTGGTGACTGCCCCTCCCACTCCATTACCATCTACCACCATTACAACCCTTCCATTTTCCATTCCACCTTCAATTGGGACAACCTCTACCACTACCAAAATAATATCCACATATACAAAGAAGCCCAATATCCCACTTATATCTCCTCAGAATGTGGAAGTGAAGGAAGAACCATCATAAGTCCTTAAGGAGAGGGATAATAAAAGAAGAGGAACATGAAGATTAGACCCTATCATTATCTATGATAGTGAGGAAGAGGATAAGATATGGAATACTGAGGATAAATGGGCATTAGGGCCTGATATTGAGGAGTCATGGTCCATTAATGAGACCATGAAATCAAACCTAGAATATGTATGGATATACAAGAAAAGTGCCCAGTCCGGAGGAACAAATTTAATATAAGGATTTGAAGAGGTTAACCAAAAGGAAGATAACTTGGTAGATATTTAAATATTGTCAAATAGAGAGGGAGATGAAATAGGAAAGTATATTCTAAATTTCAATCTATAGTGTAGGGGTCATCCTCAATTACATATCCAAGATCTCTACCTTAGATCACAACAATGTCAACTACATTAGATAATATTAAAACTAGTCCTCTTTTGGTTTTAAGTTATATAGGTTCACATTATTTGACAAATTCCTTAATTTATACAATTATAACTAGTGTGACACAATTTTTGCATTCTTTTTTTGAAATAAGCTAGCCCCATGATGCTGCTATATTGCTAATTTTACCCACCACATCACAACCTACTATTGTGGATCCTATGGAAACTATTATTGTGAACATTAGGGTTTCATATACTTTCATTATTGATTATTTACAAAATCTAGTAAGCACCCCAGTGACCTATTCCTTATTTAGTGGGACCAACCCTCAATCCACTAGTCCAAGCCAAGGTGTACATTTTGAGAATCTAGTATCTACTTCTATTTTTGATATAAAATTCACCCATCTTATGACATATACATCAATATAAATGACTATTGGCTGAGCTACACAAATGGAGACACCTATTATTTTAGGGCACAAGGCATAAGGGAAGGCTAAGTACATCATAAACACACTAGTCTAGAAGTAGGTTACTAGCTAAAGGAAGGCTATTTATCATTTTATTGTAACATGGGCATCATCCCCAAAACCTATTCTATCTCTAGGGTCATCCCCTTAAACTTCCCAAAAGGTAAAACTAACTCAACAATCATCACTTACAAAATAAATAGATCGATCAATTGTCTTTAATATTACTTCATGGATTAAGCAATTGCAATAAGAAGAAGAAATAGGGAGATAAGATTTGATAATAACCAAACAACCTAAAATTAAATTCTATTTGATAGGAATACAAACACTTTAAGGAAAATTGTGATGGTTGAAGGCCAATAAATAGAGTTGGAGTAGAGAGAAAATATCTTCTCTCTAACTAAGAGAATGAAGGTAAATCCTTTAGACCCAAATATTATAAGGGAAGAACCTTAAATTTTTTTAGAAAAATAAGAAGGGTTATCAAATAAATGTTTAGAATTTTTGATCAAGCTATGCATAAATAGCTAGAGGTGAGCACCATTCAGGCCCCCAAATAGATAATAGATAATTTATATGGGATAACAAGGAAGCTTTTGATACCATTAATTTAATAAGGTCTACAAAGGCCACCTCCAAAATGAAATGGGGCGAAATTATTTATATGTTTAATAAAATATAATATATTGATATAAAATTGAGTTTCATAAGCCAAATGATAAGAAATAAGGCTTATGCCCACCTCAATTTGATGACAACATCTGAAGTTGCTTGGGTGTAGAATTACATTGCTACAAAGAGGGATAGTATACCAGAATGACATAAATGGATACAAAGATTGGTCCAATAATTTACCAACAAAGAGAGGGAATTTATTTGTATCCTAACATAAGTAATAATCCTTCAAATATGCACCTCATAGGGGCAACTAGTGCCTAGATCCATTTTTGAGAATCTTTTGCAAGTATCATTAGATAGATTCAAGGTAGAGATTAAAGGTATGATGTATAAAACCAATGATGCGATAATGCAACTAGTAAATTTTATGATAATTAATATTATTTGGATTGAATCACTGCATGCTGGGGTTAGATCTACATTATTTATACACAAAAAATTGATGGAAAAGCTTCCTCAGTTATTCAAAAGAGATCTGTTTAATTTTGAGACCATAATGATTAATTTTTAGGTGAGTCATGAATTTTATCTTTAGCTGGAGGTAACTAAATAAGCAAGTATGGTAGTAGGGATCATGCCAACCCCACCTCAGATTGCTCAAGTTCCTAAATATGCATTGGTTCACACTCAGACTGGGCCAACTTATGTCCCATTTTCAACATCCACTTTGGGCTCATTATCAGTTACAATACCTATTTTAGTTGTATCCCTAGTTGTAATTTTAATTTCTTCCATGTCAACTTTTACATCTGCTATATCATAGTTTAAATTATTCTAGAAGTGCCACATTAGCACCATATAATTATACATATGTACTCACATGTTGATTTGATATGGAATTATTAATTCTAGATTTATTTAACATGTATAATTGTATTCTTAGATGAAGAATTCTATATTGAGCGACCAATGTTGTACATGCATATTTTGCATGACATTAGCATATAGTGTTATTTTTGTAATTTTATTATTAGAATTCACTTGAGAGATGAGGCCTTCCCCATCCCAAGATTATATACTTGTATCCTCTTATTTCACCCAAAGAAGAATTTTGGCTGTTGAGATTAATAGAAAATTTTGAAAAAGTTCTGTAACCTTAGTCTTGAATTGAAAATCTTGATTCTTCTCAAAATTATGGATTGTGTAAGAAGTGATATCATTATGGTTTATTAGTATTTGGTTGTGTATGAGTTATATTTTATTTATAGTCATTCATATTAAGCTATAGCTGATTTGTATAACTTTTACATATTAATTATAATCCCCCTTGTAGATGTGTTATTATAGTCTAACAAATGTGACAACCTTTGATTTCATGTGTTTAAGTATGATTTATTTTGGTTCCCTTTGAATCCTAACCATGTTTTATTTTAGTGTTCTATAATAGCTTATAAAAAATACTGGTTTATGATTTCTTATCCTACCTAAGTTCAAGTGCTAGTCTTGACAGGTTTTCATCTTGTGTGGTCCACAAGCCTCCTTTCTTGCCTTACCTTTTCATCTTTTTCAAGTTTATTTTGAAGCCATACCCCCCTTAATTAGAGACATCATCCTTCCATAGAAATCAAGTATATATAGGTTCACCCATATCTAATTCACCAATGGTAAGAAATCTACCTCACTCACTGCTATTCCACCATTAGGTTGTTTATAAAACCCAATACCCCACAACCCATGCATTGGAGTGAATACCTTTTCAGTAATCCTAAAACATTAGAATCTACCTCACAAAAATTTCATGTTCATGTGGTGTGCATAAAACCCACATCAATAGAGTGAACAAAATATGGGGCTAGAAGGAGGGATTGAAACTCTTCTTCTATTTTCTTTTAAAAAGATTTCTAGAGTTATACTAGAAGCATCCAAAAAATTTACAAGGTCAACCTTAAACACTAACTTAATATTACCACCTTTGGACATCCATATATAAATTAGGTCTCATGAAAGAGTTAGGAGAGAACCTTGGGCTCAATCATTCTCTCTAAGTAGGCATCACTACCTTCCATTACTCCTGATGGCCCATACTCAACCTCAACCACAACCTCAAATTCAAGAACCAGTCTAGGGTCCAACTTGGATCACTGATTATGCTATTAATGTTTTAGGAGATATCCATGACTTACGTAGGAACCCTAAGAAATATTTGCCTTCCTTTTCTCAATGTAGAAGAACACATCAAGTCCAACTTAGTTGGGAATATTAAATGTAAACCATGAAGATGTGGCATGCAGGATATTTCCCTTCACATTACAAGATGCAACCATGACTAGTTTCACAATGTCCCAAAAGGTTCCATTACATCTTAGACTGATTACCAAGACACCTTCTTGACATAATTTAGCTAGGTCACTAGTGCAAGTATTGTTTATCAACATTTTTCAAGTATGAGGAGAGAGAGAGTTGAATGAGCCAATCTGAGTCTTTATTGTTATGTTTAAATAGATGTATATTAAAATTTAGACTACTGACACACCTAATGAGGATTTATCTCTAGAAATTTACAAGAATGCTTTGGACCCTGTGACTGTTATCTTTCTATACAAAGTTATTAGTATTGATATATTACCATTAGATTATGCTGAAGCTATCAATATATATAAATAATTAAACCCTCAAATATAGTGTTTGGACCCACTCAATCTTAGTCCTATCTTTTTAGCTTTCAATCCAATTCTAAATACAAATCAAAACACTGTGGCCTAAAACTAGAACTTGGTTTATAATCAATTACCCTTAACCCAAGCCCTACCTAATCAACACCTTGGCTTCCTGAATAACTCTATGTCTAATCATCAAAGCCTACATCAATCATTGATACCATTTAATAATAATATAACACATGCTACTAATTTTTATTCCATAAAAATATAATTGGCATCAATATAAATGATGATCTAAAAATTAAGCAATGAGTTTCTGAACATACATAAATACATGGGTATTACTAAAGGCTAGAACACCAATCAAAGCTTTAGATTCTAGAGATATAACAAAACTTTCAATATGTTTTGAAATAATCAAGAATAACAAGTCCCATCTAATAGGATGATAGAGATCAATATTATGGAAGTAATCCTTCTTAATTGGTGTAGGGTTCATAACACTATGCAACATGGTGTGCTCAATTACATTGAATTATACATAGCCTTCAATATATTCTATAAGGAGATGGATAAATAAGAAGGCTTTGCACATCAAATAGAACCTTCTTCCTCTATTGATCTAATAACTCTAGTACAACAATGGTACTTGATACCTATGATCTTCCATTTACATAAGAAGATGATAATGAATTAGAGGATAATATAGATGAAATCCATGCACTCCAATAGTTTTAGAGAAAAAAACTACAACCTGAGGATAAAACAACCAATTACCACTTTAACACCTCAAAAAAATAATATTATTACTCCTCCAAATTCTTAGGCTAATAATAACCCACCTCCCCTTAAGAGAGATAAGCAGTTATAGAGAATATAACCTCAAAGTAGGGCTAAGTACAATTTTTTTGAAGACATGAAGAATATTAAGGCCAATATCACCCTACATGAACTTTCTCATAACATCAAATAAAAGGAATTTTTACTAAAGGACGTAACCAAGAGGTTCTCTACATCAGATAAATCTAAAGTTATGCACACCAATGTGATTGTATTTAAAGATAAACTTGAAGTACCACCATTTATACTAACTATCTTAATGTTTGGAATGATTGTGCATAACTGATTGGTTGACTTGAGTGCCTCGGCCAATGTGATGATGATAGTTATATGCCATAAGTTAGGCTTAACCCTTGACAAGTCAAAGAGAGTGGTATTATAATTAGATAAGTCTTTGGTCCCATGTGTTAGAGAATTAATGAACATGCACATTAAATTGGAATCTAAGACATGTGTGCAACAAACCATCAACATCTTGGTCATTGACATTTTATAATCCTATGGCTTATTACTGAGTCATGATTTGTCCAAGACTTTGAATGGATACATGGCCACTAAATTCTTGCACATATGGTCTCCTTAGAAGGGGGTTGGAAACTAGATTTGAGTAGACTATGAACCTGAGATGAGACATCTAATAATTGAATATAATACCATGAATGAAAAGATAGACTTTGTATCTTTTCATGCAAGAATATACAAATTTATCACTAGATAAGAACATGCATTGAATGAATAAGAATTTGAAGATCCATCTCAGTTATGGACTCTTCATGTCGATGAAACACTATTAAAACAAGGTTTTATTGTTGGTGTGGCCCAAAAAAATCCAAATGGAAAGAAGTACCTATCTAATTATGGGTTTTAGTTTCCCTACACCAAAAATGGAGAAAAATATGAAGCTCTGATCCTTAGCTTGCAGTTTTACACTCAAGCACAATGTAAAATTTCTATAGATCTTTGGTGAATCTAAACTAATGGTCAATCAAATCAGGAATAAGTATCAATTTAATCTCATTTACCTAAATAAGTAAAATCACAATGCTTAGGAATTGATTAATTCCTTTGAAGGGTTCAACATCAAATCCATCCATAGAGAGCAGAACTAGACAACCAATTTAATAACAACCTTAGATGCTAATATAGAACTACTCTAGGAGTCAAAGATGTAGAAGTTTTCAATAAAGTTGATTCCTTTCCTATCCATCTTAGATAACAGGGAAAAATACCAAGTGTTTGAGTATGACCAATAGATAGTACAATTCATGAATAACTCTAGAGATTTTGAAGCTCAAATAATAGATAATAAGGATGTTGAACCTATGCATGGTAAAGATATATGAGAAGATGGTGTTTTGTAATTAAAGGAGAGATACATCCATTTGGGCATGGTATCTTTAGAATGAGGTTTTAATCTAGACCTCTAAGCTTAAAAATAAAAACTGCCAAGATCAACTGAATCAACATTTTCTATAGAAAATTTAGGCACTAACCAACACTCTTAGTAGGTGAATGTAGGCATAAGTTGTACTCAAATTGTTAAATAAAAGCTAAAAGACCTACTAGAAAAATAAAAATATGTGATAACATAGACATATAAAGGCCTAAAAGTCTTTGACCCTAGAATCATTACTCACATTAGCTCATTGAATCTAGATCATAATAATTTTAGGTAAAGATAAAGGCCAACTATCTAATTAAAAAACCTCTAATTCGAATAGAAGTACAAAAGCTACTTGAGGTCATAATTGTTTTCCCAATTACATACTCTAATTGGGTAGCTAACTTGGTGCCAATTAGAAAAAGAGCTAAGAAATCAGACTCTGTGTCAATTTTAGGAACCTAAATAGAGCATAAAAGAAAGAAAATTACCCCTTTCCCTCACTAGATGAGGTAATTCAAGTGGTAAGTGGATCAGAGATGATGTCTTTCTTGGATGGATTATCTAACTATAATCAAGGGCTAGTAGAGGTATAAGATCAGATGAAAACTACCTTCACAATAAAGCATAAAACTTTTACATATAAGAGGATGTTATTTGGCCTAATTAATGTAGGAACAAACTTTTAAAGAGCCATGGACTTAATTTTCTAGGGTTTGGTTGGCAAGTGCATCATCATATACATGGATGACCTCATTGTGTTCTCCAAAAATATATACAATCACGTAGACCATCTCTAAAAGGTGTTTGATAGATGCAGAAGGTATGGAGTGTCACTTAACACTCGTATATTTGGAGTTACTCAAGGGGAACTATTGGGCCATATTATAACCAAATATGAGATCTCCATTCATCCATATCAGGTGTATGCTATATCCAAGTTGACATCTCCAATAACAAGAAGGAACCAAAGTCATTCTTTGGTAAGATAAAATTTATAATAAAATTCATTTATATATTTATAGATATTATCAAGACATTAAACGTTATGATGGAAAAAGATGTTAAGATAGAATGGATGAAAAAATCTTAGAGAGATTTCCAAGACATTAAAACTGCCATTACTCAAGCCTAGTTCGAATTAGTCCATATTTTAGTCAGAATTTTTATCTCTACGCATTTGATTTAGAACATACTATGGTTGTTGTGCTTACCCAAAAGTTAGAATGAAATGAACATCCTATTGCCTCTATGAGTACCAATCTGAAAGATGCTAAGTTAAAGTACTCTATGATAGACAAGTAAATTTATGCCGTGATTAAATCTATAAATAAATTTAGGCACTATATTATATGAAATAAAACATATGCCATCATTCAGAATCCTACTATCAATCTCATACTTGGACAAGATGAACTAGGCAAAATAAGAGAAAAATGGATGGGCAAACTCTAGGAGTCTAACCTTGAAATTAGGCCAGTTATTATGGTAAGAGGTTAGGGGATTATTCAATTTATGACCAAGACTGATCCATGAATCAATGTTGAACACATTAATGAGACTTAGGTAATAGGTAATGAATGGTACAATCAAATAATCCATTACTTACTCACATGTATGTGTCCTCCTGAATTAAATAGGGAGCAGAGATGAGCACTCAGGTTCAAATAGGCTCATTACTTAATCAAGAAAGTAGTCTTTTATACAAATAACTATAAATCCATCTATTTGAGATGCTTCAAAATAAGTAGCTACAAATATCTTGAATAACCTACATAAAAAAATAGGTAGTGGGCCTCCCTAAGAAGAACACAATAACTCATAAGATTTTGAGAATGGGATACTATTGGCCTATAATCTTAAAAAACACACAAAATCATGTTAGGACTTGTCATGACTTCCAGGTATTCAGGAAGAGAGAAGTAAATGCTGCCACATGTTTACAACCAGTCATTAAAGGACATCTCTTGGCCCAATGGGGTCTTGATTTATTGAGTTGATAAACCCAATCTCTTCAACAAGACACAAGTTTTTCCTAACAACTATTGACTATTGTACCGATTTGACAAAATTTATATCCACCAAGAATTATAAAGCAATCAATGTTATCAAGTTTTTGGAAGAAAATATATTGACTAGGTTTAACACTCCCATTTCCCTAATTTGAGATAATGGTCCAACTTTTCAATCTTTGAAATCTATAGAATAAGCCTATGACAATAAAATCATAATCAAGTTTTCTTTAAACTACTACCTACAAGGAAATAGAGTAGTTGATTTTACCAATAAGAATATGATGTATGTCATTAAGAAGTAGACATAAGATAGACACAAAGAATGACACCTTTTATTAAAATATGCACTATGGGCAGAAAGAACTAGGCACAAGTAAGCCCTTAAGGCTTCACCTTTTCTATTGGTGTATGGACAAAAACCACTCTTCTCTATTACTCTCAAGATAACAATGTACCAATTTATACAAGATTATATGGGATACTATGAAAGAGTACAATTTAAACTATTAGACATAGTCCATGTGGAGGATGTAACAATTGGAGCAATACACAACTTTAGTAAACATTAGGATATTATCAAATTATGGTTTGATAAAAGATCTAAGATCAAGACCTTTAGGAACTCAGACTTGGTTCTTCTATGGGATAAATCACATGAGAAGAAGAGAAAACATGATGAATTAAATAATTTATAGATTGGACCATATCAAATATCAGAGATCCTAAGTAAGAATGCCTTCTAGTTGAAAGACCTACATGGTAACAACCTCACCTTTTTGGTCAATGAATAGTTTTTAAAGCACTACTTCATGACTGCTCCAACTAGAGACACATCTGAGTAAAATGCAAATGGAGATTTAGATTAGGAGTAGATTAGATTTCCTACTTTATACTTTCTAGATTAGACTTGTTACTTTATATAATTAATTTCCCTCATTTTCTACATTTTGCTTTCAGTAGATTAATTATGTGCTTTCTAGATGAATTTTTTAAAGTTTCAAAATAGACTAATCAATTTTATACATTGAATTCAAAGAGACATGACAAAAACAAGGGGATAATATATAAGGGTGAATAATTGTTATTTATAAGGGTTTATTATGATAGTACCATATTATATGGGATTGAGGTATGTGATGTGATTGAGCTAGGTTATGCCTAGGTTGAATAGGGTATTCAAAATTATGGGATTTATTATGATATACTCATGTAAATTTTAGAAATAATTTTCATTTCCAAATATTAATTGCACTATTTCATGCTAAAACTTGGGTGAAAGTTAATAAACATAAAAATGGAGACACATTGATTGGGACATATTGACAAAATAAGTTTTCTTATACATACACCTAGCCAATTTTGGTTCCCAACCCTTCTCTATCTGGTGTGTGTGTGTGTACAAAATCTTACAAATTGAGGAAGTAGGAGTCTATTTTAGAGTTTGGTCTTATTTATTTCTTTCTTTGTTGGAGCTAAAGTTTTTTCATGATACATTACCAAAATTTTGGGTTCTCAAAATAATCATGAGTATTTTCCCCCTATGAGTTACCATTTGTTGTGCCCTAACACACACACAAACACCCCATTTTAAAATTTTCAAATAGAGACCCAATATTAATTGAAAATCCTTAGATAGTCTTCTAAAGTAGAATTCTATAATATAAAAGTTTGAAAATCATGAATTCAAAGAATTTATCTGATGCTTTAAAAATTTGATTAACTATCATGGTTTATGGATTGTTTGCTTAATGTAATTCACAGGTTTCATCTTATTATTTACAGGGTGTTTTTTAAGCTAAAAAGAATCAAAGTTGTCTCTAAGCCATACTATATGCTTTACTATTCGCATTAATTTTTCAAGTGTTTATGTACATGGTCTAATTTATGATGTATATGGCTAACTCTAACATGTTATGTTGTTTAGTGGGTTTGTTTTCTAAGTTATGTATTTCAAACATAATATCTTGGATTTAGGCATTTCCTAAACTATCTTGAGGTTCATTATTTACACACATAATCATTTTGATCATCTAGAGCACCAATTAAAAAGGGTAAAAGTCATCCCCACCTCCTATAGATGACATCAACATGAAACCTTGTACAAATGATCCCTATCAAGCAGGGTGAAAAAAGCCATCCATGTGTCATCATCCCACTAACCTGAAGATGATGTTAGCATTGACCTTTATACAGATGACCCTAGGTAAGTGGAGTATTAAGATCCATTCACTTGTCATAATCTTACTATCCTAAATATGATGTCAATATGAAACTTTATACTAATGATTCTAGGCAAGTGGAGTGCCAAGAGTCATCTACATGCCATCATCCTGATAGCTTGATAACTAGATGATGACATCACCATAAAACCTTATATGGATAATTTCAAACAAGTAAAACATGAATGGTCATCCACTTATCATAATCCTACTAACCTATGGCTTGAGGAGTAAAGTATAACATATCACACCTTAGCCATCAGTGGAATAATGGCATGTAAACATGTGTCCTTCAAATACATGTGACCAAAAATAAAAGGTACCATTGCTAAATCTCAAAGATTGAAAAAGAGACATTTGTAATATTAAGATGACTAAGTATCTAGGAACATTTGGAAGAATCCACATGGTATTATAGAGGCCATTGAAGTTAGTTTTTATGAATTTTAAATGAAAAGACTAGGTAGGGAAAAATAACTAAATTTATTATGGCCATTAGTTCATACAAAGTAATGAATTGATGCATTGAATTCTCAAAATAAATGCAACTAAAGTCGTATATTTAAAATTTCTAAACCTAATTAATTACATTTATTTCAAACATCTAAGTGCACACTATGAATCTAGAGATCTCTCATGATGAATTTTTTTTTGAATTTTCATCGAGCAATGGCTTTTCAAATTTAGAGATTCAATGGTAGCCATAACTCATATTCTAGTTCCCTTTACATACTATATTTTAGGGTCAACCAAATTTATAGATACAACCTTTGATTTAGCAGCCCTGAACCATAAATTTAAGCATTATTCTACCTTTTGGGATAAGGTCAAGTTAGTTAACCCTTAAAAAGTTGATGATTAGTTATCCATATTCACATAGAGATACATAGATGACCTACTGGCCATCAAAACAAGGGGTCTCCAAAACACAACAACCATACCTGAGGTAATTCTATTCATAGACCTCTTGTTTGATTTATTTATGTTTTTTTTATATAAAGGTACTATACTTTAGGCTAAGTAAAACACCATCTACATACATCAATGATAATTCCTTTGAGAAGTACTACAAAATTTTGGTGCTTGAGATGTCATACAAGAAAGATATGATCAACACATGGTTTCTCAACAACAATGCTAGTAATAAGTTACAAGAATGGGCTAGTAACCCAAGTAATTTTACAATCCAAGGTCCCACCTCTGCCATTCCTATCACTATCTTTAGGCTAGGGTTAAGAATTGTTATGGCCTTGTTGAATAGGATATATGGTTTTTCAACCATTGTATATGTTCATGAGACATGGGTCCCTCTGATAGACTTGATTCTAACATCTCATAAGGTAATATAAATTAGAGATATCATTAGCTCCAAATTGATTCTAAGAATCAATAATATTAGAAGTCTGTCAGATGGAAACTTCTACATGATGTTACATGTAGTGGATGCTATGAATGTAATGGTCCACTCACCATTTTAGGGACCATTGAAACCATCCATAGAATATTTTTAGAATATGATATGTGATGAATTAAACATTCTCCACATCCAAAGATTCAGAAAAAACATGAAAAGTCTAACTAAAACATTTTACCCTATGGTTTATCAAGCTATTTATGAAAAGAATATGCCTATATTGTCTGATCAAATAAAGAAATCTATTTAGAAAATGGGTAATTACTGGTTATACCCAAAGTGCACAATAATTAGAATAGAAGGTACTAGGTCACATAACTTGTACCTAATAAGGATTGTGCTAGATAAGGTTGCTAAGTAGGAAATTACTGCTCAATTATCAGAGAGTTTTGACACTAAGCTAAGGAAAGCAAAAAAAGTAGTTGTCCATCCCACCCATCTTAGTATTAGCAGACCATATTTACATAAGATGGGAATACCTATAATTTTTTTGGAAATTATGATACATTATGGATTAACATGGGTGACCTATAGATAATGGGACCATAGAGGGAATGTTATGAATCACCTCAAGATATATGAAAGGAAAATTAGAATCAACTATAGGCACCAATCCTATGACCATGGAAACATTTTCATGAATGCTAAAGATGATTCTGAGGTGGCCATTAGGATGTATAGAGCCAACATGTCCATGACTATGGTGTGAAGGATCTTATATGATCCTAATATATACAAGGAAGATGATAAAGTGATTGAGAATCATCAATGATTTTTAAAACCCATTCATGGACTCCCTCTTCAAGCAAAACCAGGAACACGAGAAGAAGCTAGCCCATCTAGGGTAGCTCATACTAAGGATATAGAGGGGTGTCTTCTAGTCTCCCTTGTACACACAATTGTTACTAATGTATTTTATATGTTGCCTTTACCTCCACTAACTATAACACAACATGTAACTCTACCTTCATTCTTGTCTCATGTTTCTATTACTTCTCATCTATTGTTACCACCATTAGAAATTCTCTAGTCTCCTAGGTAATCATTATCACCACCTATAATTCCACTAGTGTTAACTACCCCTCCCACTCAATCACCATCTACCACCATTACAACCTCTCCATCTCCCATTCCATCTTTAATTAGGCTAGCATTTACCACTACCAAAATAATAATCACATATACAAGGAACCCCAAGACACCACCCATCTCTCCTTACAAGGTGGAGTTGAAGGAATAACTAGTAAAATTCCCTAAAGAGAGGGAGGATAAAATTTTAGAAAAACAAGGATCAAACCCTATCATAATATATGATAGTGAGGAAGAGGATAAGTGATGTAAGATTGAGGATGAATGGGCATCAAAGTTTGACACTAAGGAATCATGGTCCATCAATGAGACCATGAATTCAAACTTAGAAGATACATGGATATCTGAGGAAAGTGCCCAATCAGAAGGAACATATTTAACACAAGGATATAAAGAGGTCAATAAAAAGGATGATATCTTAATAGCTACTAAACTATTATTGGATAGAGAGGGAGATGTAATAGGAGAAGTAGAGTCCTAATTGCAATCTTTAGTGCAAGGGTCATCCCTAATTACATCTCCAATCTCTCCACCTTATATCACAAAAATATCAATTATAAAAGCTAATATTATATCTACTCCTCTTTTGGTTATAATTTCTCCAAGTTCACATTATTTGATAACTTCCTTAATTTATTCATTTTCAACTAGTGGGACACATTCTCATTATTTACATTCTTTTTCTCAAATAACCCAACCTCAAGATGATCTTATACTTCCAATTTTACCCACGACATCCCAACCTACTACTGTGGATCCTATGGATTCTAATATTACAAATTATAGGGTTATATATACTTTCATTACTAATTATTTTCAAGATCTAACAAACACCCTAGTGACCTATTCCTTATTTAGTGGGACCAACCCTCAATCCACTAGTCCAAGCCAAGGGGTACATTTTGAGAACCTAGTATCTACCTCTAATTTTGATACATATGTCACCCCTCCTAGTCCATATATATAGATAAAAATTCCCATTATTTGAGATATATAGACGGAGACACCTACAATTTAACTACACAAAGGAAGAAGGGAAGGCTAAGTACATCATAGACACACTAATCAAGAAATAGGTTACTAGTTTGAGGAAATATATTAATAATTTTATTGTAATAGGGACATCATCCCAAAATCATACGATACCTCTAGGGTCATCCTATTTAGCTTCCCAAAAGGTACAACCATCTCAACAATCATCACTTGTAAAACAAATAGAGCAACTAGTTGCCTTGAATGTTCCTTCATTAATTAGGTAATTATAATATGAATAATAAATAGGGAGATAATATTTGGTAATAATTGATTAACCTACAATTAAATTACATTTTTATAGGTAGATAATCACTTTAAGGAAAGTCAAATGAAAAATGTGATGTTTGAAGGCCAAAAAATAGAGATAGAGTAGAGAAAAGATATTTTTATCTTTGACTAAGAGAAGGAAGGTAAATACCTCAGACCTAGATAGGATAAGGGAAGACTCTTAAGTATTTGTACATGCAACAGGATGGGTGATTAGAGAAATGCTTAGAATTTTTGATCAAGCTATGCATAAACAACTAGAAGTGAGCACTATTCAGGCCCCCAAGGAGATAATAGACAATTTACAGGGGATATCAAGGAATTTTTTTGATACCATCAATTCAATAAAGTTCACAAAGGCCACCTCCCAACCAAAATAGGGAGACATTATTTAGATATTTAATAAAATAAAATATATTTATGGAAAATTGTGTTTCATAAGCCAAGTAATAAGAAATAAGGCTTATGCCCACCTCAATTTGATGACAACATATGAGGTTGCTTGGGTGTAGAATTACATTGATGTAAAGAGGGATAATATACTATAATGACATCAAGATATATGGGCATTGGTCCAAAAAATTTCCAACTAGGAATGGAAGCTATTTATATCCTAATATAATTAATAATCCATCAAGTATGCACCCCATAGGGGCAACTGGTGCCCATGCCCATTTTTGAGAATCTTATGCAAGCAATATTAGATAACTTTAGGGCAGAGATTGAAGGTACTATTTATATAATCATTGATGAGATAATGCAATTAGTTAATTTTTTGAGAGATAATATTATTAGGACTGAGTCACTACATGCTAAGGTTAGAGTTGCATTAGATATACACAAGAAATAAATGATAAGCTTTCTCAATTATTCAAAAGATCTCTACTTGATTTTGAGACCATATAGATTGAATTCTAGGTGAGTCGTGCATTTTATCTTTAGTTGGAGGTAGCTAAATAAATAATTGTATAAATAGGGGTCATTCCTACCCCACCTTAGACTATTCAACTTCTTAAATATACATTGGTACATATTCAGACTAGGATACCTTATGTCCCACTTTCAAAATCTACTTCAAGCTCATGATTAGTTATAGTACTTGTTTTAGTTGTAACCCCAATTACAACTTTAATTTAATCCATGTTAGCTTTTACATGTGCTATGTCATAGTTTAAATTCTTCCAGTGGTGTCACATCAAGATCATCTAATTATACATATGTACTCACATTGCTTAGTTGAGATGGAATTGATAGTTATAGATTTATTTAACATGTATATATTGTATTTTTAGATGAATAATTCTATTTTGAGTAACCAATGTTGTACATGCATGTCTTGCATGAGAATAACATACAATTCTATTTTTGTAATTATATTATTATACTTCACTTGAGAGATGAGGCCTTCCCCATCCCAAGTTTATATATTTGTATCCTCCCATTTCACATGGAGAATTTTGGCTATTAAGATTAATAGGAGATTCTGAATAAGTTTTGCAATCTTAGTCTTGATAACAAATCTTGATTTTTCTTCAAATTGTGGATTGTGTAAGAAGTACTATCATTATATTTTTTAGTCTTTGGTTATATATGAGTTATATTTTATTTATATCCATTCATATAAATCTATAGCTGATCTAAACACCTTTTGCATATAAACCATAATCTCCCCTTGTAGATGTGCTATTATAGTCTAACAACCATGAAAACCTTTGATTTCATGTGTTTAAGTATTATGTATTTTTAGTGTGTTATATTAATTTATAATAAATACCAGTATGTGATTTCTTGTCTTACCTAAATTTAAGTACTGGTCTTGAAAGGTTTTCATCTAGTGTGGTCCACAAGCCTCATTTTATGCCCTACCTTTCTCTCCTTTTTGATTTTATTTTGAAGTCATACCCACCTTAGTTATAACCATCATAATTCCATCCATCTCAAGTATATATAGGTTCACCCATCTCCAATTTACCCATGGTAAACAATCTACCTCGCTCACCATTATTACACTAACAGGTTATTTATAAATCTCAATATCTCACAACTCATGCCTTGGAGTGAATACCTTTTTAATGATACTAAAAATTTAGAGGATACCTCTTAAAAATTTCATGTGGTGTGCATAAAAACCACATTAATAGAAATGAATGATCAGAAATTTCATGATGTTCTATGTGTTCTCTTTTTATCCACTAATGCCCTATCTTTTTATTAGATCACTCACATCAGTTCGAGAAAGAGAGTTGAGTTCACACCTAATATAATGGTTATTATGGAATTAAATAATGAATCCATAGTTTCATTTGGGAAAATATATCATTAATCATGATTATATACTTTCTCACATTTTCCTCCTCATCAACCTTCTACTACACTGCTCACTCATTTAGATGGGGTGAGTAAATTATGGCATGAATGATTCGGCCATCTCAACTATCACTACCTAGAGTAACTCATTCATCATGACATGATTTTAAGGTTTACATGATTCAAGTTTTATGATGGTGTTTTCCAAGATTTCATACTTATTAAGCATCCTAAAGAGAAGTATGATAAGGTAAAATC
Organism: Torreya grandis; assembly: GCA_037957365.1. Taxonomy (NCBI): domain Eukaryota; kingdom Viridiplantae; phylum Streptophyta; class Pinopsida; order Cupressales; family Taxaceae; genus Torreya; species Torreya grandis. The sequence goes on along the minus strand of JARHVA010000902.1, from coordinate 181,010 downwards.
ATCTAGAGCTCAAAAGATATTGGTGCTTGTCCATAGTGACATAACTGGTCCATTTCCAAAACTTTCATTCAATAGGAATAAATACATGATTAATTTCATCAATGAATTTTTGAGGTATACTTGGGTGTACCTTATCAAGTATAAATCTGAGGTACTTGATCATTTCCAAAAATTCAAGGTGTTTGTAGAAAAATAGTTAGGTAAATCCATCAAGATTTTTTGCATCGATAATGGTGGTGAGTATATTAGTAACCATTTTGAACAATTAATCACTTCAAAGGGGGTTGAAATATGACATATTATTCCATATAGTCCTCATAATAATGGTATTTTAAAGTGAAATAATGGGCCCTTAAAATAAATGGCCAACTATATGCTACACTCTAAGTCTCTTGCACCTTAATATTAGGCCAAGGCCATCAACTATTCTTGTTATATCTAAAACTGAGTTCCTCATATAGCATTAAATGGAGTCAATACTTTTGAATCCTAGTGGATTCATAAACCCAAAATAAAACAATTTTAAGTGTTTGGATTTCCTATTATAGATTGCATTTTGAAGAAGAACTGTAAGATAATAGAACCTCAAAGTCAGTCTTGCATCTTCATTGGATATCTTAAGGGTGTTAATGGATACATGCTTATCCATCCCACCAATCATGAGTTCTTAGTTGAGAGGAGTGTTCATTTTAAAGAGGGTCCTTTAGACTCCACACCTGACACATCTTCCCCTTAAATGCACTAAGATTTGATGAGAATTTTGATATTCAAATATACCTAAGTAGATTCTTGATGATCCTGATTCTTCTTCTAGTTTTGATGGTGAGAGTAGTGGTGAGGAATCATCTACTCATTCTCATAGAATATATTTAAAGGATGAGAAATTTCCTCTTGAATCTTTGAGAATTAGTCCTATTTGGCTAGACAAACACTACAAAGTGTTGGTCAATGGGTTGGAGATCTGTCAGACACTAGGCAAACCAATTCTAAATTCTATACTACCACACATGATTTCACTACATTTGCATCCAATCCATAATCATTTCATGAGACATCATGTACTCCTAAATGGGCTAATACTATGGAAGAGGAATATGGTTCCTTGTTGAGGAAAAACACTTGGGATTTAGTCCCTTTTCCTAATGAAAGAAAACTTGTTTGATGTAGGTGGATCTACCAAAATATTTTTACAGTAGATGGGTTTCTAGATAATTTCAAATTCTATTTGGTAGAAAAGGGTTTTTCTTAGGTACCTAACATTGAATATACTGAGAAGTTTGTCCCAGTTGCCAAAATTAACTCAATCTGACTCACTCTTGTGATTGATACAACATATCACTGGGATATTCATCATATGGATGTGAAGAGTGCCTTTCTTCATAGTGACCTCAAATAGGAAATATACATGGAATAACTATAAGTATTTATAGAAGATTCATCCTTAGTTTTCAAACTTTGTAAATCTATCTATGGACTCTAATAATCTCCTCAATCTTGGTATTCTAATATGGATGCCTTTCTTCTTTAGCTTGGGTTGACCAGATGCAATTGTGATCTTAATGTCTACATCTTGTGGCATGATGATTCAATATTGATTCTAGCTCTCTATGTGAATTACCTATTGGTTATGAAGTTCTTTATCCACCATCATAACAGTGAAAATTGGTTTATCTAACATTTTTTTAATGATAGACTTGGGCTTGTTTCATTACTTATTCAATATTAAAATTTCTTAATTTGGCTTCAGGATCATTATTTCAAAATCTAATTATGATCTTGATTTGCTTGCACAATTTAACATGGCTAACTATAAGCTAACTCTAACTCCCCTTATGTCTAGTGTGAATCTTGAGGTAGATTATCCATCTCCTTTGGTTGATGGTACTTCACATCGATAACTTATTGGTAGTCTTAACTACCTGATGCACACTAGAATTGATATTTCATGTGTATTGGGCTTGGTCTCTAGATTCATGTAGGAACTGTTGACCAAGTTTGAATTTCTAGTCAAACTAGGGCACCTATAGGCAAAAACCTAATTTTTTGGGTCTAGGTTTACATGGATTTTATAAGGTGTTTAAAGGGTTAGTTAATGTCATTTCATGTTATGCTACCTTTGGTTATTAGTCCCCTAGGTCCATTTATCATTTTTGGGTCATTTAGAGGTTATTTTAAGTACATTTAATGATTTGTACAGATTTTTGGGAAGTGTGCAAGTGTTAAAAGGTAATATAACATTCCATGTGTCCTAAGGAGTCTATATTATCTATCCCTCATTGAAATTTGTTAGGTTGATCAAGAAGGAATAGTTTTCCCTAAAAAATAGGAGCTGTTGGGCACTTGTATGAACTTCCCAAGTCCATCATCAGCCAAAAATGTGGGAAGAGAAACTATTCACCTTCAAAAACTAATTTTAATGTTTTTAATTAAAGATAAAGCAAAAAATATCTTTTGTAACTCATTTTATCCATTGGCATACAAGGAAGGCTTAACTTTAGGTGCTCACCATGAGCCATACAATTGGAGTTGGAGGAAATGATTTTGGGGGTGGATAGGGATCTAATTATAATCCAAATATATAATAAGAAGTTGTAATTTGGTTCTCCCTCCTCTATGAACAATCATCAGCACCTCATGTAGCTTTTTGAGAGTTTGCATTAAAGAGGGGGTCTCTTTTTGAACTTGTTTTAGATTTCATTGATTTGGATTGATGGGATTATCTATTGTAGGTGTTTATAAATGTTTTTAACATGTTAATATAATTCTTATTTTCTTGGAGAGATCAATTATTGAGGTCTCTTATAGTGCTTGCTTCTTGTAGTTTGCAAAGTTGAGTGCAGGTCTGAGTTTCACAACATGGATAGGAGCTTCATGGAGGTTTCAAATTGTTGGGATCTATGTTTAAAATATGTTTCTTTCAATTCAATTATGAAATAATAATTAATTACTTCAAACCAAGTTACCAAGTTGCCTTTCCTTATTTTTTGCCTTGTTAGCAAGTGTACCTATACTTAGCTTCTACAGGGGCATTAAGATATTGTACAAAGGTATGAGTGTTGGAAATTCATGATATAGATCATTTTTGACACTTATCATATCCAAGTATCCTTGATTTCATGCCATGAAGCTAAGATGTTATGCCAAAAAGAAGTTTCCACTTCAAATGAGGACTTGACTATTTTGGGTCAACAATCCCTAAAATAGCCAAATAAGGATCCTAAGGGTTATTTATAATATCATATGTCATGAAAAATATGGTTTTAAATACTTCTTGTTGGATCATATAATAGACATATCCACATGCTACAAACCTACTAATTTTGAGGGAAAAGGAGGAGTGGAAGATGGTTTTTGAAGGCCTCAAAATTGGCAAAAAATCACTGAAACACAGTAGTATAGTCTACAAGATTCCTAAGGGTGATGACACTTGTACCATATATTATGAGTCATAAGCCTTTTCCAAGGAAGGGAAACATTTCCAAACACTCCAAAAAATATCATTGAGCATCTATACAATGGAGAAGCATGTTTTTGCATGAGATGACCCTTAGGCCTATTCCCAGTCCATACAATAGGACAGAGAGATAGTGAGGACAATGTTTGAAAGATTGGCACAATAGGATAGTTCAAGGACTCCTTAAAGAAATATAAATATAAGTGTGAATGATACCAAACTAGATACAAGATAAACAAGCCTTTACAGGGTCATATATGATCCAAATGCTCCAAGGCAACCTATAAGCCTATGAACATACACTTATAGTTAGGGGCAATGAAAATAAATCTCAGTCAAGGGTAAAAGTGATTTTTGAGCCCAAGTGAAACATGTAAATAAGGTAAAATCATGAAAAATTATACTAAGGAGATAAATAAAAATTTTCATGCACATTTAAGGTTAAAAACCCACCTTGAAAACCTATAGCCAAGGAAATGAATGCACCTATAGGAGCAAGAATGGTGACAACATAGTTAGGGCAGGGGTATATTTGTAAGAGACCTAAACATGATTGATGTGTGATTTGAAGATTTATAACATGAAATAAATTATGAAGGGAGTATTTTATATAAGGAGTATGAATAAGAGGACTAAAGGCATAAAAAAAACTCAAAGCATGACCTATAGCCAGGGTTTTAGGGGACTATCTCAGTCCAAATGGGTAGAGGCCTAGTCTTGAGGATGGAGGGTGAATTTGATAAAAAGAGTGAATTAAAACTTGGAAAATGGTAAGATGGAAACCTATATCATATTTTTAACATGTTTTTTAGGTTTTTATAGTGTCTTTAAAGGCAAAAAAATCTCATGGTAACGTACAACAAGCACAAGGCATTGATTTCCTTTATAGGCAGTTTTAGGCCTAATTCTCGGTTCTTAGGACATGGAAGACGTTTGAGAATAAAATATGAAATAAAATTGGTTAGAATTAGTTTTTAAAATAATTAATAAAACATACATGCCATGAAAAATGTCAAGTCAAAACCTAGGCCCTTCAAACATAGTCAACCCTACTTGCCTTCACAATCAACCATCTTTGAAAAGTCTACCTTGCAAATGTGATGAGTTGGGGGGTAAAATGGAGGATTTAGGAGCAAAAATTTGATAAAGAGTACCATTAATAATTATATAAAATTTTAAAATAATCATATTTAATGATAAAATAGGGAAAATACTCACTATTTTATCTCAGAGCAGGGGCTATTTTAGTGTGTACGAACGTGCCAATTTTGGGAAAAATGATGAAATGTTGAACCAAAAGGATATAAATAAAAAATTTATGATTTTATAAGCTTTATGGGACCTAATTAAACCTATAAAAATTTAATTTAGTGTCTGGAAGCATACATGTTGTTCTAACTAAGGAGGTTTGTAGTCAAGGGCGAAGGGAATCCTTAGGCCTAAAAGCCAAATTGGGGGTCATTCTATTTTTTGGTCTTTACCATGCATTTAAATTTATTGTAAAATGTTTTAAGGGGACATTAGATGTTTTTGAGTGATCATAGGTCAAATTAATCCATTGGAGTGTCAAGTTGGGTCTCAAATATCAAGCAGGCCTATTCACAAGGTCTAGGCCTAGTGCCAAACAAGGGTGAGTTTTCATTTTTGGATATTTAGGAGATAATATAAGGATGGGAAAATTATTCTTGGGTTAATATACATGTTTTTGAGCCATTTTTTTGTAAATAAATGCATCATAAGGTCAATTCTTGGCTTAAAAGCTCCCAAACCCTCACGAAAGGTCTAAAATGGCTCAAATGGGCAACTTCAAATGCTTGGAACTTCCATAATATCTTGCATGGGACCTGGATATGTTCAAGGAAGTTTGATAGGGTCATAAATAATCCAAAAATGGAATTTTTAATGAATTAAAAGGTGCCATATTTATGAACAAACACTAAGAAGGCTTGTCACTCTAAAACCCTGTTTGAGACCTAAAGGTGGAATTGAGCCTAAAAGTGACACCAAATGGTGAAATTTGAACCTGAGTTCTGAAGATAATTTTTTAAAACCTTCATTAATATAACATACATGGTTTTTTTTGTATGGATCTATATGGATAATAGGAAAATAGGGCTTGTTTTAACCATTTTTAGTGGTGTGAAGGCTACAGGAAGATTTAGGAAATGAAAAAAAAATTGGGAGGAATATTTAATATTTATTTAAATAAAAAAATTCACATATTATCATAAATAAACCTATAAGTGCTTCAAATATTTCCTTACTTTTAGCTAGTCAAAACTGGTCTAATGCACAAGCTAGAGAGAAAGGAGAAAATCTTCAAGTGAAGTGATTTTATAGGCACCCCTGATGCTTCCAAGGACATGTATGGTATTTAAAATTTTAATTCACTTCATACCATGTATTTTCATGGAAAATTTATGGCATTTTGGAAGCCAAGTGTACAGGGTGCATAAAAGAGTAGTTATTAGGACAACAAATGATGATGGCTCTCTACTAGTTATTTATAAAATACTAGGCATGCATCCAATGCATGGAGAGACATGTATAATATAATACCCTTACATCCCAATAATTTTACCTATCCTAAATCAGTTACAAGATGTTCAAGTAGGCCTAATCACGAAGGTAGTTTTTCTGTGTAAAGAGAGGAGTTGATGCCACTTTGCCTAACTTTGATGACTTGGATTTACACTTGTTGCTCCTAAAATTGAATGATTCAACCCATATCATATTACCATGCATGGATAAATGAAATTATCAGCTTGACACATGTCTAAGTGACCCTTGGACTTCTTTCTCTCTCTCCTTCTCTCAAACTCTATAAGAGTTGGCCATTTTGGCATTTGTAGCGTGATCCACCTAAGTATGGTGAAACCATACTCAATTCTACACCTTATGATAAATAAAATGACTAATTTTTTACCTATATCATGAATTTTCATAGTGTTCTCTACTTTAATATTGAATCTGCTTAGTGAATACTATAGATTCCTTAGCATTGTACTTCATTCTCTCACCTATTTGCAGCATCTTCTTTCAGGGCATGTGAAGTGTTCAAGAGATTTTCATGGTTGAAGTGAGTATTATTTTAATTAGATTCATTAAAGACCTATTTTTTAGTCCTCCTAACCTTTCATATCATCTAGGACCTCATAATGTAGTATTGATGTGAGAAGACAGATTTGAGAAAGAGTATGTTTTAGTTCGTGCATTGGTCTCAAGTGTGGAGTGAAAGTGGTTGGAAGTCATAAAAAATTTGGTGTATCACCTCCATATTTTATGTTTTATTTATGTTATTCTCAACCCTTTTCAACACCCCAAGTTGATAGTATAAGAAGCATGATCTTAAATGTTGCATCAAGGGGAACGAGCCCCTAATCTAGAGGTTCATCTCACAAGTTTGTTCAACCATAAAAAGTGAGATGTCCCCATTTTTCCACTTGGATTAGAGACCTAGAAAAAATCTTCTCATAGGGTTCATCCAAGTGAAAAAAATAACCACATTAGTTACACTAGAAATTAGCTAAGTGTATTCTCCACTACAATCAGGGTACTCATAGTTTTGGGATTCACTATGAATCAGGGTTCAAAATTGACTTGATTGGTTATATAGATTCAGATTGGGCTTGCGATATTCAGAATCATAAGTCTAATTTAGGCTATAGTTTCTCCCTTGGTTTAGGTATGATTAATTGGTCAAGAAAAAAGAAAAATACTATTGCTTTATCTTCTATAAAGGCAAATTATATGGGAGATGTTAATGCTGCCACTAATGCTATTTGGCTTTAGGGTATTCTCACTAAGTTTGACATCTAGTTTTGATGGCCAATAGTCTTCTTCTACAATAAAAAAACATAATTTAGATCCATAAGAATCCAATCCTCCATCAACAAACTAATCATATCAAGATTCACATGCTTTTCATTCAAGAACTCATCCATGAGTAAGTCATTGATCTTCACTACATCGAAAAAACAAATTAAATCACTAAACTACTCACTAAACCCTTCATTGAGAATAAATATCTTCATTTGTAGGCTCTTCTTGGGGTTTGGGTAGGTTTGACATCCTCCTTTAGGGATTTTATGTGTAATTGGGTACATCATCACGCCTTTATTCTAGGAACCAATTTTACTAACCACTTAAGCTTTGCTTAAGGGGAGTGTTAGTGTAGGTTTTTATTCTATTTAATGGTTTTTCCATACACATGTTATTTAACATACTAGGTGTCTTTTTAGGTCATTGTGAAAGATACTATTCATGAGGATGTGAGGACATATTTATCTTTCACCTATATGATGTACCTTCCTAAATATTTTATGGCTAATTCTTCTATTGGTAATAATAATTCATATGTGATTGTTATTGTAAAGCTTCTTATGGATCATGTTTAATTTCACCACTACACATAAGTAATTTATTCATGAATTCAATCCTATCCAAATTGATCCTCGATTATGGCCCACTCTGATAATGATTTCCTATGTATTAAGGATTTTATGATAGATCATAATTATGACTAGGTACATCATGATAAGGTGAATCCCCATCCACATTGTAACCTAACTATCTTTAATGTATGCAAGGCCATTTATAGGTGTAAGGATTCACACCACCCAATCTCAAATTCCTCATTTAACCTTGTAAATTCCTTCTTAATGATTTGATTCCTCTTAGATGCATTGTGGCTCTTAGCTGGCTCATGATGTTCATGTATATTATTATTTGTATCTTGATCTTCAGCTCAGATATATGATCATAGTAATTTGATAATAGAGAATAGGTTAGATCAACTGTTAGTCCATAAAATAATTAAAAAAACACACTAACATGCTAACATATCTAAGCCTAGATCTTAGGGGGAGATTAATGATTAAAACCAATTGAAAAAATAACTAAAATATAGGATAACAAAAATCTCTTACCTTCCTTGAATGATCTAAATGATTCATTATGTGGCTTGCTTATCTTGTGCTCAAAGAGTCTTTGGTGATGGAGTTTTATTTGCTCCTTCTCTCCTTGGTACCATTGTTGGCTTTTGGGTTGATATGGCTTATGATTGTTTGATGGGGCTTGGATCAATATTTTAGAATTATAACACTATTCATATAAATCTTTCTACAAAACATGCATTATAACTCTACTATTTCGAAGCTCTCTTTTCAATAGGTAATGGTTTGTATTTATAGGCTTAGGAACTAACCCTAACTCAAGGTGAGTTAAAGTGTAGTTTGAACATGGAATGGGTTCAAACCTAACCTAAGTGAGTTAATTAACCCCATTAGAGTTAAAATGTGTCAATAATTAATGATTTACAATGAATAGGCATCGATGAGATATTTTGAGATATTTTCAAAGGCTTGACAACTCATAAAAGGTAATCATGAAAAGGTAGGATATTTCATATTTTTGAATTTCCTTTTTTAGAAATTCATTAATTACACATGGATAATTAAACTAGGCATTTAGGTTTATCTTATTAATTAATTCTAATTAGGCTTTTAGCATTTTCAAGATTTGATTTAAGTTCATGTGCCCCATTTAATAGGACTACAAACCAAATTGCATGTTGTGATGCCATAAGATGATTAAAGATGAATTCATGAGAGGTTATTGTTACACATGATATGATACCCCAATTAGGGATGTCTCAACATGATTATGAGCTTTGATTAATTATGCACAAGAAAATTTTGGATATTCAATGATTCCTAGTCTTAATTTGTAATGGTTGGTAGGAATCAGTCTAAAGTCTAGTCGAAGGTCATTGGTGGCTAGTTTTAGGTGTCTAAAGGATCCATATTTAATAATAATGGCATATAAGCTAAAAAAATAAACCACACTTAAAAAATAATATTCTTTTTGAATTATATGAAATTTTTATTCATGCATTTGATCTAATTTTTGAGTTCGTGTCTTAAATGATCTCCACTAATTGATGAACTCCACTTTATCCAAGTAGACTAAGAGGTAGTTTAGCTAAGATATAGAACTGCAAAATATTGAGCCAAATGCCAAATATGTTTCCATAGTGATTTTCAAGCTTATTCCACCCATATTTTTCTATCGTCTCTTCATGGCTTCATTTATCAAATCTGTATGCCAATTGTGATGTCAATAGTCCATTGCTAAAACCAAATTATTTTCCCATGTTGTTTTTAGAACTAGGCTCGCATTCAACCAGAAGCCACACTAAATGTTGAGAGGCAAATATAATATGGTATAAAATGGCCAAGATTTTCAAGCTAACATTACATAAATTAAAAACATAAGGAAACATTCATGAACAAGAAACATTAAACTCTCTATAATGAAGAATTCCCAAAAACAAAATAAGATCTTAATTACAAATCTTTTCTAAACTAGTCACATCACCAAGAGGCCATGGGTTACTCTTTCTCAACTAAACAAAATTATTTGTAAGGCTTTACTTCCTTCTCCATTTTTCTAACAAGAAATCTATTCAACATCCCCTTATGGCTATTTTCCTTCTCTTTGAATATTCACTTTTTTTGGTCTCTACATATGATTTTTATCATTTATTTATAATGCTATTTTATAAAAATTTCACTTGCCTATGCCTATAATAACATGGGATGAGAACCTTTTTTATTGGGTTAACAAGATTGGGTATATTTTTGGATGAACCAATAAAATGGTCAAGTACTTAGGTATTGCCTTTGCATTGAACCCTTTCTTTAAGGATACATGGAAATTTATATATGAAAAAAATAAACAAAAAACAAGGGAGAATTTAAGTTTTCAAAACAATTATCTCTTACTTTAGCATTTACTTCTCTTCTTGATGGCAGTTTTTGTAACACTATTTTTGATCAGTTACATAAGATGGTGAAGGACTTTCTTTAGTATGATGGCACATGTAATATAAAAATACATGCTTCTTGGGATGTATGATGTAAACTTAAAACTCTTTGGGGATTTATAATTAATAATTTATATTTTGAAGGCATTATTCTAGTGGTTAAGTGTATATAAAATTCATTCCATTGTGATGAACTTTGGGGAAGTATTGGTTAAATATAAAATGACTAAAGGTTTTCTTAAAGTTACAATAGAATGGGATTCATACAATTTATTTAGTGGTTGGATTATTCTATATTATTCCTATTAGTGATATTATTTTCTACTCATTATGGAGGTCTTGGGATTCTGTTAAGCATCTAGTGGTTAGGTGGGGTGTGTTACAATAGTTTGATACTAGATGTCATGGATTTAGATCTATTTGGTGGAACCTATCCTATTATAATAAATTTATTTGTATTCTTCAAAATTTTCCCACTAGTACTTGGTTTTCAAAGGTATTATAAAATTTGAAGATATCTATATAAATGGTAAGGCCTCTTGTTTCAAGATTAAGCCAACATTTTAGCTACCAAGTTATCATACAAGAAATTTTTATATTTTGAAAAAGGATTTAAATCCTTTAGGTGTTGATATTGTCATAGAAATTGATGAATCATTTTGGCATAATATTATATGGGTCAAGGGAATCCATTGCTTGGATTTTTTTACCAAAATAACTATATGGAAAACTTTATCTCTCAAGTGGTATTTCTTGTCTCGAATAGGAAGTGACATATTTGTTATACTTATCTTAGATGGAGGGATTTATTTTTGGTATTTGGTCCTCTTATATTGAGCCTAAAAAGCCATGCTTTAGATTTTTGCTTCTCCATCAAATTTTTCTTAGGGATGTCATTGCTAAAAATGGTATTATTAATGAGTTATGTCCTATATGTAGTGAATAAGAAACTATTGTTCATTGTCCATTTGTGTATGTGTGAAAATTTTATTTAGAGGTTTGATATAATCATGTAGAAAAATAATATTTATTGGTTAGATGTTATATTTTGTTTCATTAATGCTAATAAATGTTTACCTTATTTCTAGCAAAATTTTTTTGTTAGTTATGTCTAATGAATTTCTTTGATTCATTTAGAAAGAATAAAAAGCTAATATATTTGAAGGGAAAGGTAGGAATATTATTGACTTTACAAGTGCAATAATTACTTATGTTTTTCATGGGTAGGTTAATATTTAAATCAAGCTTTCTAAGGAAGAACTTAATTTTTTTAAAAGCATGGCTATTTATAGATATTTTTTGAGTACCTAATGGATATAAGAAACTTACTCAAGATAGACCTAACTCCCAAATGGAAGATTTAGGGTGATGGCCTTAAATACATGGATTTTTTTTAGGGAGAATGGGTAGTAATAAAATATTCATATTTTTAGTAGGCAGACCAAGATGGCCTTGGGGTTGATGGTGACAAGGACTTCAATGCTATGACATAGGCTTCAAAAGGTTAAAGGGGGGACAAATCTGATCAAGATGATATTATGGATGCTATCAATGTTACATTTTAAATTAAACAAAATTAGGCTAAAAGGAATGTTAAGATGGAATATGTTCATCCTAATCCTCTTGATAGTATTATAATGGGGAGAGATGTAAAATATTATTGTACTCTCTCTTCATTGCATATAGATTGATAAAATTATTGTACTCTATCTTTCAAAATCTAGTTATGTTGGCATTCGACCCCTATAGGTTGATAAAATTATTGAAGAGAATGAAAAAAATATAATTAATAGGGTGAAAATAATATATAAAAAATATGATGATAAGACCAAAAACTACTATGATAATGTGCTAGCTAAGGCACAAGTGAATGAAGACAAGGGACTTACTATAGATAATAAGAGACCTATAGAAGATGAAAATTGCCTAGGGATGGAATATATGACAATTTACCATGGATATAATATGATGTGGCCCTTAACACATAATAACTTATGTGTTTTATGATCTTGTTTAAAGTTATAGACTATGGGATTATCCCTCTTGCCACTTTCATTTTTTTCATATAGTTATATGTGAAGGCTAAGTCATTTAACTCTTGGTGGTGGTTTCTCACTAGGTGAAATTTTAATTTTGAGATAGTTTTATTAGTTATATGTTTTTTATTAATACCTTGATATGTTCATATAAGGACATATATTAATTTTTAAATTCCTTTTCAATATTTAAAAACACCATGTGAAAAATTAATAAACATAAGTCATGTTACTTAAATGAAATAGAAGGTGAAGCAAATTTTATTATAACATGCCCATTATAGGATGATATTAGATGTGTTTACACATATGTTTGAAATCCTAATTTGGTTAATTAAATATTAAATTAAAAAACAAAGAGAGTTAGGATAATTTATTATGAATTTAAAGGGGCATATAATGAACAATATAAACAAGTAAAAAAATGTTTTTGACTCATTGAAAAGTTTATATTCAATATTGGATTTAACAAGTATGTTTTTGTACATACCCCAAAAAATTATTATAGGATATGATGTTATAGCTAAATAACCTCTTGGGTGTATTATATTTCCTATCAGAGTAAGTCTAAAAATAGTTCAAAGTGTATTTCATGTGGTATCATAACTTACAATATTTTTCTTAGTAGACGATGGCTACATTAAATGAAAGCAATTCCTTCTAATTTATATTAATATTTGAAAATTTTACATGAAGATAAAGTAATCAGAATCAAAATAAGTATCAAATGTATAAAAAAATGTTCAAAAAGATATATTACATAATGAAATACCAAATGAAGAACCAAAATTATACCTAAAGTGAGAATGAGATAACATAAAATACAAGTACATAAGTCTATCCCTCCAAGAGTGTGCTTAAAATAATCAATAACTACCACATAACTTGGAGAACTAAAAATGAATTAATTTATTTGAGATAATATCATTGATAAAGCTCAATTAGTGGATAATATTGTAGAAGAAGATGACAATTTACCATTCCTTGATTCATGGGTGCCTGAACATAATGTTTTTGATTATGATGATCATAACACTTATCCTATATATGTTCTAACAATTATTATGAATTTATTGATTATGATACTATTATTGGTTATCTTACATTACTCATTTATTATGATTAAAATGGATGCATTATGTTTTTTATTTCTTGGGGTTTGATGATTACTTATTTTAATGCTATCTTTCCAATCAAGATTCTTTAGTTTTATTTCACCCACGTGGGGTCCTGTTTTCTCTCATTTTTCTACCTTTTAATTTATTCTTGGTTCTTCTTTTCTTTTATATTTATTTTCATGATGTTTCTTTACATTCCATATTTATTTCAAAGATACTCTTTACTTGATTTCATTATTTGTTGATACTTCATTAACTTCCTAGCTTGTTTTAATTTTGCTTTACACTACCTCTTATTACAATGTTGTTGTCTTAATTTTTCACCCTTATTTTCCATTTGTCTTTACCAAGTTTTGCATTTTTTACTTTATTCTCATAGTTTTACCAAATTTTTCTTTTTTAATGTTATCTTATTCTTGTTTATCCCATGATTTTAAATGCTTTGTCTCATCCAAAAATTCCATAACAACTTCTAAATGATGAAGGCACAATTTTTTGTCAACATGGTGCTATTCTAATGAACATTTCTAAAATTAGTAGGTAAGTAGGGATCATCTTTTATTAGAATTATCTCTTGTTCCTTTTATGTGTGGCTTGTTTTAATTGATTTTATTTTAGTTAATTTATAATTTTGAACATGATTTTCATATGTTTGTTTTAAGGTGTAATGATTATTGTATGTATTTGGAAATTCCTTTGCCTTTATCTTTTTAAGAAAGGACTACAAAAAAATGGTATATTGTGAGAATGATAAAGTATACACTTAATGTTTATGACATACACATAAAAAGAGGCCTTATTTAACTTCATTTCATATATGGCATTGATAAGATTAACAAGGTAGATGCAGGTTTTATTTTTTAACATTGTTACAATTTCATGATTATTGGTTCATGGTAAGCTAGGGCTACACTCCATGTTCACAAGAGGGAAACTATGTAGGGAATATGAAGCATGTTCTTGATTTGATACAAGTTATTATTAAATTCAAATTATTTTTATGTTATATCTTTACATGATATTGTTTAACTCTAAATTAAGATGGTGTTTCTATTCAAATTTTGCTTTCAATTTCAAAGGAGAGAAACTAAAGAAAGAATGGTCAAGGCTTGATATGTACCTGGATAAAGTTTGTGCACCGTAATCTAGACACTGTGAGTACTCCTCTTTGGCTGTGGAGGAATGACACCTGCAAAGAAAAGAAGCTTGGACAAAAGAAGGTGTTAAATGGACAGATGGTGGGTTGTCAAGCGAAAGCTTGATCCCAGAAGTATGAAAACTTCCTTAAGGGATATAAACCCACTAATCAATGGAAAGAAATGTCTGATAAATAACTGAATGATGAAGAACTGAAATGATAAAGAAATGGAATGAAAAAGGGAAGCAAAGACTTACTTGAGAGAAGCTGTCGAAGTGGTTACAGTCGCCGGCGTCGGTTGGTAAAGGTGCCGATGTCGGTTAGTCTGCTGATGTCGGTTGGGGTAGTGACCGGCGTCGGTCGGGGCAAAGGTCTTTGGATGAAGTCTGGTTAAGTCTGTGGTCTGTGGATAGAGTTTGGTCAGGATCTGGGTTTATTTGAGTGGTCTGTGGACAGATTCTGCTCAGGGTTTCGGGCTGTGGACAAAGTTCTAGGCTTGGTTGAATGGTCTGGGGTCTGAGTCTGAGAGTCTAGTTAAATGGGCAGAATGTATGATTTGATAGAGGAGGGAGGAAATAGGGAGGTAGATAAGTCAAGATTCAGGTTTGGCTTGGTTAACAGTCTGGTCTAGGGAGATATTGTTTGAAAGCAATAACTGAAAAGAGAATAAAAACACAGACAATATACTTACCTGTGCCTTGTGGAAGGTGTGCTACCGATGATTCCCATACCTGCTGTTGATGTAGCTTGCATGGAGAACCTGTTGCTGATGGAGAACCTGAAATAGTTGCTGCACCTGAGAGAGAAAGTGAGAGGCTTCACTGAGAGATTTTGTAGATTGACGGATGGTTGAAGACTAGGATTCGTCAATTGCTTCCAGGGATTCGCTGATTTCTGATTTGGATCCTCAAAGAGTTTGAAAAATTGGTTAAGTATAATCGACATCGGCGATTCCGTCGGCATCGGTCGACACTTGGCCGATGTCGGTGGAGTTAGAACGGGTAAAAAGAGCCACTAAGCCTGTTTTTCATCTGCCAAGTGCACTATCCGTTGGAGAATGTTGAGATTTGGGCTAAATATGCACGAGAGTTTGTTAGGCGGTTAGAAGAATTAGGAATAGATCTTGGGTGAGTCATAGGATAGGAATTAGTCCAAGGCGAGGTGTCCCAGGTGAGGTGTCATGGGTGATGTGTCCAAGGAGGGGGGTTAATTCAAAATAAGTTAATTATTTTAAAATAGTAATTGTTAGGAATGGGTTATGAATGGACTAAGGGGAAAGTGACCAAGGGTTAGACACTATTTAGGTGTCTACATTTGCCCCTTTTTGTCTTGTTGGTTGTTTTAAGCGAACTGCAAGACAAAAATAGGAGTCAGTTGCCCCAGGTATGGGATAAGGTTGATCAAGTGGACTGCAAGACGAAAATAGGCAAGAGTTGGTTGTCCCGATTATGGATGAGGTATCCCCCCTCAAAGCAGGAGTCGAGAGAAGGGAACTTGGAATTGGGTGCTGATTTGACAGAGAGTGGATGAGAAAAAGGGGGAAGATAGAGTGAGAACGCTGTAAAAGTTTTGATTACGTGCACACTACGTCACGAGGATGGTCAGGTCAAATTATCGCAGGTTAAAGGTCAAGGAGTGCCAAAATTGAAATAACTGGGCCCCAGCATTAGTCGTAGCTGATCAGGTTATTCAATCTAACTTAAAGCTCCAATGGTTGTCATTTTCCAGGTATCCCAGGCTTAGGAAGTGCTCCTGAAAACACGAAAAAGTCACAAGTAATGCAGATCAACTGGCTTGCGATCCTATACTTGTGAATGTCAAAAGTGTGCACATAATTTTGCTAACCAATCGTGAGGTAGCATACAAGCAAAATTAACCAAGGCAAACGCTTTGGAAGTGGTCGTAGTTTTAGGAGATGGGCATGATCTCCAATGTCTGGTGGTCGATGGATGGATGCAAAAGTGATCCAAGTGTGCCCCAAGGGGCCAAAATGACATGGTCTGGAGGATTCATTGATTGGGGCATGATTTTGGTCATTTTGAAGAAGGATGAAGTTTTTAAGGCCACCGACGTCGGTTATATAACCGATGTCGGTGTCCAAAAGAGACCGACGTCGGCAGAAGTCGGCCGACGTTGGCGGATTAGGGCACGCCTATGCCGACGTCAGCGGCATGCCAAATCTGACAAAATGGGATTGGCGGCCCACCAAAAGTCATTTGTGACATTTGACAAAGTGAAAAAGTGAGCTCTGGATTTGAGTTAGTGAAAGTGACTCAGAGTTGACCGAGGAGCTGTGCGAGGTGGCAAAGAGACATTGGTGGGGAGAAGAAGTTGATTGGACACCGCAGGGATGCGTTTGAGCCAATAGGAGCGTGCAGAGCCATTGGGATAGAAGAGATGGTAGAGGGGAGTAGAGGACCTGCAAGAGGTCCACCACTAGCGGCACCCATCGTGCCACCACGCCGGCGTCGCTGGGATGAGGTAGGAGGGTCTCTAACCCTATTTGATTCACTTTGGTTTTGAATTTAGTTTGTGAAATTTTTGTTATTTTAGACATAAATTGAGGGGGAGGGTAGCTAAGAAGGTGGGTAGGTTGTCTAGGATAGCTTAGGAGTTGTTTAGGAGGGTTTTGGGGGGTGTAGGGGGTTAAAATGGGGAAGCCCTAAAAATTAGGGCTCGCCCCGTTCGGCCCTAGGGCCGAACCAGTCGCCGACGTCGGCGATCTTGCCGGCGTCGGCCGACCAGCGATCGACGTCGGTCACTAACCTACTGATGTCGATCACGAATTGACTGACATTGGTTAGTTGAGTGCCGTCACC
This sequence comes from Torreya grandis, assembly GCA_037957365.1. Taxonomy (NCBI): domain Eukaryota; kingdom Viridiplantae; phylum Streptophyta; class Pinopsida; order Cupressales; family Taxaceae; genus Torreya; species Torreya grandis. The sequence goes on along the minus strand of JARHVA010000902.1, from coordinate 163,619 downwards.
GACATGCTAACCGATGTCGGTGGCTGCCTGGTCAGAAATGGTTCTAAAAAATGGTCAAGCTGAGAGGTCGAAGTTACGCCAAGGGCTTCCTAGGTGTCGGGTTAGGTATAGATAGTTAGAATGGTTGGTGAAATAGGAAAAGTAGGAACAATTTTAACATGAGACTGACTCTGTATGGATGCAGGTGAGGTAGACTCTGATGCTGCGGGATCACCTCCCGACCTTGCTGACACAGATGCGCGGAGGTGTGTCTGTCGAGGAGTGGGCACAGATGAGTGCAGTCAGGCTAGGCGGGCTGAGATGTTACTACTGAGTGGCGAGAGACGTGAGCCTTATGGTGCCTTTGATCGAGTGGTGGGACCATGCCACCAACACCTTCCACCTGCCTACGGGTGAGATGATGGTCACGGTCGAGGATGTGTACCAAATTTTGTGGCTGCCAGTGCACGAAGAAGACCTGTATGCATGCTCGAGAGAGGCACACAACATTCATATGGTCATGCTGTTTGGGGAGCACATCATAGAGATGAGCTACCATTCAGTCAGTTTTGTGTATGAGCCATTGTATGCTGTAAATGAGGATGCACATCGGCTAGCGGTGCTGATGATGATAGGCATCACGGTGTACGCATTGTCAGATGCAGAGGGCAGCAGGTTTCTAGTTGCTATGACTGGAGTTTTGCTTGAGATGATAGAGCAGCGGATAGTGTTTGCCTGGGCATGAGTGTTTTTGGCCCAAGTGTATAGAGAGCTGTGGGGTATCAGTCGGTGGCAGCGATACAGCTTGTGTGTGGGCCACCTGCTACATTGCTGGGCCTATGAGCATATAGTGGTTACCCGTCCTCTCGGCCTCCCAGTGGTGATTCAGGCCAGCTTCAGAGTTGGATTCAGGCAATGGCACGAGGTTATGGTGCAGACACAGTTGGATGGAGTGGTCAGGGACATTGACCACTACAGAGGGGCACTGGAGGCCCTGATTCTTGCAGACATCATCTGGAGACCATACTTGGTCTATCCAGCATTCAGAGACCAGGGAGAGCAGCTGGTTGGTATTCAGAGCAGGTGCTGGGTCAGAGGCAGACAAGCCAGCGAGCTCGAGAGGATTCTAGCTGAGAGAGTGTGGCACCAGTATGAGCTGCTATAGGATGTAACTCTCGCCTTCCCATAGTACAGGCAGGATGACATAGAGGCGTCGCTCCCACTGCCAGAGGAGACAGAGGACCCTAATTTTGAGGAGTTGCCGGTAGGACCTGGGATAGTTGACCCTGGTTGCACAAAGGCCTACATGGCATGGTGGGCTAGATAGTATAGAGGCATACAGGTGGGTCCCCAGCCAGATCTATAGGCTGTTACAAGGGAGCGGGATACAGCCTGTGAGGAGAGGGACACTGCATGGTAGGAGAGAGACACAGCTCAGGCCCAGGTCTCAGTTTTGCAGGGACAGCTAGTAAGGGTTATAGGGCAGCTGGCAGAGATGACAGGTCGGGTGGCAGCACTGACAGGGCAGGTCACTCTACTACAGGGACAGCTGGTGGCAGCCCAGGCACAGGCAGTGGCAGGTCAGGGTTTTGCAGGGTAGGGCCCATAGTAGCAGCCATCTCAGCAGCCAACATTTTCATGAGGGGCTGGACCATCGATATTAGTGCACCTAGGTCAGGCATAGCCATAGGGGTCTTTATAGGGCACAGTAACAGGGCAGATGGGTCCACCACAGACTGTATCTATGGTTAGATACACTGATGCGCTAGATGAGATCGCATATTATGAGAGGGCCATCAAGGGGTTCCCTCAGATACAATGATACTCAGAGATGCGGGCAGAGCAGAGCCGATAGAGATCGATGTCATGAGTGATGGCTTTAGGGTCGCGCAGACGACAGAGATCAGAGGGGGGAGAGGATATAGCCTCTTCTCGGCCACCGCCACCACCACCACAGCCACAGCCTTGAGGGCAGCCCTAGAGATGCAGTTTTGATGTATATATCAGCCTGCGAGCCGAAGATGAGAAATGTATGATGAGAGAGAGAGACAGACACAGATTGTGTCTGTTTGTATAAAACTATTTTTGATATATATATATGATGAGATTTTAGCTATTGATGTGTTATGGAGATGTTGTAGATGTTTAATGTTTGCAGCATTTTGCATGTGTTTCATGATGCATGTTTTGATATGATATTTATGATGATCATGATGATTATGTTATGATGATGCTAATGATTATTGCGATGATGTTTTATGATGATGCTAATGATGAGAATGATGTAAATGATTATGTTATGTTTAATAATTATATGATAATGATGCTTGATGAAAATGAATGTGATGATGACAATGTTTATGAAATGGTTATATGATGATGTTGGTTGATTGTGGATGATAGATTATACGATGATGACTTTAGATTAGATGATGATAGATGTGATATTTAACATGTGGATTATATGATGTTAATGTTTAATGAGTTATGATGGATGAAATTTATGACTAATGACTTATGTTATTATAATGAAAATGAGAGTATACTAATGATTATGTGAATATGTTATTGACTGTGTTGTGATTGACAGGTGACGAGAGAAGGAGATGGAAGAAAGTGACGAGAAGAATGGCCGAGCTAACCCCAGAAGACCCCATGTCAACTGAGTGCTGCCTACATAGCCCCTGTCGTTAGGGCCTCAGGCCAATGTAGTTCTCCCAAGAAGGGAGGAAAAAGATCGAAGTGGTTGATTTTGGTCATGAGAGTGATATAGCATGTCCTATATGTCTGAGGGTTCATGCTTGAAATGATGAGGAGGAGATGATGCTACAGTCCTTTCCAAATGGTGTATTTTGTAACATTGATCGGGGTTTTTCATCCCTAGCAACTATCCATATTCATGATGGATGTTTGCTAAGAATGAATTGAGGTCTATTTATGCTTCAGCAAGTATTGGTTTATGCTTAACATAAATTGTGTCAGGTCGATAGTTACCATCTATTTGATGTCTAAGGAAACCATAATGATTAGGTTATGTGAATGGTTTGAAAAGAGTCGGGATAAGTCTTTTTGACAAATGATGTGGTTGAATGTGACCAAAGTATAGGCAGAAAGTAAAAGGCATAAGTGCCCTTTTATTAACAAGGACCAAAAAGACAACATAGACAGGGGTTGTTAGAACCAAGAGCCCCATTTATGCATTGCATCATTGACCATAGTTATGTTAGAGCGGTAATCGAATCACTTTTGACATTAAAGTGAGCTCGAAGTCCCTTGAGTTTGTGATATGATAGGAGGAAAAGGGTACCCTATTTTAGAGTATGGATAACTTTGCCCCTTTTTATAGGAGACCCTAAGACAACTACAAGTCAAGTCCATGACCCAGTTTTTTTTTTTTAGAGAGCGGACTGATCAATGTGGGAAGTCCACATAAAGATGTCACTTGTTTGGTGGTCATTTGTGAAGCTGATCGATGCGGGAAGCTTCTGAGCAAGTGCTATTTATAGCAAGATTTAGGCATAGCCATCCTTTGAGGGATTGGTCTATACTTTGCTTTATAGATTTAAGGGCTTTTGAATAGCTGTCCTTCGAGGGAGTAGTCTATTAGTTACAACAATGATAGTGCAGCTGTCCTTCAAGGGAGCAGTCTGCTTTTTGATTTGATTTTGTGACCTTGGATATTTTGACATCAATTTAGTTTTGATAGAATATTGAGTCATGGACAAGACTTATAGAGGGTCAAAGGCTCCCTTTTATTAGAATGAAGCATCCGTACATCATAAAAGGGTTGTAGAGGATTTTGTTAAGGGAAAAAGGGTGAAATGAATTAAGGATTAAAAGGACAAGGATTGCTCAAGGGACGAGCTCAAGTTAAATGTCAAGTGGATGAGTACTCGACTAAAAGTAGAATGGTCGTAGATGCAAAGCATTAAGAGGCTCAGGTTCTGGTCGGCCTTCAAGAGAAGACAGACGATAAGTCCCTGATCCATACTTGTGTGTTATGATATAAGGTCTGAGCCAATTAGGAGCAAATTTGCCTCGTTTACTCCGTTCCATATTGGTCACATGTTGGTTCTCTTTGAGGACGAGGTCTCCGATATTAAAATATCATTCTCTCAGAGTTTTATTATAGGTGCGTTTGATGCGATTTTGATAGACATGGAGATGATTGAGGGCAGCGAGACGACGCTCGTCGAGTAACTCAAGTTGAGCTAATCGATCTTGATGAAAGTCATCATTAGAAAGAATGTCATGGAGTGAAATGCAAAGAGACGGGATTTGTACTTCAAGAGGTAAGACAGCCTCTGATCCGTACACTAGAGAGAAAGGAGTAGCACCTGTAGAGGTTCGGATGCTAGTGCGGTAGGCCCACAAAGCGAAAGGTATTTGAACGTGCCAATACCTTCCAGTGTCGTTGACCACCTTCATGAGAATTTTAGTTAGGATTTTGTTAGAAGCCTCAACCTGCCCATTTGCTTGTGGGTAGTAAGGCGAAGAAAATATGAGTTTAATGCCAAAAGAGTCGCAGAGTTTTTGGACGGTCTTGTTTTTAAAGGACTTGCCATTGTCGGTGATGATTTTGTGAGGTACACCGAAACGACAGATGATATGGGTGTTGATGAAGTTGACAATCTTGTCGGCTTTTGTGGAGACAAGAGGAATAGCTTCCACCCACTTGGTGAAATACTCGATGGCAGTGATGATAGACTGATGACGAAGAGACGAATGAGGGTTAATCTCGCCGATGAGATCTAAGCCCCATTGTGAAAAAGGCCAGAAATCCTGAGTGACTTGTAAGGCGTGACTAGGGAGATGAAGCAAATTAGCATGCTGCTGACACTTGATGCAACGCCGAACATAATCGCTACAGTCTTGATGAAGAGTGGGCCAATAATAACCCAGGTGAAGGATGCGCTTGGCAACTGAGTTACCACTGAAGTGTCCCCCACAAATCCCGTCATGGGCTTGTTTAACAACATGAGAAGCTTCAGTGGAATTTAAACAGTGAAGAAGAAGGCCGTCAAAACCTCTTTTATAGAGAAGGCCCCCTAGCATGGTATAGCGAGCGGTGCGCTTGATGAAAGCCCATCGCGCATTGCTAGAGAGGTTGGGAGGAATGAGAGAATGAGTCAAGTAGTCCTCAAGTTGTTTATACCAAACATCTTGTGAACTAGAGTCTATGGTGTGGACGAGATTGATGTCAGTGGAAATGTATGAAGGCAATGGCACACGATGTACCATGACATAAATTCTTGATGAGGATGATGATGATGAAGGAATATGAGAGGCAAGGTAAGCCATAGTGTCAACAAACTTATTCGTCGATCGAGGAACAGTCTGTAATAAGTGATGATCGAAAGATGCTAGAAGAATGTCAACACGATGCTTGTATCTTTGTAAAATTTCATTTTTACAAAGATATGAACCATTGATTTGATTGACGACAAGTTGAGAGTCACCGAAGATGCTAATGGTTTTGATGTTTAAAGAAAGGGCAGTTTGAAGTCCCAAAATTAAGGCTTCGTATTCGGCCATATTATTGGTACATTCAAAGTCAAGTTTAAAAGACAGGGGCATGGGTTCACCTTCATATGGAATGAGGATGACCCCCGCACCCCCACCGAGTTGACATTTAGAGCCATCGGAAAACATCGTCATTTGGTAGAATGTGTCATCAGTCAAGAGAGTGGTGATAGATTCATCGGGAAACTCGCACTGAGAAGGTTGATTGTCGGGAAGAGGGGCATCCGCTAGCTGATCAGCGATTGTTTTCCCTTTGATAGATTTTTGCTGAACAAATTCTAAGTCAAATTCAGCAAGAAGCATGAGCCAACGAGCCATACGCTGGTTTTGATATGGTTTGGAATGCATGTATTTGAGGGGATCAGTGTGGGTGACGACAAAGGTTTTGTGATTGAGAAGATAGTGACAGAGCTTGGTAGTGGCAAAGACTAATGCCAAACAGAGTTTCTCGGTATGAGTATACCGAGTTTCATAGTCAACTAGTGTTCGACTTATGTAATAGACTGCTTGCTCACGGTGTTGCTCATCTTGATGCGCGATCATGGCACCTAACGAATGATTGGTTGCTGAGATGTAGAGGTAGAAGGGTTGGTCGTCTTTTGGTGGAATAAGGACTGGTGGAGAGACCAAATAGCATTTGAGAGTGTCAAAAGCCTCTTGGCAATCTTTATTCCATTTAAAGGAGACGTCTTTCTTGAGGAGGTGATGAAAGGGTTGGCAACGGTCAGAAAGTTGCGAAATGAAACGGTGGATGGATTGGAGCTTTCCTTGTAGACTGCGAAGTTGCTTGAGATTAGTTGGAGGTGGTATTTTGAGGATAGTGTAAATTTTGGTAGGATCTATCTCGATGCCACGAAAAGAGACAATGAATCCCAGGAGCTTTCCTGAGAGGACCCCAAAGACACATTTCTTTGGGTTAAGACGGACCTGGTACTGAAGAAGGCGAGAGAAGATGATTTTGAGGATAGTCAAATGGTCACGACGAAGCTTGGATTTGCCAAGCAGGTCATCGACATAGTCCTCCATGATTTTGTGGAGGAGATCGTGAAAGATGTAAGTCATGGCACACTGATATGTGGCACCTGCGTTTTTCAGACCAAAAGGCATGACTCGATAGCAGAAAGTTCCCCATGGTGTAATGAAGGTGGTTTTGTGCTGATCTTCTGATGCAATCAGGATTTGGTTATATCCTGAAAATTCATCCATGAGTGATAACATCTCATGGCCAGCCGTAAGATCAACAAGTTGGTCAATGTTTGGAAGAGGAAAGTCATATTTGGGACAAGCCAGGTTAAGGTCACAATAGTCTGTGCAGATCTGGATCCCCCCAATCGCCTTGGTGATAGGAACGATGTTAGAGACCCACTGCGGATAATCGATGGGCTGGATGAAGGAGACAGAAAGAAGGCACTGAAGCTCTTCTTTGACAAGAAGTGCAACACGAGGATGCATTTTGCGAAGCTTTTGCCTAACAGGCTTAACCTCTGGGTTTGTGACAATGTTATGAGTAGCAATGTTAGGGTCGATGCCAGGCATGTCGGCGTAGGTCCAGGCAAAGGCTTGGCGATTGTCTGAGAGAAATGTGGTATAGTCGGCTTGCTCCTGAGTGTCTAAAGATTGACCAATCTTTAAGACTTGAGGAACGTCAGAAGATGAAAGGTTAATGTTGATGGTTGATTCATTTAACATAACCTATGTTTCAGAAGGAAGGGAGCGCTGAATAAAAGAATCGTCGGCACCCATATAGGTAAGAATGGCATCGTCGTCTATGTAGTGGACTGTGTTGATGGTTGCCGATTCATCGTCTATCATGCTAGGATAAATGAGAGGAAGAGACTTGGGAACCCCATTGAGCTGATAGGTTAGGGGTTCTAAGCGGATGGTGTTTATGCAAAAAAAAACTAGGAGGGATGGAAACCACCGACTCCGTAGGTGTGGATGGAAGAATAGGCGAGTCTAGAAGAAATTGGTCGATGGTTAGTTCGGGAGAAAGGTTTGTGGAAGCCTCAGTGGGTTCTTGGAAACCCAGTCCATACCATTTCTTTGCATTATCGTCATTGGGTGTTTCGACAGGCTGATGGGAGCCTTGTTCGTAACGTCCAAAGCCAAAACCCTTCCATGCACACCTATAAAGGTAGGTATGTGCAAAGGTGGGATTGCTAAGAAAGGAGAAATCGGATGTGAATATTTGAGGTGAGGATGAAGGATTTGATTCAGTAGGAGCTTGATCCAACCCCCCATAGACGAGATTGGTTCGAAGGCTAAGAGGACCATAAGGTATAACCATCTTGATCCGACAGTCATAGTTTGGGTTTTGATGATGTTGTCCATACTCTTGAGGAGTTTGGAACATGTCTAGAGTAAGGAGACGATATTCTCCTAGTGAAAGTCTTTGGAAGATGTCATCCATGGGGTCCTTGGTTGTTAATTGAGAAGATGATGTGGTGGCAACCACTGTTTACGTACTAGTTGACGCTTCTGTGGATGGAGATGATGCTTGGGTTGATGCCTTGAACGGGATAAGAACGTCGTTTGGGCTATAGGACATGTTACAAGTCTTAAAAGGAGATGGGTCGGTGGGAATGACATGGACTTGTTTGTCGTGTTCAAATTTGACACAACAGTGAAGTGTTGAAGGGACGCAAGCCATGGCACAGATCCAGGGTCACCCTAAAAGGATGTTATATTAGAACTCTCCCTCAATGATGTAGAAGAGCTCTGGGATTGTGCGTGGACCAACGTGGATATGGAGGACAATAGTGCTGATAGTGTTAGCGGTTGTGTCATTAAAGGATCTAAGAATTGTGTCAGTTTTTGATACGCAATTCTTGGGAAGGGCCAATTGGTCAAAGGCATGGGAGGAAATGATATTAATGCTAGTGCCCCCGTCAATCATAACTCGTTTAATACGGGTTCGATCAATGTAGGCTGTGATGAAAAGGGTGGCGTCCTGATCTTCCACGGTAGAGGTTGGAATCTCAAAATTACTGAAAGTGATGGAGGCGATGGGGGATAAAGAACGGACTAAGGCAGCAAGTGGTTGAGCGTCTTCAGGATGGACTTCTGCTGCCTGTAGGGCTTTGATTAGAGCATGCCGATGCTGGGGGGAACTTTGGATAAGGTCATATAGGGTCATCTTCACAGGCATTTGGTGAAGTTGTTTTATCATAGATTCTGTGATTGCCTCTGAAGAAGTAGGTTGGGACGCACCTAAGATGGAAATCTTGGGTTTCGGTGGTTGAGGTGCCTGGACAAAAGGATAGGTCCAAGGAATAGCGGCTTTTTCTTTCACCTTGTCCTTCTGTGACCTAGTGGTTACATGAATGGCATTGATTTTGAAGATAGTAGGTGAAGAAGGGGTTATGGTCTGTTGGTGACGCGTTGATGTGATTGATGAGGTTGGATGGGAAGGTGTCGAGGGTTGGTCAAGAGTGTCCTCAAAGAGAAGAGTGTCTTTCTCCATATAGCGGCGAACGACTGCCTTGAGGGCACAACAAGTCTCAGTATCGTGTCCTGGTGTGCGATGGTATAAACAAATCTTCGTATCATCGAACCAAGATGGTTTTGACCCGAGAGGTTGGAATGGCTTGATGGAAGGAAGGGTAATGCTAGAAGTTTGCAAAAGTTGGCATAATATCAAAGCGTATGAACCTACTAAGGGGTCCGCGCTTGTTGATGCATGACACGCTCGTGACTTCTGCTTGGGGGATGCTGAAGAAAGTTTTTGTACCACCCTTTGGGTTGGTGGTGCGGTGACAGGTGAAGACGGCACTTTCTTTGTGAGAGGTGCCAAATTTTTGAGAGGGGGTTGGATTGTTGTTGGCGAAGGAAGTAATGGAGGCAATTTGTGTTGGTTAAGAGTCAGAGTAGGAAGCACGCCGAGTAGGGTAGAAGGATGAGGACCTAAGATGGAGGGTAATGTTGAGGGTGGAGGAGGGGTTCACTTCTGTGGTTTGGCAGTCTTCTTCGACTTGGTTGGAAGACTGCTTTTGGTCGAGGTTTGGTTCAAGTCCACCTTCACTTGCGGGTGAGTGAGGTTAGAGAGAGGGCGAATGCCAAGTGGCTTGATTGGTTTGGATTGGGTAGATGTAGATTTAGAAGTGGGGGTTTGGCCTTTATTTGGAGTCCTGGGCGATTCTGCCTTGGGAGGATTGGTAGCATGAGCTGAGAGGGCACGGGAATGTTGAAGAACTTTAAGATGTTCCCACAATCCACGATGCTCCACCTTCCTTTAAGGGAGAAGTTCTAATTTCTCCACTAATTGGGAAAATGGTTGGGATGATGTTGGATGAGGTTGGGATCCTTGAGAAGATGTGTTAGGTGTGGCAATAGTTTCGGACCCAAGGTGTATGGGAGTTATAACTGGATTATCGTCGGTCGAGGAAGATGGAGAATCAGGTTCTTCTCTTGGTGGAGAAGGAACGGGAGAGTGTGACTCCTCAAGTGGGTAAAAGGCAGGGATTATGGTGCCCTCCACTTGCGGTCGAGGAGTGGGTAAGGTCAGGTCCTCCATAGGTAGAAGAAAGGAGGATGGTGAAACCGGTGGTGCTGGTAAGGTTGGGGCATCCTCCAAGATGAGTGAGGTTGGTGGAGAACTAATCGGGAAAAGAGGTTCATCCACATGAGATGGACTAGTAGATGGGTTAACCTCTTGAGATTGGTTGGGGATGAAAGGTGAGACCGTATTGACCGTTCGAATATCATGTTCATGCGTGTTGTCAATTAAGGTCTGGACATTATTTTGGGTTGGTGGATGATTTGGAAATGGTTGCTTGAATATGTCGATGCCCTGTTTTGGAGGAGCATTAGGATTATCTAGAACGAGCTCTCCCTTTTCAAGCATGTCCTGGACTATGTTTTTGAATGTTTTACAGTTTCCTGTGTCATGACCTTTGACACGGTAGAAATTGTAGAAGTCATTTTCCCTATACCACGTAGGGATGGCGCATGAGGGATCAAATTGAGGCAGTGGTCGAATCTGGGGAAGGTTGAGAATCCCCTATTTAACAAGCTTTTCCAGTATAGACGCATAAGATTCTCTAAGAGGAGTATATTGTCTTTGCACGTATCTCTGCTGGAATTGACGGGTGGCACTCTGAGATGTTGATGGTTCAGGTTGATTGGATGAAGAGGATGAAGGTCTAACGGCCATAGCGTTAGCTGAAGCTTTAGACTTAGGATTTGATGATGAAGGCTTAGAAGAAGAAGATTCATTAGTCTTAGAGTTGGGGTTATTGCTCTGTAACTTGACTTTGTTCTCCTCGATGGCACGTAATTCAAGTTTACGGGCCATCATGAAGGCTTCGTCGAAAGTACGGAAGGTCTGAACCCTTAAAGTGGAAGAAATGTGTTTGGCACAAGCTCGGGAGAATAGTTTAATAAGTTCAGTTTGAGGTAGGGAAAAGGAGAGTTGATTGATGAGGCCTCTCCAGTGAGCAACAAAGTCAGCAATTGATTCGTCCTCGAATTGGCAGATAGTGTAAAGGTCTGTGATCGAGACCTTCTTGGTGATATTAATGGAGAAGTGGTCAAGAAAGAGCTGAGCTAGTTGTGTAAATGTGAAGAGGGAATGGCTGGCAATGGAGCTGTACCAGTCAAGCGCAGCACCAGAAAGGGACATGGGAAATGTGCGCAAGAGTAATGCGTCATCATGGGTGATAAGGTAACAGGCATGTCTGAATGCCCGTAAGTGTTGCTATGGGTCTTCCTTGCTTTGAAATCGAGAAAATTTGGGAAGTTCCCACTGGCTGGGGTATGGTCTAATTAGAACAGATGGATGAATAGGCTCATTGAAAATTTGCTCGTATGAGAGAGCATTACGTGAGCTGGAAACAGAAGTCTCTAAGCTAGACATTTTATCCATCATCATTTTGATGATATCTACTGACGGATTGGTGGGTGGAGCGCCCCCTAGATTATAAGGCGCTTGAAAGATATTTGGAGGGGCGTATGACGTGGATGGTTGCATAGATGCAACATATGGATAGCTGGTTATTGGAGAGAAAGTTGGAGCCAAGGGTACTTGTGTTATGGGGTTGGTTGGCACAAGTTGGATAGGGGCCGTCAAGGATGGTTGAGGCGTGGCTACGCTTGTTGACGGGTAAACGGTTACTCTTGTATTTATTGGTGCAAGAGTAGGGGGAATAGAGACTAGTAGATTTTGGAAAGGTGTGGGGTTTGGTTGAGTGACTTGAGGTTGAGGGAGTATCAGAACCCCCATGGAAGTAGGTTTAGATGGAGAGGCTACATTTTGAAGGTAAGACACAGTTGGGTTATTGGTAGAGGTATTGTCTAGTGGCTGAATTGTAGGCACTGTTGATGTGATTCTTGTGTCAACCAAGGAAGTCGGCATCCCATAGATTGGATTGCCTAAGGAGTCACGCGTTTGGCTATTCACGAGATAGTGTTGTAAGGCTTTGACGTTAAGGTCCAAGAATCGTGCAAAGTCTTGGTCCCCTTCTGGGACGATAGGAGTTTGAGGCGGGGTTGGGCGAGTAGGAGTTCTTTCAGTCTCTGAGTTGAACTCCATTATAAGACTAGTTATAGATGGTGAAGGTGGAAGCGGTTGTTGACTAGCGTGGTCAAGAAGGGCCTTGGTTTGATTGCGTGTGAAAACCATTCAAGGCAAGAAAGGATCAGGTTTCAAAAAATTGTGTTCTGTTAGTCTCAGAAAACCAAAATGGATGTTTAGACAGTCAGAAAGTTGGATTTTAAGCTTGCTATTTTTGGAAAAAAGAAAATAGACAGAGACCGACGTCGGTATAAAAATTGATGTTGGTGAAGAATACTGTCGATGTCGGTCAGATGACCGATGCCGGTACAGAAAAGTTGCCGACGTCGGTTACTGGACTGATGTCAGTTACTGTGTTTTCCAGAAACTCAGAGAAAAAGTTTTTGGAAATGAAGAAGACGTCCTTACCAGCTCAAAAAAGATAGATAAAAACAGAAAATATGATGATGACAGACAGAGCCTAGCGTTAAATCCCTAGAAACAATTTTATTAAGATCGTATGGCTTATGCCTTAATATGATATTTGAGGAAGTTGGCTGTAAGAAGGGTCCTAGAATAGGCAATCTAAAGATGGTTTCAGGTATGTTAAGGCACTCAAAAATTTGTATTAGCTTCCGTACAGGCCTGGTGCTAAGGAGCAAGCTCCCCTCACTTCACGATTCCAGTGGTTAGCTGGTTTCGCTTAGCCAAAATATACTTTCACTATAGTTTAGACTCTGCCAGAGAACAGAGTTGGCTTTCCCCTTGGTGGTGAAATCCAAGTAGGATTGCGGGGTTGGGTAAGGTTGTCTGCTGGGTGATGAAATCCCAATCGGGCCTTGTCTCAAGTGAGTTTGATGTTTTATTGAGTGCACGTGGTCTGGTAGTGTAACATCAAGTGATCTACGATTTATTCAATATGCGTTTTACTAATTACTAAGTGTGGACTAGAAGATGCAAGAAAGCAAGAAATGAAATGCAGTAAGTTTTAAAGCCTCAAATCGAAATGTTAAATTGGAATGAAGACAAGTTGGAGAAAGGGTTGAAGAAAATGATTTTTTTACTAGTCTAGAAATGCAAGAAAAAAGTAAGAAAGAGTTCTTTTTATTTCCTGCTTATGATGTCTTTTTTTTTGTTTTTAGAAAAGAAAAATGAGATAAAGGGGAAGAAGCCTAATGCACCTAAATGAACAAAGAAGAAAGGGAACCCAAGGAAGGCCCTAAAGGGGTCCCACCGGGCGTGCCAAAATATTTCTATTCAAATTTTGCTTTCAATTTCAAAGGAGAGAAACTAAAGAAAGAATGGTCAAGGCTTGATATGTACCTGGATAAAGTCTACACACCGTAATCCAGACGCTGTGAGTACTCCTCTTTGGCTGTGGAGGAATGACACCTGTAAAGAAAAGAAGCTTGGACAAAAGAAGGCGTTAAATGGACAGATGATGGGTTGTCAAGCGAAAGCTTGATCCCAGAAGTATGAAAACTTCCTTAAGGGATATAAACCCACTAATCAATGGAAAGAAATGTCTGATAAATAATTGAATGATGAAGAACTGAAATGATAAAGAAATGGAATGAAAAAGGGAAGCAAAGACTTACTTGAGAGAAGCTGTCGAAGTGGTTACAGTCGCCGGCGTCGGTTGGTAAAGGTGCCGACGTCGGTTAGTCTGCCGATGTCGGTTGGGGTAGTGACCAGCATCGGTCGGGGCAAAGGTCTTTAGACGAAGTCTGGTTAAGTCTGTGGTCCGTGGATAGAGTTTGGTCAGGATCTGGGTTTATTTGAGTGGTCTGTGGACAGAGTCTGATCAGGGTTTCAGGCTGTGGACAAAGTTCTAGGCTTGGTTGAATGGTCTGGGGTCTGAGTCTGAGAATCTAGTTAAATGGGCAGAATGTATGATCCGATAGAGGATGGAGGAAACAGGGAGGTAGATAAGTCAAGATTCGGGTTTGGCTTGGTTAACAGTCTAGTCTAGGGAGATATTGTTTGAAAGCAATAACTGAAAAGAGAATAAAAACACAGACAATATACTTACCTGTGCCTTATGGAAGGTGTGCTACCGATGATTCCCGTACCTGCTGTTGATGTAGCTTGCATGGAGAACCTGTTGCTGATGGAGAACTTGAAACAGTTGCTGCACCTGAGAGAGAAAGTGAGAGGCTTCACTGAGAGATTTTGCAGATTGACGGATGGTCGAAGACTAGGATTCATCAATTGCTTCCAGGGATTCGCTGATTTCTGATTTGGATCCTCAAAGAGTTTGAAAAATTGGTTAAGTATAACCGACGTCGGCGATTCCGCCGGCGTCGGTCGACACTTGGCCAATGTCGGCGGAGTTAGAACGGGTAAAAAGAGCCACTAAGCCCGTTTTTCATCTTCCAAGTGCACCATCCATTGGAGAATGTTGAGATTTGGGCTAAATACGCACTAGAGTTTGTTAGGCGGTTAGAAGAATTAGGAATAGATCTTGGGTGAGTCATAGGATAGGAATTAGTCCAAGGCGAGGTGTCCCAGGCGAGGTGTCATGGGTGATGTGTCCAAGGAGGGGGGTTAATTCAAAATAAGTTAATTATTTTAAATTAGTAATTGTTAGGAATGGGTTAGGAATGGACTAAGGGGAAAGTGACCAAGGGTTAGACACTATTTAGGTGTCTACAGATGGTTCAATATAACATAAGGTTAAGAATATAGAAATAAATAAGCACAAGGGTGATAAATAGATCCATAACAGGCCAATTAATTTTCATACTTAGATAAAAATGTTCTAAATTTATAATAATGAGATATGCTAAAAATGGAAAGTACAACTACTGAATGCTATTGTAATAAATTAGAAACAAAATTACTTAGATTATGATACATATGCAAATATGGTTTAAATAGGTTGAAATTAGTCTAGATCTAGATTTTGGATCAATCATCAAATTCTTGAAATTTGCATTCTATGACCTCATACATTTGTGTCAAATCTAGACTATTGTGTTGATGCTACTGTCTGAGTTGGATGTTTATGTCTAGTATGGAATATCAATTTGATCTAGATGAAACCACTTGGAACCTTCTAGGTTTTTTATCATCTTTACTCTAGTGTGTTCAAATATTGCACACATGATATCTATCTTTGTCAAATGATCAAAACCCTAGCTATTCACCCTTAGAGTGATTCTGGGAAAAAATGGGTTAGTGGGAATATGGTTTCAAGTTTCTCCAAGGACCCCTTTATCAATGGGTACTACCTATATCCCCAATAATTTTAAGAGGGCCTCAAAATTATGTATTTCTTCCCTATGTGTTAGCTTGTGTGTGTATTAAGATGAAACATGTGATAAGCAAGTACATAGAGTAACGTAGATCGTAACTTGGTAGATATGGATCATGGATTTCTCCTTCATTATTTTAGACCTATATATGGGTTATCACTATGATTGATATTGAAATAGGAAATAATAAGGAAAATTTTATCATATGAATCTTGATTGGGTGCCTTTGGTAGGTCACCTTGTGAGTTGTTAGGTCTGCTCTAGTTGAGTAATGAATGAGAATTGATCATGTATATATACCAATCATTTAGAGAATGTTATAACACCATGATAACTTGGCCAAGATATGCATATGGATTGACACACAATACAATAATCAATGGAAAACAATGCACCAATGATAAAAACCATGATGATAATGTTGATGTATGAATATGGATGGATTCAAAAATAATGCACAAAGAATCACCCGATGAATGCACATAGAATAAATAAAGGCACAAAAAGAAAGAAAAAATATAGGAAAACAAATAAAAAAATAGAAAATAAGATAATAAACAAACAAAAAATAACCAAAAGAACACAAAAAAAGGGTTAACTATAATGTTAGTACAAACAACACAACACAAATAAGTTGATGAACATTGCCCCTAGAATATAAGAGATAACATAATAAACAAACAAAATTGGGGAATAGAAGAAAAGGAACGGGGTGGCTGAGGTATCTCTAGATGAACTACGCAAGTGGGCACTACTTACATAGTTCCATGGACATAATATCCAACATAAACTTTAGGCCAAATGTAGTTCTCCTAGGAAATATGATAGAAGAAAATGATGGGAAAGAAAACATGATGAATGCTATAGAAGAATGTGGGAATGGTCTTAGAAAATGGGAAGAGCATGGGATGTGAGGCTAATAAGGATAGGGAAACTAAATTACAAGTGGTTTCTTTTGAATTAGATAGGATTGCCAGAATCCTTAAGGTAAATGAAGTGGTTGATGTTCATTATTTGGAATTTTCTAGATCTATTTTTACAAATGTTTTTGTAATTTTCTATGTATCTCAACTCAATTGAGAATGCAAAGATACTAAATGGTCCAAGATCATAAAATGATGAGAGTAGTGAAACTTAAAAGTGATCATAAAATGGTGAGAGTGTGGCTTAGGTTGCTCATAAAATGGTGAGAGTGTGGCTTAGGTTGCTCATAAAATGGTGAGAGCATGGTAAAAGGGTGATTGAGCTGACCTCAATGTAAATTGAGCACTACCTACATAGTCCCAAGATGGGACCTCAAGTCACTATAGTTCTTCCCTATAATGGATGGATCTGACTAGGTAACAACTAATTCAAACAAAATAGGCAAATTAGGAAAAGGGCACAGTATGACATAGGAATGTCAAGGTGTTACTTTAAGGCATGATAAAGAATTATTACCCTTAATTTGCCCATAAGCAGTTATAATTAGGAAATAAAAACATAGGTCAATGATACTAATTTGACCATAGGTAGTTATAATTAGTGGCATGATGGTGGAACACTGATTTTTCCAAAGGTGATTATAATTAGGCCCATGTGGTATAAAACAAAACAAGAAATGAAGGATGGAATTGCTAAACCATTGTCATACTACTCCAAAATACAATATTTGTCTAGTATACTAAAACAACTATTACGACTTGATCTAAATCTTCATGCTAAAAGCAAACATGTAACCAATGGAATGAAACCAAGGTCAACAGGCTAAGTAGGGAGGGTGAAAAAATTTGGTTGAGAATAAATGTATGGTAGAATAGAATGTGGTAGAATGGCTAAATAATAGAATGGTATGGTACAAGGAAGAATGTTGATATTATGGTACAATTGAAATGGGCCTAATAGATAATACACTGAGTATCTCAAATGAAGTAATGCTTGAGGTGTATAATGTTCATTGACTCATCAAGTTCACCCCTGCTTAGTGTATTGAACCTGTATGATCTAGTGCCATAGTTTGAAACAATGATGAAAGGGGCTATCTAGTTAGGTTTGAACTTGCCTTTATGTTTCTTCTTGATCATGGTATTCAACTAGTTTTATATAAGACCAAGATCACCAAGCTCAAATTATTTGTGTTATGCTTGTAGGTTGTTAACTATGGCTAGGTGTTTCTCATCAAGTAGATCTAGCTCTTGCAGGTGAACTACTTGATAGTATTCATCATCTAGGTCATGATTCAAAATGATGCATAAAGAATATAAATCTAACTCAATGGAAAGAATGGCTTCAGTGTCATAAACAAGTGAATACTGAGTGGATCCTATTAGAGTAAAGTGATTGGTATGGTATGCCAAGAGGGCATATAATATTTAGAGGTGCCAATCATATCCAACATCATTGACAATCTTTTTAAGAATGTTGACAATGGTTTTGTTAGATGCTTCAGCTTGGTCATCACCTTGAGGGTAATATGCTATGGAAAAATGTTGAGTGATTTTGTACTTGGCACATAGTGATTTGACATTTTTGTTTTTTAATGATCCACCATTACAAAATATAATGTCAAAGGGGATATCATAAGGGTAGATGAGATGGTTGAATATGAATTTAGAATTTTTTTTCTAGGCACGTAAGCAAGGGGTATAACTTCAACCCACTTAGTGAAATACTCAGTGGTGGTAAGGCTATGTTTATGGAAATCAAATGAGGTGGGATTTATATTCATAATGAGATAGAGGCCCATGTAGTAAATGGCCATGGTGTAAGCATTGGTTTTAGAGTCTTGGATAGGGCATAAATTAGATTGGCATGCTGTTGACATTTATCACACTTTTTCACATATGCAGCCACATTTACATCCATTATTGGTCAATAATACCCAGTACATAGGAGCTTTTTTGATAGGATGACCCCACTTGTGTGGAATCCACATACTCTGTGAACTTCCCATAATGTTAATGTATATTCTAAAGAAGTTAAACAATGAAGCAAAGTTCCATCAAAATAGTGGCGATAAAGGATTGATTTGAGTAAGGTATAATGTGTGGCATGATGGACAAAGGCTTTGGATTATTTATGAGAAAAGTCTGGTGGCATTATTTGGTCATGAAGATAGGTTTAAAGGTCTGAATACCAAATAAGGCTGAGACCAACAATATCATAGATCATTACGATGGGTGAAGGTTCATGAGCTAGCACTAACAAATTTTCAATGAGGAGTTGGTATTATTTGGTTGTCTGTATGTTGAATTAGGGATCTAATGGTGTCTATAACATCTAATGTTCTATTACTGGCCCTTGGTATATGTTTAAATTGTACATTGGTAATCTATTGCTAGAGAATGTTGACCATGGCCTTGTATGGTACTAGTTTATCATCCTTGGTCTAAAAATGTTCATTAACCTGATCAATGATTAACTGAGAATCACCATAAACCTTTAGATGTTGTATGTTCTATATCACTTTTCAAAGTATTGAAATAAGTGTTTCATACATAGCCATGTTGTTAGTAAAAGGAAAGTTAATCTATAATGATTTAGGAATTATATCCCCATATGGCGTAATGAATAAAAGGCCTACCTCTGATCCATGTGTTGTGAATGATCCATCAAAATACAACTTCCAGTGCTTCTCCTCAAGAGGTGTTTCAATGATGGTCATAATAGATTATTTTGGGAATTGGAATGTTAGTGGCTCTGTATCTATAAGGGGTGCTTCAACAAGCTAATCTGAAAGAACTTGCCCCTTGATGGCTTTGTAGTTGCCATAATCCATCTCAAACTCATTAAAAATCATAATTCATTTGGCCATGAGGCCTTGTAAATCTATTTTGGATAGTAAATACTTGAGTGGATCTACTTTGGAAATGACCATGGTCTTGTTATTTAACATGTAATGTTATAGTTTTTGAGCTACAAAGACCATAGCTAAACATAATTTTTCAATGGGTGTATAATTATGCTCATGCATGACTAGTGTATAGTTTAGATAACACACAAGGTGTTCATTTCCATTATCATAATGTTGAATTAAAAGTGCTTCCAAGGCTTTATCTATAGTTGATAGGTATAGTAGAAACATATTTCTTGGCATGAAAGGCAATAAAATAGATAGATTTTCTAGATAGTCCTTTAGTTGTTGGAAAGCTTTCTAGCATTCTTCATCCCAATGAAATTTTACCCCTTTATTCAATAAGTGTGTCAATGAGTGACATTTATTGGCCAACTGAGATATGAAGTGTCTAATGGATTGTACCTTGCCCTAAAAATTATAGAGCTACTTCAAATTGGTGGGTGGTAGCATTTGAGTAATGGCTCGTACTTTGGCTGGGTCGACTTCAATGCCTTGATGATACATAATTAAGCTAATCAATTTACCTAAAATAACTCTAAAAACACACTTATTAGGATTAAGGTAGACATTTTATTCATGTAGTGTCTCAATTATACTCCATAGCACTGCTAGATGATTGGTCCTAGTTTTGGATTTTACTAGTATGTCATCGATATAGTCTTTAAATAATGTCATGCATCATATCATGAAATATGATGGTCATGGCTCTTTGGTAGGTGACCCCAACATTTTTGAGACCAAATGGTATAACTTAATAATAGAATTTTACCCATGGAGTGGTGTGTAATGTCCCGTAATGCGGGTGGAGATGCTCCCCATGCCGTCGGGCCCCATTCAAGATGGTTGAGGCATCCGTTGGTTTGTCTGGAGGCCCTTAACCCGAGGAGGTAATTCTTGATGACACTGCGAGATGGTCCAAGGGGTCTTGAAAGAGGACTCGGATCACCCATGGGCTTTTGGCGTGATGGCCAGGCCTCTTCATGGTATCAGAGCCAGTCTCACGATCGAGCCCTGTGAAAGGCAGGATGGTTGAGGCCTCCATCTGGGGGTTGTTCCCCTGAGGTATGCAGCTGGTCTTGGTGGGTCCCATATGGGTGGGGTCCACTAATGCCAGGCTGGCCTCTGAGCAGGTGCGTCACTGGGAGGTCCTGTGGATGAGGCCTCAAGGGGTCCTAGAAGAGGACCTAGATCACCCATGGGCTTCTGCTATGATGGCTAGGCCATTTGGTTCTCTGATCGTAGGTCTCGAGGTTGAGACCTTGCTTAGGCAGGGTGACTATAATGTCTCGTAATGTGGGTGGGGATGCTCCCCATGTTGGTGGGCCCCATTCGGGATGGTTGAGGCCTCTGTTGGTTTGTCTAGAGGACCCTAACCCAAGGAGGTAATGCCTGATGATGCTGTGAGATGGTCCAAGGGGTCCTGAAAGAGGACTCAAATCACCCATGGGCTTCCGTTGTGATGGTGTAATGTCTCGTAATGCGGGTGGGGATGCTCCCCATGCCAGCGGGCCCCATTTGGGATGGTTGAGGCCTTTATTGGTTTGTCTAGAGGCCCCTAACCCAAGGAGGTAATGCCTAATGATGCTGTGGGATGGTCCAAGGGGTCCTAGAAGAGGACTCAGATCACCCATGGGCTTTTGGCATGATGGCCAGGCCTCTTCATGGTATCAGATCCGGTCTCGCGGTCGAGTCCTGTGAAAGGCAAGATGGTTGAGGCCTCCGTTTGGGAGTTGTTCCCCTGAGGTATGTAGCTAGTCTTGGTGGGTCCCATATGGGTGGGGTCTACTGATGCCAGGCTGGCCTCCGAATAGGTACGTCATCAGGAGGTCCTACAGCTAAGGCCTCAAGGGGTCCTAGAAGAGGACCTGGATCACCCATGGGCTTTTGGTGTGATGGCCAGGCCTCTTCATGGTATCAAATCTGGTCTCTTGATTGAGCCCTGTGAAAGGTGAGATGGTTGAGGCCTCTATTTGGGGGTTGTTCCCCTGAGGTATGCAGTTGGTCTTAGTGGGTCCCATATGGGTGGGGTCCACTGACGCCAGGTTGGCCTCCAAGCAGGTGCATCACTGGGAGGTCCTACAATTGAGGCCTCAAGGGGTCCTAGAAGAGGACCTGGATCACCCATGGGCTTTTGGCGTGACGACCAGGCCTCTTTATGGTATCAGAGCCGATCTCGCAGTCGAGCCCTGTGAAAGGTAGGATGGTTGAGGCCTCCATCTGGGGGTTGTTCCCTTGAGGTATGCAACTAGTCTTGGTGGGTCCCATATGGGTGGGGTCCACTGATGCTAGGCTGGCCTCCGAGTAGGTGTGTCACTGGGAGGTCCTACGGCTGAGGCCTCAAGGGGTCCTGAAAGAGGACTCGGATCACCCATGGGCTTCTGCTGTGATGGCCAGGCCATTTGGTTCTCTGATCGTAGGTCTCAGGGTTGAGACCTTGCTTGGGCGAGGTGACTGTAATGTCTCGTAATGCAGGTGGGGATGCTCCCCATGCCAACGGGCCCCATTTGGGATGGTTGAGGCCTCCGTTGGTCGAGCTTTGATACCATGAAGAGGCTTGGCCATCATGCCAAAAGCCCATGGGTGATCTGAGTCCTCTTCTAGGACCCCTTGGACCATCTTGCAGTGTCATCAGGCATTACCTCCTTAGGTTAGGGGCCTCTAGACAAACCAACAGAGGCCTCAACCATCCTGAATGGGGCTCGCTAGCATGGGGAGCATCCCCACCCGCATTATGGGACATTACAGTGACCCTGCCCAAGCAAGGTCTTGATCTTGAGACCTACAATTAGAGAACCAAATAGCCTGGCCATCATAGCGAAAGCCCATGGGTGATCTGAGTCCTCTTCTAGGACCCCTTGGACCATCCCGTAGCATCATCGGGCATTACCTCCTTGGGTTAGGGGCCTCTGAACAAACCAATGAAGGCCTCAACCATCTCGAATGGGGCCCACCGGCATGGGGAGCATCCCCACCCGCATTATGGGACATTACATGGTGAATGCTATTTTATATTGGTCTTTTGGTGCGATTTAGATTTGGTTGTATCCTAAAAATCCATCTATCAGTGAAATCATTCCATAACCCACTTGGAGTCAACTATCATGTCAATGTTTGGTAGAGAAAAGATGTCCTTTGGGAAAGCCTTGTTTATGTCTCTAAAATTAGTGCATATTTTGATCCCTTCTGACTTCTTACTGATGGGTACAATATTTGAGATCCATTCAAAATAGTCAATTGGCCAAATACATTTTGATTCTAAGAGTTTTTACAAATCTTTCTTTACTAATACATCAATGCAAGGATGTATATTATGAAATTTTTGTTTTATAGGTTTGGCATCAAGATGTACCACAAAATGGTGTACAAATAAGGTAGGGTCCAAACCTAGCATGTTAGAGTAGGCCCATGCAAATATATCAATAAATTACCTCAATAGGGATATAAAGATTTCATGTTCCTTATCAATGAGGGACATACCTAATTTGATCCATTTGGGTCCTCTAGAGTCCCAATGTTAACCTCTGTAGTGTCATCCATAAGAAGAGTTGGACCATCTTCCATAATGGTTATCAAAGATTTGAATTGGCCTGTAATGGAAAAGTCCTCTGTTAGGACTGGCTCTTCAAGTTATCCTAGGCATGATGAATCAGAATCCCCCAAGGGTAGGGATGGCCATATGACAAACACTATTGGTAACTCTTGGATGATTTGATCAATAGCCTACTATTCTTTAAAACTTAACTCAAACCCATATTCAAGTTCATTATTGGTGGTCTCTTGAGCTCTGTTTGAGGAAGGTTGAACACCTCCATCTAATGGTGCTTGAAATAGGTTTTCACCACT
The DNA here is from genome assembly GCA_037957365.1 of Torreya grandis. Taxonomy (NCBI): domain Eukaryota; kingdom Viridiplantae; phylum Streptophyta; class Pinopsida; order Cupressales; family Taxaceae; genus Torreya; species Torreya grandis. The sequence continues at coordinate 140,692 of JARHVA010000902.1, read as the reverse complement.
AGACTGACCTTTTTCTTTACTATTTCCTTGGTCCAAAAGTGCCTTGAAGAGGTTTTCACTTTAGGACCTCAATGTTTTATTTATTAATTTTTGGCTAAGGGTGTTCACCCACTCTCCAAAATAGGCTACGAGATCGAATTTGATCGAGAACCCTTGTTTATGATCTCCCAATAGAATAATGTCCCTAAGGCCTATAAAATCATAGAAAGGCCTCATCATTCTAAAACTCATCAACTGGTACTATTGATTCTTGTTGGTCCTAGTCTATTAGTTGAGGATAATATAAAAGGAAGTGGATTGTGGTGAATAACTAATCGAAGGGTGAAAATGGAATTAGTGTCTAAAAAATTAGTATTGGCTAGGTCATCAAAAGGGATATGACCAAACTCTTCTTCATTTTTGACATCGTCATCACTAGTAATTGGTGATAGAACACAAATTAGGTAATGGGGTCACCCCCATGTGGTTTAAATCCAAGACCATATGTTCTTTTAACTGAGTGGTAGAAATTGGTTCAAGCGAGCCCTGTTGATTTAGCCCAAGGATTCCTCCTTCACAGGCATGTCTCTCCATGATTTTATTTAAAATGGGATACTTGGCATTTATGTAATAGTCAACCAATTTGTCATTATACAACCAAGATTCATCACCTTCAAATAGGTCCTTTTCTTAGCTAGTGGCCGGTATGAACATGATAGGTACTGGACTATGTAGGTGGCCTTTTCCCTTTCTTTATGATTCCATGCAAGGTGGTTTGGATTTTGGTCTTCCAAAGGTCTTGGGATTCTGTGGAAGCTTGGCAATGTGGAATGTATCATCAGTCAAATATTCTCCTAGGCCATTAGCCAAGATGGTATAATGATTAGATATTTTAGGAGGTAGCATGTGGGAATGTGAATCAAGGGTATCTAGGTCAATACAATTGGCCTCTAGTGAATCAATAAGTATTTCTTTCCCCTTGTCCTTCTTAAGAACTAGATTCAAGAAAAAATGGTACTTATAGCTTTGGTACTCAGCCTCCAAATTCTTGAAATGTTCGTGTGGATACAAATCTCTATGGATGGTAACCTCCATACCTGATTGGGAGAACTTGATACACTGGTACAATGTTGAAGGGATCACTAAAATCTCATGTATCTAAGGTCTAACCAAAAACATATTATATGATAAATCAAGGTCTAACACATGGCATAGTGTATTGTGGGTCAAGGGCCCAATGATAACTAGCAAGATGATGGTGCCTTTTGATTTCCATTCTTCATTGTCATAAGCCTTGATGGTGATTATTTCTAGATGGAGATCAGTTATGGTGTACTCAAAAAGCTTAATGAGCTTTAGAGACATAATATTTAGACCTAATCCATTGTCTATGAGGACACCTTTACTTTGTGATACATTATGACAACTTCTATGTATAATAGATTGTTATGTAGAGGGCCAAGGGATGATATATCACTTTGGTTGAAGGTTAATTGTTGGCCTAGGGATAAATATCCAACCAAAACTTGAAATTTGTCTAGAGCTATGTCATTAGGAACTTAGGTTGGCCAAAGAACTCTATCAAGATGTTCTTGTGGATTGTAGATGTATGCAACAAATCCAAATTGGAAATTTGTATAGGTGTATTTTGAAATTTTTCTGCAATATCAAACATCTTTTATTACACAATGGTAAATGGTTTATTTTGAGCTAGAACAATTGGTTAGAAGGGTGAAGTGGTAGATGGTTGTGGGCTTGGTATGGTAATATTTGACCATTGAGTTATGATTGCATAATCAAGATTAGAAACAGGACCATTATTGCTAACAAATGATGGTGGTGGGGAACCATATAAGATAAGTCTTGGTTGTTGGTGCACTTATGTGTGTTCATGAGATAATAATGAGTTATCAATATATTGTCCAAAAATGGGAATCCTTACTTAATGGTATGGTTGTATGTAGTCCCAGGTTAAGGAAGGATCACTGACATGAGTTGGTTGGTTGGAATTGATTAGCAACAGTCTTGTTTGATTGGTAATTGGTCTTAGATTGATGGAGATTATGGAAACATGAACTCCTTCGAGATGGCCTATAACGTTATTGTAGTCATGTGCAATTGCATGGTAGGTCTATTAGTTGTTGGTATCATTATAGCCTTAGTTTCATCCATTCATCTGACATTGGTTCTATTGCTACTAGTTTCATTGGTTTTGTCTCGGTAGTTGATATTGTTGTTATTGCTATGCTAGCCACTATTGCTATTATTGTTGATTATCATGTTATGGAAAAGGGTTTTGATAGACTCTGAGATTCTGATTGGATGTGGAAGATCTATTTGTCAATGTTAACTCCCCATTTTCTAACATATTCTTAATTAAATTTTTAATTTGAACACAACAATGCAAATTATGTCCATTCACCTGATCATACATGCAAAATACATTTTTCTTATACTAGTCTAGATAGATAATACCCTTAGGATAGTGATTCAAAATAGGATAGTTAATAAAATTAGTGGTGAAAAGCTTGTGAAACATGGATTCAATGTGTTATCTAAGGTCACTAAAGATGCAATGAGAAGGCATAGTTCTCCTTAGAGGAGGGGTTTGCAAAGGCAAAGGTGGATGCATTTGTTGCACTAGTCTAGGCTATTATGCTTGTTGTATTTGCTAAAGAGGTTGTTGGTTAGGAGTAATTTTCATATGTAGTGTAGGTTGAGTAGATAGTGTTTGCACTATTTGGACATGCCATGACTTAGTTACTCCATTTCTTACAACATTCTTATTGATATTAAACTACTTGGACTCTTTATAATTATTAGCTTGGGCTAGTTGTGATGCTTGAGATTGGACTTGGTTTTAATTTTGGCCATGTCCTTGGTTTGTGGTTTTATTTTGATTTGATAAGGTAAGCTTGATGGTCTCTTTGTTAATAAGGGATCTTTCAATCAACCAAAATTTGTAGATTATTTATTTTAAAGTGTGCGCACACTATAATATGACTAGTTTATTGTCTAGTAGACTGTGGGTGAATATGCTGACAAGTGATCTCCATCACTATAAATAAATTGCAAAGCTTTCACTGACCTTCTATTTAGCTTGCATCAAATCTACCAATGAAATCTCATGCTCAAGATTGTAGGAGAAGTGTTGTGCAAACTTGTCTAAAAGATCATCAAAATTAGAAACTAAATTCTTTGGTAATTTCAAAAACCATCCAGCATTTATCCTGCTAGGATCTTTAGAACAATTAGTAAGAGGTAGATGTCCATGTTGGCTACTAGTTGGTAAGAAATAAATAATTCCATCAAGTGGGTCTTGGGATCTCCTTTCTCTTTGTATTGTCAAACTTTAGTGGTTCATACTCTGGAGGAAATGGTATTTGAAAACACTCCATGTTAAAAGGGTAGGAACACATGTCATCCAACTTGAAATCTTTAGTTTGTTTCCCAGCTTGGATGGTGATAATTGCACCTTTCATTTATTGCAATACTTGGGATAGGAAATCAGAGGGAACATTGGTTTGAGGTAGAGGTTGGGTGGTTAAAAGTGGATTATTTTGATCGAGGTATAACAGAGGCATGGTTTGTTATGGAATGTTGGTTTGGTTCATGAATTGACCAATAATATGCATACATAAATTAGGGTGTGATTATTGGAATTGCACACATTATTATGTGATATTTTGGTTAAGATTTGGTATATGGACTTAGTTTTGGGAAAATTAGGGCTGAGATGGAAGGATATGGTGTACAGGGAAATACTATGCCTACTAAGGTTGATTAGGGACTTGTTACCGACTAGTAATACCTAATTTATTAAAGGGAACTTATGAACTCAGGCCATGTTGTTAATCTTGTGGCAGGTTTAGCGTGAAAGACAATTGTTACCTAATCAGTACTTATAGAACATTAGAACTTCTTGGTTGTATGAAACCTTGTTATTAAGTAGATGCATGTTGAAGGTTTGACATTTGTTTTTGACTAATACTTATATGCTATTGATTAGACATAATTTATGATTATATTGGTATGTTGATCTGTGACTGAAGAAGTATGTTTGTCACTACCTAGTGAGGTGGAACATTGATTGTCCCTTGTTGAGGTGGTAGAGCATTTTGCCTCTATTTCATGGGTACGTTGGATAGTGCCTATTATTGTGGAATGTTAGTCATCACCTATTATGGTGGAGTAACATTCATCACATTTTGTTGAGGCATGACACTAGTTATTACTTGATTACTTAATCCTTTAGGTTGGGTACTTGAAGAAACACCTGGTTAAGGATTAGATGTAGTTTTTTGTTGAGGTTGTGAAGTAAAAGCTCCTACCCCATGTGTTTATGAACCAATCATGGTGTTAATTAAAGGTAAATTTTATTGTGTACTAGTTGTTTATGCATTTACACCACTTTGGTCTGGATTGGACATCATTTGCATGTTGTCCACTATGTTTAGCTCACTATTCTACATAGAAGCAGAAAACACTTCTTTGATAGTTGGGGTACTGAACATGTCTCCAACTGAAGTGCTTTACACAAATGGGTCTATGCCCTAATTATCTTAGCATGTCAACTCAATTAAGACTCCTATTGAAGGATATAACTCAATAAGAGGATCATTTGACATGGTCATATTATTAAAGTTACATGCTAAGCTTAGATAGGTTTGGTATGCTATCTATACCTATTTGAAGTGGTCCTCTATGAGGCCTTTTTATATGACAAGCATATGAGGGTCCTAATACAACATCAACACTATAGCTTGAGGGTTGATAAAATATGCATGTTCAATGTTTTGATTATAAGACATGTTATAAGGTCCTATTACTAGACTTGGCAAGTTTTCATGGTGAAAATCTACCAAAAACTTGGCCCCTACCTCCAAAAATTTGATTAAGACTTCATCCTTGTTTGCAAGAAAGTGATGATTGAAAAATAAAGGGTCATAGATTGATGGCATTATAACATAGTATGGTTGTTTTTATACTTGTTCTATAACCAAAGGTATGCTATCTAGGTATTATGCCATTTTTTTTGGGTCCTACTTTGATTATGGAGGCATGTTGACCAAATAATGGGCCAAAGGGTTTTGGTTTTGTTCTCCCAATTGAGTATTGTAAGGTGGATAAGGATCCATATCATAAATGACATCATCTCCATAGGGTTATTTAACAGAGTCTTCTTATGCAACAACATTACTATACCCTGGATTGTACATAACTTCACTATGTTTAAAGTGAGACATGTTTAAATCAATAGTGAATGCTTCACGATAAGAGGGACCATAGTTCTACATTCTATGAAAAATAATGTCTAAAAAGACAAAAGTTTCAAACTCAATCTAATTTGATCAAAGGGATGGACCTATATCTCTAAAATGGTTTGTAACAAAACTTGGTGTAAAATAATATGACATCAAATATCTAACACTAAATGTCCTATACAAAAAGGTCAAGTGGATGATTTAAAATTAGAATACCAAACTTTAGGTTCAAAGTGTTCAAAATTGGTCTAATCTAGGAAATCTAAGGTTTATATTTCTTTTGGCCAAACGTGGTATCAAAATCTAGGCTCAAACAAAACATGTGCTATGAATTTTGGCCAAATGTGGTATAAAATCTAGACTTAAAAATAAAGGGGTATTTAATCTAACAAATTTGAAACATTTTGGCATAGACTAGGCATTCAACTTTAGACATGAACTTTGGCTAAATTGGTATAAGGAATGGAACAAAATGTACTTGGAGATAAACTATTTTATCCTAAATAAAGGCACAAATAATAATTTTTGAATTTGGGTAAAGAATTAACCTAAGTTATGCAACCCAAAAGAGAAAGATTGGCATCTAATCCCCAATTAGACAAGGCCTAAGAAAAAATCAATTAATGTTTGGATTTGAAAATTTTAAGTTAATTAAAAACTCAATTTATAAAAACTAAGATTTTTAAAGAAACAATCCAGACAAAGGTTAATGGTATAATATTACTAGATAAATACCCAAAAGGCACACGTGGATTGGTTTTGTAAATGATAACTTTGGACACAAGACAAGTCTATGAAATGAGTTAAGCAATGCAAAAATGTTATCACTCTATAAGGATGTAAATAATGATTTGTTTCAAGACTTTAAGGCACAAAAATTTGAAATGATTTGGGTAGTGTAACATTACCCATTTCAATCAAGTGAAACTCACAATGTTTTTAACAAAAAACATTTCAAGGCAAATGTAAGGTGTCAAATGGATGGCATAATGCCTTCTCCAAAAATAGAGTGATGTGGACACAAAACTCATTTTGACATGGCATAAACAAATAAATTTTTAAGACTCAAATACCAAGTGAGCAAAGAAAAATACAAATATAACTAATTATAACATCCTGGATCCTATAATTGATAAGGTTGCTTCGTATTGCTGAAATCCATCTATATAAGTTCTCTTGGGAGGATTTTAAGTGTTAATCCAAAAATAAAAGTGAATGAATTAGTAGGGTTTTTACAACCCCTTCTCCCAAGATATTATACAATAACATGGACCTTCAAGCTATTTGCCCGACATCAACAATATGTCTGCAATAAGTGGGGTTGTTCTAAAACTTAAAATTTTGACTATATAGATGGTCCCAAGTGTGATTAACACTCATGTCAATTGAGTTCATACCAATTAAATTATTATTCAAAGGTTTATTCCTTTTGATAGTGATTCTATTCATGTACTACATATTGGAATCCTTTGGTTAACCAGACCTGACTCGGGTTTTCGTTATGAAAGGAGAGTTAGCCACTCAACCCCTAGCTCTCACAATATGCATACCCTGATTTATATAACCCACTATGGATCAAGGTTGGTACAATTCTAGGAGATGAATTCCCAAGTCAATACACCTCTTAAAAACTCATGAATAAGATATAAATTCCCCTTCACAAGCCAAACTTCATAAAAATAAAACTAAGTGAAAAGACTTTAGAGGTTACTTTTAGATCACCAAAATTGTATGGGTTTTTAGGGAAATCCTATAAAACATTATTTCCATGCCTTGAAATAGGCATAAATTGTAATTAAAAGTCACTTTTGGTCACCCTAGTTCCCTAAAGGGGACTAGGGGAGAGCATACACATACTCTTTGTTTTGCACAAACAAGTAATAAAACAAACACTTTTAAGAATTTAAAATCTAAGTAGGTGTTAATTTTATGCCCCAAATGAAATGTTTTGATGAATTTTTTGGACCTTTGGCTTAAGTCCAAATATTTTAATAATTTTTCATTAAAAAAAATTAACACAAATCACCTATGTTCCTTTTATGCACTTAAAACCAAATGTTCAAGACTTAACCATTCTTTTTAAGCACCAAAATGATGTGTTCAAGAGTTAGTATTTGTAAATTAATGTCCTATTCCTACCTTGGTCATGAAAAATTTAGAGGGTTTCCTTATTATTTGAAGCATAATTATGGATGAGCAAATAAGATTTGAAAATATTTCTTAGATTTCTTTGTATTTTCTACACATAAACTGACATTGGTCACCTGTGATCGATGCCAGTTACTAGAGAACCGATGCCAGTTATAAATGAACCAATACCAATTGATAAATACTGATGTTGGTTACCTATGAATCCAAAGGTAAAATAAAATATTTCCAAAAATGTTAGTTAGCTCAAAATATTAGAAAAACTCCATAAAAATTGCAACAAAGATGATTAGATAGGGAGTATACAAGTCAATAAAACCAAGAAATAATAGATAGGAATGCTAAGGAGATTCAAAATCCAATTTTTTAGGCCATGTTTTACCCTATACCCTGATTGATGATGGTTATCTAGAATTTATTCCATTTATGCTAAACTAATGTCAGTCTCCGTGTAAATATAAGTGAACACAAAAATCATAATACAACAAAAATAAAGCTAAAAATCTAATTTTTAAGCTATTTAAGAGTTTCATCTTGGTTTCCCTGGTATGTGGGATGCTTATAGGTCCTACCAAGTGTGTCATTTGTGATCATAGGAATTTGAGAATAGAGAGGAGGTTAGATCAAGTGTTAGTCCATAAACTAAGGAAAAGAACACACTAACATGCTAACATCTCTAAGCCTAGATATTAGGGGGAGATTAATGAACAAAATAAATTGAAAACACAACTAAAATGTAAAATAACAATAATATATTACCTTCATTGAATGATCCAAATGATTCATTGTGTGTCTTTCTCGGTTTGTGCTCAAAGAGTCTTTGGCAATGTTTTCTTTACTCCTCTCCTTGGCACTATTGTTGGCTTGTGGCTTGATATGGCTTATGCTTGTTTAATGGGGCTTGGCTCAATATTTTGGAATTATAACACTATTTATATAAATCTTGATATAAAACCTACATTATAAATCTACTATTTCCAAGCTCTCTTTTCAATAGACAATGGCTTTTATTTATAGGCTTAGGAACTTACCCCAAATCAGGTGAGTTAAAGTGTAGTTTAAATATGAAATGGGTTCAAACCTAACCTAAGTGAGTTAATTAATCCCATTATATATAAAAGGTCTCAATAATTAATTATTTGTAATTAATAAGCATGGGTGAGATATTTTGAGATATTTTCAAAGACTTGACAACTCACAAAAGGTAATCATGAAAAGCTAGGATATTTCATATTTTTGAATTTCCTTTTTTATAAATTCATTAATTGCACATGGATATTTCAAATATTCATTTAATTTGGTTTAGATTATTAATTAATTATGATTAGGCTTTTAGCATTTTTAAGATTTGATTTAAGTTCATGTTCCCCATTTAATAGGTTTATAGGCCAAATTGCATGTTGTGATGCTGCAAGATGATTACAGATGAATCCATGAGAGGTTATTATTGCATATGATATAATACCAAAATTAGGGATGTCTCAAAAATATTATGAGATTTTATGAATGATTCATAATTAAATTTAGGATGTTTAGTGATTCTTAGGCTTAATTTATAATGGTTGGTAGGAATCGGTCTGAAGTCTGATTGAAGGCCATTGGTGGCTAGTTTTAGGTGTTTAAAGGATCCATCTTTGATATTAATGGCATATAAGTTCCAAAAATAAACCAAACTTAATAAATAATGTTCTTCTTGAATTATATAAATTTTTTATTCATGCACTTGATCTACTCTTCAAGTTGGTGTTTTAAATGATCTCACTAATTGATGAACTCCACTTTATCCAGGTTGACCAAGATGTAGAACTAAAACCTGGTACACAAATAAAGTGTCAAAAAAAATAGCAAATATGTGTCCATAATTCTTTTTGATCTCATTCCACCCATATTTTTCTATCATCTCTCTATGGATTCACTTATCAAGCCCATATGCCAATTGTGATGCAATAGTCCATTGCTAAAACTAACTTATTTTTCCATGTTGTTTTTAGAACTGGGCTCACATTAAACTAGAAGCCACACCAAATGTTGAGAGAAAAATATAATATGGTATAAAATGGCCAAGATCTTCATACTAACATTACATAAAGTAAATACATAAGGAAACATTCATGAACAAGAAACATTAAACTCTCTATAATGAAGAATGCCCAAGAATAAAAGATCTTCATTACAAAACTTTTCTAAACTAGTCACATTGCCAAGAGGCCATGGGTTAAATTTTTTCAACCAAACAAGATTATTTCCAAGGATTTACTTCTCCATTTATCTAACAAGAAATCTATTCAACGTCCCCTTATGACTATTTGCCTTCTCTGTGACTCTTCACTTTTCTTTTATCTCTACATATGATTTTTATCCTTTATTTATAATGTTATTTTATAATAATTTCACTTTCCTGTGCCCATAATAACATGGGATGAGACCCTTTTTTATTGGGTTAACAAGATTGGGTGGAGTTTTAGATGTCCCCAAAAAATGGTCAGGTAATCAGGGATTCCCTTTGCATTGAAACCTTTCTTTAAGGATACATGGAAATTGATATATGAAAAAAATTAATAAAAAAACAAGGGAGAATTCAAGTTTTCCAAACAATTATTTCTTGTTTTAACATCTACTTCTTTCTTTATGGTGGTTTTTGTAACACTATTTTTAACCAGTTACATAAGATGGTGAAGGACTTTGGCCCATGTAATATGAAAATACATGTTTTTTGGGATGTTTGTTGCAAACTTAAAATTCTTTGGGGGTTTAGAATCAATAATTTAAATTTTGAAGGCATTATTCTAGTGGTTAAGTGGAGATTAAAGTCATTCCATTGTGATGAATCTTGGGAAGTGTTGGTTAAATATAATATAACTAATGATTTTCCTAAGGGTAAGTTGTAATAGAATGGGCTTCAAACAATTGATTTAGTGTTTGGTTTATTCTCTATTATACCTATTAGTGCTACTATTTTATACTCATTGTGGAGGTCTTGGGATTTTGTTAAGCATCTAGTGGTTAGGCAAGGTGTGTTCCAATAGTTTGATACTAGATGCCAAGGATTTAGATCTATTTGGTGGAACCTATCCTATAACAATAAATTTATTTATAATCTTAGAATTTTTTCCACTAGTACTTGGTTTTCAAAAGGTATTATACAATTTGAAGATATCTATATAAATGGTAAGGCCTCTTATTTCAATCTTAAGTCAACATTTTAGCTACTAAATTATCATACAAGAACTTGTTCTATTTTGAAAAAGGATTTAAATCCTTTAGGTGTTGATATTGTCATAGAAATTGGTGAATCCTTTTTGTATGATATTATATGGATCAAGGCCTCTATTGTTTGGATTTTTTTACCAAAATAACTATATGGAAAACTTTCTCTCTCAAGAGGTTTTTCTTGTCTTGAGTAGGAAGTGGTATATTTGTGATACTTATCTTAGATGGAGGGATTTATTTTTGGTATTTGGTCCTCTTATATTGAGCCTAAAAAACCATGATTTAGATTGTTTCTTCTCCATCAATTTTTTTTAGGGATGTTATTGATAAAAATGGTATTAGTAATGAGTTATGTCTTATATACATGGAAGGATAAACTATTGTTCATTATCCATATATGTATGTGTGAAAATTTTGTTTAGAGGCTTGGTATAAGCACGCAAAAAATAATATTTCTTGGTTGGATTTTATATTTGGTTTCTTTAACGCTAATTAATTTTTACCTTATTTATTGAAAAAAATTTGTTGGTTATGTCTAATGAATTTATTTGGTTCATTTAGAAAGAGAAAAACACTGATATATTTCAAGGGAAAGGTAAGAATATTATTGACTTCACAAGTGAAGTCATGATCTATTTTTTTCATGGGTAGGTTAATATTTAACTCAAGATTTTTAAGGAAGAAATTAATTTTATTAAAATCAAGGCTATATATAAATATCCTTCAAGTACCTAGTGGATACAGGAAACTTACTAAAGATAGACCTAACTCCCAAATGGAAGATTCAGGGTGATGTTATTAAGGACATGGATTTTTTTTTTGAGGAAGAATGGGTAGAAATAAAATATTCATATTTTTAGTAAGTAGAAAAAGATGGTCTTGGGGATGATGGTGTCAATGAATTCAATGCTATGAAATAGGCTTAATAATGTTAGAGGGGGGACAAATCTAATCAAGATGATATTATGGATGCTATCTATGTTATACTTGAAATGATTAAAAAATATTGGGCTCAAAGGAATGTTGAGATAGAATATGTTCATCCTAATCCTCTTGATAGTATTATAATGGGAATAGATGTAAAATATGATTGTACTCTCTCTTCATTTCATATAGGTTGATAAAATTATAGTACTCTTTGTTTCAAAATTTAGTTATGGTGGCATTCAACCCCTATAGGTTGATAACATTATTGAGGAGAATGTAAAAAGATAATTAATAGGGTGAAAATAATATATAAAAAAATGATGATAAGACCAAAAAATACTATGATAATGTGCTAGCTAAGGGACAAGTGAATGATGACAAGGGACTTGTTATGGATAATAAGGGACTTATAGAAGATGAAGATTGCCTAGGGATGGAATATATGATGATTTCCCATGGATGGAATATGGTCAGGCCCAAAAACCTGTGTGTTTTATGATCTTATTTCACATTCTAGACTAATGGATTATCCCTCTTTCCACTTTAACTTTTTTTCATATAGTTATATGTGAAGGCTAAAGCATTTAACTCTTGGTGGTGGTTTTTCACTAGGTGAAATTTTAATTTTGAAATAGTTTTATTAGTTTTATGTTTTTTATTACTACCTTGATGTGTTCATCTAATAAAATATATTATTTTTTAAATGCCTTTTAAGTATAAAAAAACACCATGGGAAAAATTAATAAACATAAGTCATGTTACTTAAATGAAATAGAAGGTGAAGCAAATTTTACTATAATATGCCCATTATAGGATGATATTAGAGGTGTTTACACATATATTTAATATCTTATTTTGGTTAATTAAATATTAAATAAAAAAACAAAGAGAGTTATGATAATTTATTATTAATTTAAAGGGCCATATAATGAACAATATAAACAAGGAAAAAAGTTATTTTGACTCACTGAAAAATTTATATACAATATTGGATTTAACATGTTTTTACACATATCCCAAAAAATTATTATAGGATATGATGGTATAGGTAAATAACCTCTTGGGTGTATGATATTTCCTATTAGATTAGGTCTAAAGATAGTTCAAAGTGTATTTCAAGTGGTATCGAAACTTACAATACTTTTCTTGGTAGATGAAGGCTACATTAAATGAAAGCAATTCCTTATAATTTCTATTAATATTTGAAAATTTTACATAATATCATGTAATCAAAACCAAAATAAGTATTGAATGTACCAAAAAAATGTTCAATAAGATATATTACATAAAAAAATACCAAATGAAGAACCAAAATATATACCTAAAGTGAGAATTAGAGAGCATAACATACAAGTACATAAGTCTATCTCTCCAAGAGTGTGTTTAAAATAATCAATAACTACCACACAACTTGGAGAGATAAAAATGGATTCATTTATTTAAGATGATATCATTTATAAATCTCAATTAATGGATACTATTTTATAAGAAGATGATAATTTACCATTCCTTGATTCATGGGTGCCTGAACATAATGTTTTTGATTATGATGATCATAACACTTATCCTATTTATGTTCTAACAATTATTATGAATTTATTGATTATGATACTATTATTGGCTATCTTAGATTACTCATTTATTATGATTAAAAATGGATGCACTATATTTTTTATCTTTACTTTTTATTTCTCAGGGTTTTATGATTACTTATTTTAATATTATCTTTCCAATCATGATTCTTTTGTTTTATTTCACCCACGTGGGGTCCTATTTTCTCTCATTTTTTAACTTTATAATTTATTCTTGGTTCTTCTTTCCCTTTTATATCTATTTTCATGATGTTTCTTTACATTCCATATTTATTTCAAAGATACTCTTTACTTTATTTCATTATTTGTTGATGCTTCATTAACTTCCTAGCTTGTTTTAATTTTGCTTTACACTACCTCTTCTTACAATGTTGTTGTCTTAATTTTTGACCCTTATTTTCCATTTATCTTCACCAAGTTTTACATTTCTTACTTTGTTCTCATAATTTTCCCAAAGTTTCCTTTTCTAATGTTATCTTATTCTTGTTTATCCTATGATTTTAGTTGCTTTGTCCCATCCAAAAATTCCATAATAACTTCTAAATGATGAAGGCGCCTTTTTTTGTTAACATGGTAGTAATCTAATGAACATTTTTAGAATTAGTAGGTAAGTAGGGATCCCCTTTTCTTGGAATTGTCTCTTGTTCCTTTTATGTGTGGCTTATTCTAATTGATTTTATTTTACTTTAATTTATATTTTTGAACATGATTTTCATATGTTTGTTTTAAGGTGCAATGATTATTTTATGTCTTTGGAAATTCCCTTGCCTTTATCTTTCTAAGAAGTGATTGCATAAAAATGGTATATTGTGAGCATGCTAAAGTATACACTTAATGTTTATGACATACACATATAGAAAGAGGCCTTATTTAACTTCATTTCATATATGGTATTGATAATATTAGCAAGGTAGATGAAGGTTTTATTTTTTAACATGTTACAAGTTCATGATTATTGATTCATGGTAATCAAAGGCTACACTCCATGTTCACATGAGGGAAATTATATATGAAATAAGGAGCATGTTCTTGATTTGATACAAGTTATTATTAAATTCAAATTATTTCTATGTTGTGCTTTTACATGATGTTCTTTAACCCTAAATTGAGATGGTTCAATATAGAATAAGGTTAAGAATATAGAAATAAATAAGCACGAGGGTAATAAATATATCTATAATAGGCCAATTAATTTTCAAATTTAGATAAAAATGTTTGAAATTTATAATACTGAGATATGATAAAAATAGAAATTACAGTTATTAAATGCTATTATAATAAATTAGAAACAAAATTACTTAGTTTATTATACACATGCAAATATGGTTTAAATAGGTTGAAAATAGCCTGGATCTAGATTTTGGATCAATTAGTAGATTCTTGAAATTTGCATTCTATGACCTCAAATGTTTGTGTCAGATATGGACTATTGTGTTGACGCTACTATCTGAGTTGGATGCATGTGCCTAATATGGAATATCAATTGGATCTAGAGGAAATAACTTGGAACCATCTAGGTTTTATATCATCTTTACTCTAGTGTGTTCAAATCTTGCACATAAGATATCAATCTTTGTCAAATCATGAAAACCCTAGCTATTTACCCTTGGAGTGATTGTTGGAAAAAATGGGTTAGTGGGCATATGATGTCAAGTTTCCCTAAGGATCCCTCTATCAATAAGTGCTACCTATATATCCAATACTCTAATGAGGTCCTCAAACTTATGTATTTATCCACTACATGTTGGATTGTCTATGTATCGAGATGAAACATGTGATAAACAAGTACATAAAGTAACCTAGATTATAACTTGGTAGATATGGACCATGGAGTTCTCATTCATTAATTTAGACCTATATATGGGTTATACCTATGCTTGATATTTAAATAAGAATGAATAGGGAAACTTTTCTCATTTGAATCTTGATTGGGTGCCTTTGGTAAGTTACCTTGTGAGTTGTTAGGTTTGTGATAGTTGAGGAATGAATGAGGACTGATCATGTAATATAGCAATCTTTTCAGGAAATATTTCAAATTAAAGCACTTAGGATAATCATAAGGATACATTTCATTTTTAAATTTGATAACTTTAGGGCATTGGATAATTAGTTTGGCACAAGACATTAGCATTGATGTAGGTGTCTAGCTAGGATGTAAGCGTCCAAGAATCTAAAAAATAGGTGTAGGTCCAAAATTTGTAGAGGATGATAATAAGTAAGATTATAGAATTTTGAGTATTAGATAAGGCCTCATAATTATAATAACATATTTTCATACTAAGAGATAATAAATATGCATAAGAGATAGTGGATCTAAGCCTTTTGATACCAATAAGGTCTTAGGAATTGAAGGGTATAGCCATGGAAATTACTTGCCAAGTATACAAGACTAAGTTGATATATAATTCATATTTAGTGTCTATATTTCCCCCCATTTAATATAGTAATTAAATTGTTAATTTAAAGGAAAAAGAATGCATACTTGGGTGTGTAAAATATACCTTATCTTTGCATGAGCCCCACTTGAGTGCTTTGTTGGTGATTGACCTACAACCAAGAGAATGTTACAATATATAATAAATTCATATAATTTGAAATTTAAAGAATTTTAAAATGCTTTAAAGTAAAGATAACAAGGTTAGGAGTAAACCTATGTATCGATGCAACCATCTTACCTTTTGGTAATTTGATTTGAAGAGATGATTTATTATGATGCTTTGGAGCTAAGATTAAGACAATACTAGAAATTGAAAGTGAAAATATATATAAATATTAGAGGTAAAAGTGACCCTAAACTTAGAAAAAATGTGAGTTACCACCCAAAAAATGATATTAACTCAACTGTGCAAACTAATCATACTTATTACCTAGTGAGCATAAGTGACCCAAGTTAACTCACACTATAAATATGGTGTAGGTGGATGATTTGATTAATCAATCCAATAAAATTGGTAATATTGAGTGATGTAATTACCTCAAACTTTCCAAAAGTGATCAACTTGATGTAGTAGATAAGATCAATAACAATCCATAAAAGTCCATCCTGATGTAAGCTAAAGTCCATATACATATTTGAAATATTAAAGCTGATTTGATTTTACAATTTAAGGTGCTCTTTTGCATGGCATATGCACCTCATATATGCCTCAAGATAAAAATTGGGTATAAAAATGGTACCAATGTATAGAATGCTGCCACAAGTGTGTATCTAAATCATATAACTATGTAATTTAGGTAATTTGAAATTTTATAAATGTGGAAGACATGTTCACATGATATGCCCCCATAGTAATTTGAAAATTATAAATATTGAATACGTGTAGAGGTCATGCCCTTTTTCCATTCCTCTAAAGCAATCTAAAACTTAAAACTGGTTTAGGTGTGGAGAACATGTTTCCATAAATGCCCCCATTATAATATGAAAATAATGATTATTAAGTGTGGAAGTCATGCCTTTTTAGAATGCCCCCACTAAAATCTAAAACTGTGAAAGACATACCTCTATGATATTCACCCATTGATATTACCCCATTTTTAGGTTAGGGGAAGTAGAAACTAGTAATAACCTTATCTCAAAAGGATAAGATAACTATATAATCCATGTAAGGATCATATAGCATTTATGAGTAACATGTATAGATAGATATGACAATGAGGTACATATTATGTGATCAAATAAAATCCTAAGATGCATAATGTGAATCATGGAAATGTCTAGATAATAACAATATAAGTTCAACAAGCAATCAATCACACACATAATAACACTCACAATAAAATCAAAAGACAATGATCTAAGGATATTCAAAACAAGGGGCATACTCAAATTCTACAAAATCAAAGCAACATGACCTAGTCAAATGTCCATAAATTAAGCAATGGCACATTTAAATGGAAACATACAATAAACTATGACATATGCAAATGTCACAATGGGAAAACATAGGCACGAGGGCCACAATAAATGGAGCATATTCAAATGATCAAACAAGCAATACAATGAAAGAAAAGACACTCAAGGAAGTTCATAAATAGAAAACATAGAACATAAGAAACCAACATCAACATATCATACTAGTCTTTGTATATATGTGTTAGAAAAATGTTAAGTACATAACATATCAAGTACATTATGAAATATATAAGCATGGATAAAGGAATGTGTAAGTATATAATTGCAAACATGATAATGAAAAATTATCATATAATTATATAACCTCGATGTATCATGATCAGAGAATTAGATGCTCCTAATTTATAAATGACATGAGTAGAGGGAAGGCCCAACATTTGAAAGTGGAAAGATCACGTGCTTGGGTATTCTTGTATCACACTCAAAATATGTGTGAAACACATATGCATATATAAATAGATGATATGCTATCTACCAACATGAAACTAACAACATATATGCCAATGAGCTAATATAACATGTAAAAGATGAAAATATTGTTGGATTTTTGGATTTTTTATTTATTTTTATATTTTGGAATATTTGAAAATAAAAACTACCCTATGATCTTATCCAAAGTATGCTCATAAGTATCTCTACATTGTGAACCTAGTGAAATAAATTGATGATACTACCAAGGAGCATGCATAGGTGTAATATATGGCACTGTAAGATCTATAATGTTCTACCTATGTATAATAGGATTCTATGGTCATGAAGGGATAATAAAAGAAGTAGGGGTTTGTGGAACCCATCATTGAGTACTATATGTTTTTTTATAGTATCATTAGTAGGAACATGTTTAGTTGCTATGAAGTATTTGAAGATGTAGAAGCTATCCAATGATCTCAAGATGAGGTTGAGAATCTATGAGGAACTAAAGATGTATAACATTACTTAAATAAGATGTGCCATATGTGTATATAGAATAATTAGAAAGTGTATGATGCTCTTGTGGTAAGTTTTTACTTGGTATCTTTGGTTTGCATTTATCTACATTTAGTTTCTCATTTATCAGTGATGTATTCAATAGATAGGTATAATGTCTTGTAAGTATGAATAGATTATGTGGTATGTTACTGAGTGAATTAGAACATAATTTGTTGAACTATTCATCTAAATATTTTTTACCATATATATGAGCAGTGAATTTGCCTTGATTTGAAGAAAGGCTTGTAGTTTCCTCCTTTGTAACCACATTTGGAATCTTATTTTTTTCAACTATCTCTTATTTTTTGATTTATTTTGTTATGAATCCTAATTTAAATATTTGATGTGCCCATTAATTTTTTCGTGACATTACATTTTGTATCTATTATTTATTCTTTTCTCATTTGTGGGTTGTTGCTCTTTTGCATTGAAAAAAATGTATATTTGAATGATTTGTATTAGTATTGCCAATATATCCCAAGATTTGATAGTCATTATGATCAGATATGGAAATATGATGAGTGATTCCATGGGAATGTTTTTCCAATCCTTGACCATGATAACCAAAGTTTTTTAAATATTTCATTCCAAAGACATACTGTTTGGAAAACTGAGTATCATTATTAAGGGATAAATTTGTATCCTTTTCTTCATATGATTTTTATTTTTGAACCTTTTCTTTCCCTAAGTTTGATATTTATAATTGTTTTTACTCTAAATTTTTATTCAATAACCACATTTTTTGTTTTGGTACTTGTGGTTTAGGAGAGGTAATCATATTGTGAATGTGTTCTTAGTTTATGTATCAATGACATAATCACCACTACCTTTATGACTTTGGACATTATTATTTAATGTAAACAATAATCTGTATGATGACCATGCATTCTATGATATGAACAATAGTATTTAGATCTCTTAATATGATGTGGAAGGGGTAATTTGATCATTTTATCTCAGATCATTTATTTTAGGATTTTTCTTGGTCTCTTCATAAATTTTTGTATAATAATTGAATCACTTATTTTAGACATGTTTTGTTATATCTTTGTATTTGGATAAGAAACATTGTTTGGAAACACATTGGTAGATGAAAATGTAAACACATGAGTAACACTAGTATTTTTGGATTTTACATGCATGTAATCTAATATTCCAATGATGTGAGCCTTGAATTGAAAAATTGATTTTACTTTTGTAATGCTTCTATTAACTTTATCATAGTGTTTTTTTGATCTTTTAAGGCTTCATAAGTACACAAACTATGTATCTCAGATTGAATATGCATACATATGCCATCTACCTTATCCCTCAAATGAGTGATACCATATACCTAATTATAGGGATGTTATATATCACCCTCCTTAGGTTTATAAAGAAGAGGTTCAATATTAATGCAAAAATATTGGTAAAGAGAAGATTGAGTTTTATCTTTATTAGGATCATGCTACGGTTTTGATATTTATAACAATGTATACAAGACAATAAACAATGAATACAATGAGATATTGTAAGAGTAAGTGCTCAACATACAAATCCATATTTAGCATGATTTTTAGGAAAAAGGTCTAATTTTTAAGTTTGGATACTATAAAAATAGAAATCAAAATGCAAAAAAATAGGAAATGGGATGAACCTAGAAAAATAGGGAAATAAAAGTACAATGTATGGCCTATAGGTCTAAATTTAATAAAAATAATAAAATGCTAAATTTGTAAAATACATACAATGGAAGACTCAGAGGTGAGGTTCACCAAATGTTTAACCCTAAATATAGATGTGTTAATATAACATAGTGTTAAGAATAGGGAAATGAATAAGCACAAGGGTGATAAACAAATCTATAGCAGGTTAATTAATTTGTAAACTTAGATAAATAATGTTTTGAATTTATAATACTAAAATATGCTAAAAATAAAAAGTACAACTATGGAATACTATTTTAATAAATTAGAAACAAGAGTACTTAGTTTACTATGCATATCTTGGTTGAAAAAAGTTGAAATTAGACTAGATCTAGATTCTAGAACAATCATCAGATTTTATAAATTTGCATTCCATGACCTTGGACACTTGTGTCAGATCTGGATGGTTATGTTGATGCTACTATCTAAGTTGGATACAGGTGTCTAGTATAAAATATCAAATGGATCTAGATGTGAGCACTTGAAACCTTTTGGGGTTTTTAACACCTTTACTTTGGTGTGTTCAAATAATGTACACAACCTCTCACTTTTTTTCAAATGATAAAAACCCAATATCTTCACCCTTAGAGTGACTAAGAAAAATGGGTTAATGGGCACATATTGTCAAGCTACCCATAGACCCTTCTATCAATGGGCACTACCTACATATCTAATACTATAAATAGGGACTCAATATTAAGTATATCTCCCCTACATGTTGGCTTGTGTGTGTATCAAGATGCAACATGTGTTATGCAAGTACATAGATTAACCTACCTTGTAACTTGGTAGATATGGATCATGGATTGCTCCTTTAGTAATTCAGACCTATAGATGGGTTGTCCCTATGAATAATATTGAAATAAGAAATAATAAGGAACTTTTCTCACTTGAATGCTTGATTGGGTGCATTTGGTAAGTTACCTTGTGAGTTGTTAAGTCTGTGTTAAGTGAAGAATTAATGAGAGCTAATCATACATATATACCAATCCTTTCAGGAAATATATCACATTAACTCACTTAGGAAAACCATAAGGATATGTTTCATTTGAAAATTTGATGACTTTAGGGCATTAGACAATTAGTTTGCCACGAGACACTAACATTGACATAGGTATTTGACTAGGATGCATGTGTCCAGGAAGCTAAAAAATGGGTATAGGTTCAAAATTTGTAGAGGATGATAATAAGTATGATATTAACATTTTTAGAAGTATATAAGGCCATGTCATCAGAATAACATACAATAAAACTAAGAGATAATAAATATGCACAAGTGATAGTGGAAGCAAGCCTTTTAATAGGAGGAAGGTATTATGAATGAGAAGTACTGGCCAAGTATACAAGACTGAGGTGCTATATAATTCATATTTAGTGTCTACATACGTCTTTATGTATATTTAATATAAACTTTATGTGGTTAAATATATTTTAGTTTCCTAATGTATTCTCATGTGTGTGTTTTCATATGCTTGGTGTGTTTTTATATCCTTAGTATGTCTTCAAATATTTGATGTATTTTTATGTGCTTGACATGATTTACATCACTTGATATGATTGTCTTTGCCTCTCATACATAATTTCTATGTATTTATAATTTATATCTATTTCATATCCTTAATGTGTTTTCATAGTGCATATTATGCTTTCAATATTCATGCTTGACACATCTTTATCATAATTTATTTTTATCTAGCCCTTTTTATATGTTTTCTATGTGATTTTGGTGATTCTATTACCTTAGTTATTTCTACATGCTTGAAATGAATTCAATGCTTGAAGTGTTGTATTCATGCCTTGTCATATATTATACATGTTTTCTTTCATAATTGTATTACCCACATTCCTACATGTTTTATGTTTCCATGATCCATATCATGAAGAATGCATATGCTACTTTCCTATGTTGCCATGATTCATATCATGCATCCATTGGGTGAAATATCCTATACTCATGTTTTAAACTATTATATATTTTAATACTGATGTTATATTAATGATATATTCAACCCACATGGGGCATATTTTTATTGATCTCACCACTGGTATATTTTCATGAATTTACAACACTTTTTGTGTTGATATATATATATATATATATATATATATATATATATATATATATATATATATATATATATATATATATATATATTTGTAATAGATGATGTAAAATTTGTGTAAACAATATTTACCAATGTAAATTATATGAGGCACAAACACACTAAGTTGGCGAGATAAAATTTCTCTAATTTGGGAGTTTTTCCTTTAGTGACACAAACTATGTTAATGTTTGTGTCAACAATGTGCAATTACATTTCCTTTGACAAAAAATTGTGTCATCCAATTTTACTAATTCAAATTTTGTATTAGAAAGTGGAAAAGATGATTTGACTGGGTCATTTACCATATTGGTGAAAAAAATGAGGCTTGATGTAAAATGTGACAAACATTTCCAATTCATTTGACAATAACTCCCTCCAAAAATTCAAATTCAAATTTATGACACAAATGCTAATATAATTAAGTAAAGATTTTATTTACAACAATTTTTGTGTTGATATTTTATTTTTTTTGTAACAGATGATGTAAAATGTGTGTAAACAATTTTTCCTGATGTAAATTGTATGAGGCATGAACACACTAAGTTGGTGAGACAAAATTTCTCCAATTTGGGAGTTTTTCCTTTAGTGACACACAATGTGTCAACATTTGTGTCAAAAATGTGCAATTACATTTCCTCTGACAAAAAATTGTGTCATCCAATTTTACTAATTCAAATTTTGTATTATAAAGTGAAAAAGATGATTTGACTGGGTCATTTACCATACTAGTGAAAAAATAAGGTTTGATGTAAAATGTGACAAACATTTCTAATTTATTTGATAATAACTCCCTCCAAAAATTCAAATTTAAATTTATGACATAAATTATAATATAATTATGTAAAGATTTTATTTACAACACTTTTTATGTTGATATATATATATATATATATATATATATATATATATATATATATATATATATATAAAATAGATGATGTAAAATTTGTGTAAACAATTTTTCTCAATGTAAATTGTATGAGGCATGAACACACTAAGTTGGTGAGACAAAATTTCTCCAATTTGAGAGTTTTTCCTTTAATGACACACACTATGTCAATGTTTGTGTCAATAATGAGCAATTACATTTCTTCTAACAAAAAATTGTGTCATCCAACTTAATTAATTCAAATTTTGTATTATAAAGTGAAAAAGATGATTTGACTGGGTTTTTTACCATAATGGTGAAAAAATGAGGCTTGATGTAAAATGTGACAAACATTTCCTAATTTATTTGATAATAACTCCCTCCAAAAATTCAAATTTAAATTTATGACATAAATGTTAATATAATTAAGTCACGATTTTCATTATCCCATTCCATAGATTATAAAAATAAAATCCCTTCATCTAATTGGTGCAATCGTTTGGCCATAGATTAATACAAAATTGTTTTGAACCATTTATCAATACAAACTAGATAGTTTGAATGTATTTTCTATGGAAAGTTAGTGATTGATTACTGATTAAGAAATAAATAGTTGTATTGATATATTGAGCTTATGTCTTTTCTTTTTCCTAGGAGTAAGTATCAAATACACTTTGATAAGAAGAGTTATCAATTTTGTTAACAACCTTATGAATATTTATGTACGTAGGTTGTGGATGCTTTATTTATTTTTTATCTTTGATTTCACTTACGTTCCTATTTTTAGGGCCTACATCTCACCTATTTCATCCTACTATTGTGTAGCCTGAATCCATTATAAGGGATCTAATACTGACACAATAAATATGAGTTTTATTAAAATTAGATGTGAAAACAAAGGGGCTCTTGATTGTAATAGAAATATCTGATATTGGTTGTTTACTTTGAGATAATAATATTCCAAAATTAACTCTACCCATAGGAAAATTTGATATCTATAATTTTTTTTTGAACCTAGGGTTATAGACATCACTAAAAACTTGAAGCATGCATGATTGGGTTGCCAATCATAGGAACATCCATAAAATAAGATTGTGATAATTTTTTTAAGGTAACCATTAGTTTTTCAATTTTATTCCTTTCATGAATGGATAAAATTTATGATTTAATTCAATAATGGTCAACACTAATATTTACCTTATATGAATAAATGGATGCCACTACTATTTTTTGTCTTTTAGGAGTTTTATAAAAAATTATCCTAAGATAATTATAAAGTCTACTAGAAAAATGTCTGAGGACATACTCTTTGAAAACATTGTTACATATGCTTAAATGCAAATTGATATATATTTGGAAAAACTACTTGCTAAAAGCTTTCATGTAAATTGTGTGAAATAAATCTAACATAAATTTCATTAATAGACACTTTTTAAATTCATGTAAAAATTTCCCTCAAAAAATTCAAATTCAACAAATTCAAATTTTGGAAAAGTCAACAACTCTAATGTAAAAAACCCCAACACAAATTTTTATGATGTATATTTCATTAATAAAATATTTTCCTAATCTTCTCCAAGTTGGATGATGCTAACAACTATGTTGTATCATCATGGTTAATGCAAAATGCATCACATAAACTTTTATTTGTTAGATTGTGAAAAATAATTCTAGGCAAAAAATGGCTTGATTTTGACATGAAACCATGGAAATATACTAATGCATATTAATTATGTCATAGGCTCATATGGGATAAATTAACCATAAAATATATGTTTTTAATTTTACATATTTATATATTATCTATCGATGATTTCATATTTTAATTTACACATGGTGCATTTAATCCTTTTATTTTGAGATGTGATATTTATAGGTTTATTTCAAATATCAAAAGGAGGGCATATATCCTACCCATCATATTAAAAAACATGCTTATATGGAAAGCATGTTACTACATCAATTTTTTTGTAATCCATACTTTATTTCAATTTTATTTTAGATGGCTTCACTAGGAGGATTACACCAAGATATTATCTGTACTATTTGGATAATTTAGCCATGATGATTAAAAAAGATGTTATTTATTTTATTTGGAGTAATTTTACCAATATTATTATACCAAGATGATATTTAATTTTATTTCAACAAGATGTTATTTATATATAATTATAATTTCTCTCAAGGTTTTATTTCTCTTTATTTAAAATGTCACTAAAGATTGCACTCATAATTTTATCCAAGGCTTCATCTAGATTTTGTGGTACTTAGTTCCACATGGTAATTAAAATTTTATCCCAACATAATGAGGTATATTATTTTCATTACTTTTATATTTAAACATATTACTATTATTTGGCACTCACTTAGATGCGTGTGTAGAAAAAGAAATAATGTTTTTGTAGGTTCTTAAGAGAATTGGATTTTTTCTAGAGATCTAAGCACACAAAATTTTATATCCATGAAATGTTTTATACTATATTTTTAAATTTATTATGACAAAAATTTAAGCGGGGAAAAATGTATACACATTCAAATTACCCCTAAGAATTTATTAGTCATTAATTCACATGATTTTAGTATGCTTGAGTACTTGTCAATTATTGACCCAAATTATGTGTTATTAGTTCATTTGTAAAAAAATTTATGGTACCTAACGGTTGGTATTATCCCCCTCTAACTATCATATTCTCCCTCCTCTATTTCCATTTAACCCTAAACATTATGTCAGGAGCATAGGGTAAAATCATGGGTATGCCAAGACCATAACTTACACTCTTGGATCCTCTTATGTGGTCCCTTGTGGCTAGAGTACAATCACTTCTTTCATTTTTTTTTTTAACCTTTTCACCATTTAATAATGGTTTGGGTATAATAGGGCCTAATTTGAATTCAATTTGTATATAAATACATAGGCATTATAGGTGATTTATCAATAAGCATAATTGGCAATTCATATAAAAATTATTGATAAATCACATGAATTATAGAGAGATCAAGAAATCATTAGAGAATTTATCATTGTGGTAAACAAAATCATGTTAAATAAATCACTGGAAGGAGGAAGGACACACCATACATCATTAGGGTTTTGTATAACATTCAGATTATTTCCAATTATGTAATTTGTTATTTTCAATATTGTTTATTGTCTAGGAATATAATAAGTAGATGAGATTAAAAACCTAGATAATGTTTAACACATGCCCCAAAATGATATTATTTTACTTAATTTTAAGATATTGTGGCCAATTTATGATAAGGAGAAGAAATTTATTTTACAAGTGATCAAGGTTGAAAATTAAAAAAATGAGTGAGGTTATTAGAGATCAAGCCCAAAATATAATATCCATAAAATTTGTTTTTGTATGTTTTTCATTTTCTATAATCATCACTTCCTCTTCTACCCATTAAGATAATACATAATTCTCTAGGGAGACTTCTCTTTTTAATGATAAATTTCTATGTGAGGTCACTGTCACTTCAGGGATGTATTTCCACTATCACGTTTTGATGTTTTTCACTAAATCTCATGATATTTAAGAGACATATATAAACCTTCAATATTATATAAAAAAATATGTAGAAAAAAAAAATATTAGAAATAATATATATATTTATTATAATCTCTTTAAAAATTTCAGTCATACAACAATCAAACTTAATCCCTACAAGTTCCATTCCATCTTCCAATTCCACATCTTCCAAACTAGATTTAATATTATTAAATATATTTTGTTGTATTTCAATGTTGATAAAAAAAGCATGATTAGTGTAATAGTCAGAATATTTAATTTTAATTAAATAAAAAAATCACTAACATGAATAAATATAAAATTATTCCCACATATGTGACTTAATACACCAAAATATAATTTATATATATTTTAGTATATATATATATTACATAAGTAAACATTAAAAAATGAAATAAAAAATAATAGTAAATTAAAAAATCAGACAAGATGATTTGTGAATAGTTTTTTAATTAATCAACAAAATTATTCCAATATATTCCTATGTATAAAATTAACAACAAGGTTACCATTTGTGAATCTTATGTGATTATTAAAATTGACAAGATTTAGTATGCTCATAATATATATTTTTTGATAGTACTAGCTTCTGCATAACTTCTAAGTTCACTAGTCACTGGTGATAATGCAAACATAGTATTTTCATCATAAGCATAATCAAATAAGTTACCTTCTTGAGGATGTAACCTTATGATACCCATATTATAATTATAATCCAACAATATATTCACTATATGAGGGTTCAACAAATGTTTTTTCTTATTTGGTGTTGATGTAGATGGATGACTAGTCTCTTGCAAAGAACTAGTATTGTTTCTTGTTGAACTAGAAACTTGTATATGAATTTGTAAGCCCTCAAAATAAAATTCAATATGAATCTACCATTCAATTATTAATTATATAGATACATTATTAAAATCAACATACACCTTATTTTCAATAAATTTACAATCCCTAGAAAAAATTATGGATATATAAGTAGGATTATAAACTTTGTATGCTTTGATTTCATAACTATATCATGTGAATTTATGATAAAAAATCTTAGGATAAATTATATAACCATTAAATTTTCTTGTGGTTATTTTCATTATACCACTTCATTCAACTTGGATGGACTTTCCATCTCCTAATTTCTCTTGGATTTTGAAGGAATCATCTAACTTGTTGAAGTAATCTTCATGATTTCTCACCTAATTTGGGTAACCTAAATCAAGAGAGAGAAAAATATTTTATTACTATATTCCAATAAAACATGTGATAAAATAATTTGATCCTTATATAAACTCACTTTTTAACTTAAATACCATCTCTTCCCTTTTGTGATTGGATTGATTCGTAGCTGTTAGTATCCTACAATCTTTTATCACATGTCTTGGTTTTTTGCAGTAATGTCAAGTAAATTATTTCTTGCTCTTACTTGTGAATTTTTATTAAATTTTTTCCTTTAAATATGAGTTTTTTAAAATCCATTTATTTTTATTTTATTTGTCTCTTTTTTCTTTGAAATTTTTGCTTTGGTTTCAAGTGTTTTTTCAAGACTATGTTCTATAACTCCTCCACATAATCTCATCTTATCCTCAGAAGACGAGAGAACCCACTAAATAATCAACACTTATAGTGTTCATGTCTTTAAAATATTAAAGAGTGATCAAATATGCAACCTTATTTGGCTTAAATATCTCAAAATATTTATTACTATAACATTATCTTATATATTTTCTCCATAAACCCTCATTCTATGTATTGTTGAACATTGTCATTGATTAAGGAAGATATTATTGAGAATTATCATTAAGTGTTGAGATTTGATATTTAATATTGTCATTGATGTTAAAATTTATTATGAAAATGCATGGTTATTTCATTTATGCCAATCTATTGTTATTTGATGTTAAAGGTTCTTATAAAGATACTTGGTCAAGTAAGCCTTGAGGTATTTTTATGATGAGTTTTGTTGCAAATATAATAAGTTTTATTGTTGTGATGAAAGAATACTATTTGAATAATGTTCTAATGTTAGCTTGAGTTAAATCATTGATAAAAAAATGAGTGAGATAGGTTAGTATAGAAAATGTAAATCATCTTGTAATACTTTATCTAGATCTTGTGATATGGAATTTACAGGTGGCATGATGAAATATGTGAGCTCTGAATAAGAAGCAGTGTGCTCTAAAGATATGTGTAAGTAGTTTTGAAGATGATCCAAATGAGATTCAAAGATGAGAATGATTTGAAGAACAATTTATAGTTTTTGAGCATAATAGAGGTTGTTTGAGTTTTTACATGTGTTAAAGACCTTGTAAATGATTAAAAGTTTAGCTTTGAAGATCTATGTATGTAGCTTCGAAGATGCTAGAGTCAAGATCCTAAGATCTATAAGTATCTCCAAAGAAGTTTTGTTGAAGATAAAAATAAGAGTAAGTGTATAAGGTTGCTTGAGTATATACAAGAGACATTAAAACACTGGAGAGTTTAAAGGTGAAATCTAAAGGGTGGGTAGAAGGTCAGATTCAAGGCATAATAAGAGTTGTAGGACAAGGTTTAGAAAGCAAGAAGAGAGATGGTGGAAAGATGAGGTAGTATGATTAGTTTCTATGGTGTGGGTGAGCTGATTAACATTGATAGAGGTGATTAAATTTTTTTAAAGTATTTTCATGAAGTTTTAGGTCTTGGTTTGCAAGAAAAAGGCTTGAAAAGTATTTCAAGGTTTCTCAAGTGCATAGAATGAAGAGTTGTCTACTCGATAAGGTTTTCTACGTGCTCATTGGCACATGTAAAATCTGCATGATATCCTAAGCTAATCATGGTAGATGAGGAAGGGTTCTAGCTCAAAATTTCAAGCATTGATTTCTGGGAAGAGGAACTAAGTTTTATGAATGATCATTACGACTGAAAGATAGTCTAAACCCTCATAAAACCCTAACTATGATCTGATGTTTAAGATCTTATTATAAAGAGATAAAAAGGGTTTTTATGATCATATAATTTATTTTAGGTTTAATCCAACTCTTCTAGGCATCTCTACATGTGATTGGTTTCTCAATTGAGTGAGCAAACCCTAGAAAAAAGTGCTTATCTTTAGGAGATTTGTTGTAGTAGACAAAGTTGATCGAGTCAAAGTGAATAAAGATAAAAGTATGATACTTGTAGCTGATGTTCATAAATAATTTTGGATAGGTTTTAGATCTTAGGTGTTCAATATTGGTGATCTAAGTTGGTCAGTCGCTAACAGACCTAGTGGTTCAGATAATAAGGAAATTAGATAGAAGTGAAAGGATGATTTCTAATATGTTTTCATGTAAGAGTGATGTATTAAACTACATTATGATGTTTTTTGGGTATTTAATTATTTATTCATACTGTTAAAATTCTTGGAAGTCAATGTAAGAGGTTAAAACATTAAATCCAAAATGGCTTACTCATCTATGAGAGAGAAGGTTTGAAGATTGGTTTGTAAGACCAATAGCTTTCATTGAATCTAATGATCTGATTGATTGAGGTTTCTCAAAGGATGTTGTAAGATATTTTTCATGTATTGAAATAACTTTAATATATTTAATCATGTGTTAGATGTTCATGTTTCCTTGACTGTGTTTTGGAGTCAGTTGGCAGTTTTAAGTGAACATTTTGCAGAGAAGTATTTGAGCCTATTTACCCTAAGTTGAAGCATAAAAGGAATTTTTTGATGACCCGAAGGTCATGATGTTTATGAATATGTAAATTTTTTCCATGTTTGTTTGTAAAAATTGGGTATATGCCTTAGTTTTTCAAGATAAAGTTTATGTATATACACAAGCCTTTTATATGCAGTGATTTGATAAAGGGTTCAAGTGGTTGTTGGACATAAAAGGTATTTTAGACCTAATGTAAACTTGGATAAGGTATATTGGAGTGGTTTATGATGTTTTCCTAGTATTTGAGGTGTTTATATAATCTTCAAAGATATCAAAGGGTAACATATTATTGAGAAGGCCTATTAGGTCTCCATAAGCCTAAAAGAGGAATAAAGGATAATTGATGTATGTCCAACATATTGTATTGATTGCTTCATAAATTAGGAAATTTTATTTTTTATATACAAATACCTATTCATATCCAACCTAAGTGATTTGAATATGTGGCTGACTAAGGAAGATATGATCAAGTGATTGTTGGAGATCTAGATTGCACCCCAACTAGAAGCAGAAGTGTTCAGGTCCTACTTCTAAATCTAACTAAACATGGGACTGACCCTAGGCTATGGGTCAAACCTCTAGGATTTTTAATGCGGTTAGCTCCTCTGATGCATCATTTATCTCATTTCCACTACTAAAACCTACTAATGACCAATAAAAAGGGAAAGAAGGATAACATGAAAAGAGAAACCTAAGCTAAAGATGGTGATGCACCTATATTATGGTTGATCCACTCTGATTGAATCTAAAATGATAATGAAACAAATAAAATACTAGATATAGGATTCCAAATATCTATCATACATCAATGTTTCATGGAGAGGTTCACCAAATGACGAAAAGCTGAGGGAAATGAAGGAGAGGTCTAAATCAAGACACTAACTAGTCATAGTATCCACATACAGGCTTCAGTCAAAAGATGTATAACACTAAAAATGACCTAAAAATAAGATTAAATAGTATCTAGGTGAGATCATGAATTGACAAGGGACTTATACTGCATATGCAAATCTAACATGTACACACTATACCAAAATAATGAAATATGAAGAACAATCTTGTATTCATTTAAGGAGGTTACAAGCTCCTTCTTGGTAGAGTTTAGTCATGCCCAAGAGAGGAAACCAAGAAAATATAGAGGGGGGTCCATTTTTTGGCTCAAAATCCTTTATATATAGCAAAAAGAGAGATATGGAAACAATGCCTTAGAAAGTGGAGAAAGAGTCCTCAAGATCAAGAAGTGAGGTGGTAACTCATTGATTGCTTTTTTGTATGCATGCTTTGATCAACAATTGGATTTCCCTTTGTTCCAATAGTCCCCAAGATCCTCTCATTGATTAAGATATCCTAGTAGAGATAAAGGTTGGTTCTATATGATGACAAAGTCTATTTGAGTGAAATAAATGCTCTTAACTATTTCTCTAACCACCAATTCACCACCTTGGGACCCTAAGTCCGCTTGACGTGTTCATGAAGATCAAATACTCAAATCCTATTATTTATAATGCCATGACATGGATGATAGTTATTAATTTATTTATCGATGATGGAGCCATGTGGACAAATGAGACCCTTTATATTAATCACATATCTGCTCCATTTCTATGTCTGGATCATAGGTTCATCTATAAACAAAAAATGAATCTAAGATTATTGGTTTTCTTATATCTTACATATTAATACAGACCTATAGACTACATAACCTTTTTTATAGATCCAAATAGGTCCAAAAATACCCAATCTATCTTTGTAAGAACTAAGAGTTCACCATATACACAGATCCTTCTTAAAAATAGTAGACACAGTCATAGATTGAACCCTACATGATACAAAATGTCAAACTAGAGGTCTGTATTTAATCCAATGATGGTCCCTTTATGTTCCTTATCACCTTATATGCATTAGTGTGTCCCTCTAATGGTGTTGGATTGAGCTTCAAAGGTGATAGGATGATCTTGCAAGACCTATTTATTTTTGTCAAAAATGGCTTCTTGACTTAGAAATTTATTTTAATTGGCCATTGATACTAGCTCAAGCCAATCAAATTATGCCAAACTATGTTTTCCCCCATTAATCCCATAGATATTTTTGACTTCTTGACTTCTTTCACACCATATATCTTTACTTTCAAAATGTAATACGGTCCATTGATCTTGCTCTTGACTTGTTAATTCTATCCAAGCTTGTGCTATGTGCCAAAAGCATGTTGATCTTTGGGATCCTATTGTCAGTTTGTCAACTCATTCACTTATACCACATGTCAATCTCTCAATATCCTTGACTATTTGACCCATCTTGCATTGTTGGATCAAGATGTATAATTGAGTGAGGACCATTAGATCAATTGGGACCCACTTATTTGAAAACCAACAACTATTTCATGAGCTTGAAATTGATGTACTTTCTCCAATCAAAAGATGTTCATGTGATTGTCATTGATATTCATGTGACCATCAAATTTAAGCTCAAAATGATTTATTTTGATCAAGCTTAAAATTGACATTATCACAAACATCGTATGTTGTAGGTCTATATTTAGAAGCTTATAACTTGAGCCAAAAAGCTCATTCAAGCATGAAAATTTTAGAGGATGATCCTAACATGTAGATCTATAATTGTGTGTGATCCACTAGCTTGTGGGGGATTCCTAAGTGAAGATAAAAATTAAATAAATAGACTAGTTCATTTACTCCCATGTGATGTCCTAGTGATGGTTTGGCTCCAAAAATTTCATAGCTCATCTTTTGTTCATTATTTCAAGGTTATGATGATTATCTAAGGCCTATGTAACCTGGTCCATGATCTTGAATTCTCAAGACATATGAGAACTACTTAATTTTCTTACTTTACAATTTTAGACCCTTTTTTCTAAGCCTTTGATCCACTGCTTCACATGAACCATGCAAAATCTTCATATATTGGCTAAAATGGCCAACATATTTGATGACTCACAGGGGTTGCATGTCTATCTATGCAAGAGAACCTAGACCAAGCTGCCTTGTCTAGTCCATTGGGCATGGTGTCTGGACTTGGGTCCAATACATTTGACCTAGATCTAACACTAGTTGTCAATCCTACTCTAACCTCTTTTAAAATAATATAGAGGACTAGAAAAGAAAAAAATAAGACAAAGTTCCATAAACACTTATTGAAAGGGAAACTAACCTAAAAAAAAATAGTAATAACAAACAAATGTGCCAAAAATAACACTTAGAGGAATTTGAACAAAACTATCCTAATATATACAACTTAAAACTATATGTACCTTTCCTCCTAGATCAAAAGGAAAGTTTGAAAATTTTCTTGCATCATGAGATGAGGGATTGAATGAGGCACCCATATCCTTGACCCTTAGTATTGATGCCTGACTCTTCTTTGTTTCATGTGTCAACCTCTTTAGCATGATGTTCAATGAAAACCAAGTAGCTCCAAATAAGTCAGCTATGTGTATCTAGATAGTCTCAATTTATTCATATGGTTCCTTAATTAAAACCTCTAATGGTGGTTAAATAAGGTATACCCTTTTGATTTCCATGGTGTCCTCAATAAGACTGGGCTTATTCTTTGATTGAAGTCCTTTAGGATCATCAAGGAGCTTTGCATATTCTGCCCAATCTTGGTCATTGTCCTTCATGGGAAATTCTTTGTCTAGCTTCTCAAGTACTTGATCCTTTTCAACAATAGATGTCTCAATCTCATCCATGTTCTCTATTTATAAAAATATCTCATCAAGACCAGACATCTTATTTTATTTGGGCATCCCCAGAGTAACCCTTACTTCTTGAATATCCAGAACATTAATGGAATCTTCAGGAGATCCAAGCTATTATACCATCTCATCATCCAAATATGTCATCTTAAACTCACTAATCTCACTCATGAAATCATGGTATAACTATTTATAATGGTCTTATTCTTCAATAATTCTCTCTACTTCTTGCACTTGTTCCTACAACTCATCCTCTTTAGCATTATGAAAGATTGGAAAATGCTCACTCTTGCCAAGTGGTGTTTCAATAATGATCTCCTCTTCTAAATTTGATAATCCATAATTATCAGTTATGAGTTCAACATGGATTTCTCTTCTTACCTCTTCAAGGAGTGGCATAGGACATTCTTGGGATGACACTAAGAGGAATGAGACATATGTGGCACCTCTTTGGTCCATCTACTTGTCTTTGATAGTCATGTCCTCCTCCCTCTTTTGCATACTTCTATGGATGGATTTCCAAGATGGAAATGTCTTAGATTATTAAGGAGGGAGGGATGGGGGTTGAATGACCTTGAATTTGCTTGACTACATGATGTGGTTCCAAGATGGGAAATCTATAGGTTCTTATTTAAGATTTTGATCTTGGTTCTCTTTCTCCTTCCTTGTCTTTAGCTCTAACTCTTTGATATATCTATCGATATTCTCTTGGAATAACTTATCTTTAAAATGGATAGTGGTTTCATGATAGGGAACATAAGAGGGTTTTGTCTCACTTTTCCCACCACCTAACTTCATCACTAGATTTTGGCTTGGAAAGTTGAAGGAATTCATAACTGGTTTTTGAGGAAGAATAGGGTCTCGAATATTAATAATAATATATTCCTCAACAATATTCTTCTTTTTTTGACAACTCTCTTGGATAGATATCCAAGAATTAAAGGTATAAAGAACACATGTGATACTTAGCATACTCAAAGGGGCACTTATAATGGTCTTTTTGGGAGGAATGGGTGGCACATAAGAAGGCTGAGGTGGTGTATATGAAGGCACATAATGTTGGCAAGGATGGACCTGATGTTCCTCAAGGCCTTTTAGCTTGTCCTCAATGATTTGAATGTAACCTCCTATATCCATCATCTCACCTATGATATTGTTCTAATTTTCTCTCTCAATAGGTATCCATTCTGATTTCATTTGCTACAATGACTCTATCACATAATGGA
This sequence comes from Torreya grandis, assembly GCA_037957365.1. NCBI lineage: Eukaryota > Viridiplantae > Streptophyta > Pinopsida > Cupressales > Taxaceae > Torreya > Torreya grandis. Next base: position 105,884 of record JARHVA010000902.1, on the reverse strand, counting down.
TCTGGTGAGTAGGGACATTTTGGCCATAATACTTTTGTGAGTATAATTCTAGTGCATGTCTGTCAAGGCTTATCATAGTTAACCTAAGCATTAGTATGGATGGATCATGATAGCATTGATGAGTAGTAGTATTATGATGGGTTTGCTATCCATAAGAAGGATCAGGGCAATATTCTTGCATATATGACTGACATTGGTCCTCATATTTTCAGTGAGGATCATGAGGAAGGTAAGATCCATTTCCTTGATAATAAGGATCATAAGAAACTTGACAAGGATCCTCATAGCTTTAACATAAATCTTGGTAGGGTTGATTAGGATCATATGGATCATGAGTATCATATTGGGAGTACTAATAAGGAGGTGGATAATATTAATATTCACCATAGTTGTCCATATCAGATTTATTTATCAAATGAGATGTAATAACTAATTATAAACTTCATTGATAAATACTTGGTATACTCATAACTATAATCTTGATTTGAAGTTGCCATTGGTACTAAATTATTACTTCTAAAAGATAATTAGAGAAAAGACACACCAAGATATTTCCACTCTTTTGGACCTTGTCCCACCAAGTGTGTTAGAACTATTAAAGATCTAGATTGCACCCTAGCTAGAAGTAGAAGTGTTTAGGTCCTACTTCCAAATCTAGCTCAACATAGGATTAACCCTAGGCTGTGGGTTTCCTATAATGGGGTCAAACCTCTAGGATTTTTAATGAGGATAGCTCCTCTGATGCATCATTTAGCTCATTTCCACTACTAAAACCTACTAAAGGTAAAAGAAAAGGGAGAAAGGGATAACATGAAAAGGGAAACCTAAACTAAAGATGGTGATGCACCTAGATTATGGTTGATCCATTCTACTTGAATCTAAAACACTAATGAAACAAATAAAAGACTAGATCTAGGATTCAAAATATCTTTCATACATCAGTGTTTCATGGAGAGGTTCACTAAATGACCAAAAGCTGAGGGAAATGAAGGAAAGGTCTAGATAAAGAAACTAACCAGTCACAATATTCACATGCAAGCTTCAATCAAAAGATGTAGAATACAAAACATGACCTGCATAAAAAGATGAACTAGTAGCTAGGTGAGATCGTGCCTTGACAAGGGAGAGATTTCTACCACATATGCAAATATAACATGTACACACTATACCAAAATAATGAAATTTGAAGAACAGTCTTGTATTCATTTTAAGAGGTTACAAGATCTATCTTGGCAAAGTTTAGTAATGGCTAAGAGAGGGAATCGATAAAATATAGAAACGGATCCATTTTTTGGCTCAAAATCCTCTATATATAATAAAATTAGAGATATGGGAACAATGCCTTGGAGAGTGGAGAAAGAGTCCTCAAGATCAAAAAGTGAGGTGGTAGCTCATTGATTACTTTTCTATATGTATGCTTTGATCAATAGATGACTTTACCTTTGTTCCAATAGTCCCCAAGATCCTCTCATTAGCTGAGAGATCCCAATAAAGACAAAGGTTGGTTCTATATGATGACAAAGTCTATTTGAGTGGAATAAATGCTCTTAACTACTTCTTCAACCACTAGTTCACCACCTTGGGACCCTAAGTCCACTTGACATGTTCATGAGGATCAGATCCTTGAATCTTGATACTGATAGTGCTATGTCATGGATGGTGGTTAGTGCTTACTTTATTGTTGATGGATCCATGTGGATAAATGAGACCCTTTGCGTTAATCATGTATCTGGTCTATGTCCATGTCTAGATCATATATTCATGTATAGAGGGAAAACCAATATAAGAATATTGGTTTTCCTATAGTTAACATATTAATATGTACCTATAGAATACATAACCTTTTTTATAGATCGAAATAGGTCCAAAAAGACCCAATCTATCTTTGTAGGAACCAAGAGTTCATCATATACAAGGACCCTTCTTAAAAATGGTAGACATAGTCATATAATAGACCTTGCATGATATAAAATGTTGAACCAAAGATCTATATTTAGCTCCAATGGTAGTCCCTTTATGTTCCTTATTACCTTGGTTGCATCTGTGTGTCCCTATAATGGTGTTAGATTGAGCTTTGATAGTGACAAGATGATATTGCAAGACCTATTTATTTCTATCAAAAATGGCTTATCGACTTTGACCTTTATTTTAATTATCTGTCGATACTAGCTTGGGCCAATTAAATTATGTCAAACTATATTTTATCCCATTAGTCCCATAGATACTAATAACTTATTGACTTCTCTCACATTGTATATCCTGACTTGCATGATGCAACATGATCCATCGATCTTGCCCTTGACTTTTCAATTCTACTGAAGCTTATGTCATATGTCAAACGTACATTGATCCTCAAGATATTATTATCAGTCTATCAACTCACACACTTATTCTATGTGTCAATCTCTTAATCTCCTTAATTTTTTGACCCATCTCACACCATTGGATCAAGATATATGATTGAGTGAGGACCGTTAGATCAACTTAGGACCCACTTGTTTTAAAACCAATGATTACTTCATGAGCTTAAAATTGATGCCCTTGCTCCTATCAAAAGACATTTGTGAAATTATCATTGATGTTCATATGACCATCAAATTTAAGCTCAAAAGGAATTATTTTTCTTGAGCTTAACCTTGAATTTAGTGAAAATGTCTTATGTTTTAGGTCCATCTTTATTAGCTTATAATGTGAGCTAAAAAGCTTATGTGGGAATGAAAATTTTATAGGATGATCCTAGCATATAGATCTAAAATTGTGCATGATCCACTGGATCACAGGGGCTTCTTGAGTGAAGATAAAAATTACACAAATGGATTGGTTCATTTTCTCCCATGTGACATCTTGGTGATGGTCTAGCTCAAAAACTTTCACAACTCATCTTTTGATCATTCTTTCAAGGTTCAGATGATTCTCTAAGGCTTGTGTAACCTGATCCATGCTCGTGAATGCTTAGGACATATGAGGTCATACTTATATTTTATTTATTTTCAATTTTATACCCCTTTTTCTAATCCTTTAATCCACTACTTCACATGACCATGCAAAAGATTCATATGTGGGCCAAAATGGCCAACAATGACTTGTATAAAAGGGTGTGAGAGTAGAAGAGGATAAAAAAATGATATAGATCATTAGTGAGTATAAATAGGTTATGTAGACCATTATATAAATTTAATGAATATCTAACAAAGGTTATGCATATGAGGATCAAGGTTAAAAGATGTAATCAAGCCATGAAGAAGGCTAGTTGAGCGAAGAAGGTTGAAGGCCATTTTGAGAGGGACATAATTGAGTAAAGAGCTTAAGGATTAGATCATCATATAATATATAAGTAATAAGGGTTTTTGAAGGTGATCAAATAATTAGGTAGCTGAGTTGGTGTTGAGTCATCTAGGGGGTTGGTGCCTCCTTGTAAGTGGGTGTTTGTTAAAGCCTAGCTAAGTTGGTGTTGAGCTAGTTGGGGTTGGGGTTAGTTATTCACTAAAAATTGATGTTTTTAGTATAGTATTGTAGTCCATTTAAATCATTAGTGGGTTTTTTACCCCTAGAGGGTTTCCCATGTATATGTTGTGTTCATATGTTTCATGCTCTTATGATTTGATCTTTATGTTTGCTAAGATGTACATGCTTATTAGAATGATTCATACATGGTTAAATCGAATTAAATGAAAAGTTTTGAAGACTGATTCACTCCCCCTCTTATTCATCTTTTTTTCAATAATTGGTATTAGAGTAGATATTTTGGAGCAGGCTTGACAACTTAAAGGTGATCCTAAGAAGCACAAGATATCTTATGATCAATAGGAAGAATACACTATGTATGATGAAGAAGTATTCTATGATAGTAAATAAGGAGAAGATGAATTTAACCTTGAAACTAACCTCATAATATCTCTTATTAATTTCAATGATAAAAAAAACTAACAACAATCTCAATATTTAGTTAGAAGATATCAACACAAGGTTTAAGTCAAAAGAATCTGAGTATAACTAGTTGAAGGTTGAACATGTGTAGCTAATAGACAAAATGAGAAAGTTCAAGAGAGATCATGAAAAGTTATATCAAGTCAATAAGGTCAACATTAAAAGACCTATTAGGTAGCCCAACACAATAAATGATAATTCCTTTTTAAACCATGGTCAGTACAAAAAAGTTGTTTGCTACATCTATCATAATACATGACACATTGCTAGATTCTGATCTAATAAATTTAAAAGGCCTACAAGATTCAAAAAAACACATAAAGCTCCTATAATGCACAAAAAGGATTAAACATTTATATGAAATCTAAAGCAAATCAGGATGGATCATATTAGACCCAAGAAGCAAGATGGACCTCTTGTCAAGGAGGAACATAAGATTAAAGAGGATTATATGCTAGTTTAGACTGATTTTCACATTCAATATGAAGGCATGAAATGGTATATAGACAGTGGTTACTCAATCCACATGACAAGAGACAAAATAAGTTTATCTCATTAAAGAAGAATGCTACAAGAATAGTGAGGTTTGAAGATAAAACAACTACTAATATAGTTGGCAAGGGTGTTTTGAGTTTGAATAAAGGAAATACTAAGACTCAAAATATGTTATATTTGGAAGTTTTGAAGCATAACCCACTCAATTTTTATAAAATGTGCAAACAAGGACACACACTAACCTTTCATAACAAAGGATGTGAGATAAGAAGAGCCAAATTAGGATGGCTAGTTGTCAATGCCAAGAGGATAGAGAACAACCTACATGTAATAAATGAGATCAAGAAGGAGAGATGTTTCATGTGAAAGATATATAAAATGTGGTTATGGTAAAAAAGGTTAGGACACCTAAACTTTAATAATTTGGTCAAAATTAACACTAAGAAGTCTGTGAAGAACATGCCCAAAATCATCAAACCTACAAACATTATTTGCAAGGCATGTCAACATGGTAAGTAGACTAAAATGAAGGTTCAAGTCTAAGTAGTACTCTAACACAAAAACCTTGGATTTAATCCAAACTAATCTCTATTGGCCTATGAGAATTCAAAGCATTCAAGGAGACAACTAATTCATGCTAATCTTTGATGACTACACAAGAATGACTTAGGTTGTATTTTTGAAAGAGAAATTAGAAGCTCTTGACAAGTTCAAGTCATTCAAGGATCTTGTTAAGAATGATAAAATGGGAAAATCAAGTGCTTAATATCTTAAAAAAGGGGAAAGTTTTGGTCTAATGATTTTGATAACTTCTGTGAGGATCATGGAATAAGAAGATAGTTCTTAGTAGCCAAGACACCTCAGTAGAATGGGGTAGTTGTAAGGAAGAATAGAATAGTTCAAGAAATGGATAAAATGATGTTTCATGAATCTATATTATTTGATGGATATTGGAAAGAGGTAGTTAACACTACTATCTACATTTTGAATAGAGGACAAATAAGGATAAATGGTAATAAGACTTCTTATGAACTATAGAAGGGAAGACTTACAAATGTAGAACACTTTAGAGTTTTTGGGAGAAAATGTTTTATCAAAATAGATGATGAAAACTTGGGTAAATTTGATTTGAGATCTGATGAAGACATATTCTTAGGATACTCATCAATGATCTCAACCTATAGATGTTACAACAAGAGACTACAAAAGATAGTGGAAAGTACAAATGTAAAGGTTGATGAGACAACAAAATCTCACTCACAGTCAAGGAATACTTTAGAGAATTTAGACTTTGATAATGATGTGGATGCTATAGAGGTTGATGACCAGGGATAAGTTAAAGAGAGATAAGACCTAAAAGGAAAATGAAGACAAATTCAAAGAGATCATCTTGAATCTCAAATCATTGGCAACAAGAATGTAGGTATGCAAACAAGGATAAGATTGGTAACTAATCTAAATCATGAGAATGTTTCTTTATTATACAATATTGAACCTAAGAATCCTATAAAAGCAAGTAAAGGCAAATTATGGATAGATGCTATGATTGAGGTGTTAGATCAAATAGATAAGAATGAAACTTGGAAACTAGTTCGTAGACCTAAAGACAAAAATGTTATTATCACAAATGGGTGTTTAGAAATAAGTTTAATGAAAATGGAGAATTCATTAGGAATAAGTCTATATTGGTATGCAAGGGATATTTATAGGTTGAAGGGGTAGACTTTGATGAGACCTTTGCATTAATAGCTAGATTGGAGGAAATCGGATTATTTTTAGCTTGTGCAGGATTCCAAAGATTTAAAGTATACTAGATGGATGTCAAATCTACCTTTCTAAATGGGAATCTGGAAGAAGTGTACATTGACCAACCTGAAGGCTTATATCTAAAAAATTAAAAAAAAAACAATATTTACAGATTGAAAAGGCTCTCTATGGTTTAAATCAATCTCCTAGAGCTTAGTATGCTAGGCTTGATAAGTATCTACTAGATCAAGGATTCAAAAGAAGAGTTATAGACAATTATATATATATATATATATATATATATATATATATATATATATATATATATATATATATATATATATATATATATATATATAGAAGATGACCATCAAATAATAGTATTTGTTTATGTGGATGGCATCATCTTTGGTGGAAATAATGAAAACATGATAAAGGCTTTTGAAGAAGTGATGAAGAAATAATTTGAGATGTCTATGCTAAGAGAACTATCATTCTTTATTGGGTTGCAGACCACTTAATCTAAAAAAGGTATATTTATCTCAAAAGCTAAGTACATAAGAGAGATGTTAAAAAAGTTTGAGATGGAAGAGTGAAAGGTAGTTAGTACACCCATGGCCACAAGATGTAAGTTGAAAAAATAAAATGAGTCTTCAAAGGTCAATCACATGTCATATAGGTCAATGATTAGAAGTTTATTGTATACCACTGGCTCTAGACCTAACATCATACAAATAGTAGGTCTTATGGGAACATTTCAAGTAGATCCAAAGGAGAATCATATGAAATCAATCAAAAGGATACTTAGGTATCTCAAGGTGACTATGGAGTATGCATTATGGTATCCAAAAGGTAAAGAGTTCAATTTGACATCCTACATAGGTGCATATTAGGAAAGAAGTATAGATGATAGGAAGAATACTAGTGGTGGAGCTTTCTTCCTAGGAGGATGTCTAGTGTCATGGATAAGTAAGAGGCAACCATTAGTAGATATATCCACTTGTGAGGTTGAGTATATTGAATCAACTTCATGTGGTACACAAGTCCTATGGATGAAATATACCCTAAAATATTATAAGGTAGAGTATGATGGTCCAATACCTATCTACTATGATAATATAAGTGTTATAAGTGTCCCAAAGAACACTGCCATGCACTCAAGAACCAAACACATTCCCATCGGATATCATTGTATGAGAGAGTAAGTAAGTGAACAAAGTGTTAATATTGAATATGTTTCTACATAGGATCAGATTGCAAACATCTTGATCAAACCACTACCAAAGGTAACTTTTCCACATCTACGATAGGAATTGGGTGTAATTCCTACCGTTAGAAGTTATTGAGATGTTGAGGGGGAGATAATTATACCCATTACCTTCATGAATAGGTGATTTTTTTCAAATAAGGTATGCATGGTTTGAGGGGGAGATATTCAAGTTTTTGACTATGTCTGATCTATGTTGAAGTGTTCATGTAATCTAAGTTCATTATAAAAGAGATGATAGTTGTGTAAGACCTTTGTCATTAATTTCAAAGGGGGAGAAATATCATAAAAATCAAGAAAAGGGAGAAAGATTATAAAAATAAAAAAAGATGAGAAAATGGGAAAGATTAGAAAGGGAGGAAGAAAAGGCAAGAACTGGTCTAACAGATGATTGCCATTAAGAGTGGTTGATATATTTTTTTGAGTGTGTTTCCCATCAATGACAAAGGGGGATATTGTCGAACATTTTCATTGATTAAGGAAGATATTGTTGAGCATTATCATTAATTTTTGAGATTTGATATTTAATGTTGCCATTGATGCCAAAAATTATCATGAGGATGCATGGTTATTTAATTGATGTCAAAGTTTCTTGTGAATATGATTAGTCAAGTAAGCCTTGAGGTATGTTTATTATGAGTTCTATTTCCAGCATAATAAGTTTTGTTTCTATGATGAAATAATATTGGTTGAACAATGTTCTAATGTCAGCTTGAGTAAAATCATTGAGAAGTAGCATGAGTGAGTACAAGTCAATATAACAAATGTAAATCATCTTTTAATACTTTTTCTAGACCTTGTGAGATGGAATTTATAGGTGGAATGATGAAATAAGTGAGCTCTAAAGAATAAGTAGTGTTTTTTGAAGATCTATGTAAGTAGTTATAAAGATTCTTCAAATAAGCTACAAAGATGAGAATGCTCCAAAGAACACTTAATAGTGTTTGAGAATAAGAGAGGTTGTTTGAGTTTTACATGAGGTTTTAAGGACCTTGAAAATTATTAAAAGGCTAGCTCGAAATATCTATGTACGCAGCTCCAAAGATGCTACAGTCAAGCTCTGAAGTTCTATAAGTAGATCCAAAGAAGTTCTATTTAATCTCCAAAGAAGAGTAAGTGTATAATTTTGATTGAGAATACACAAGAGACATTGAAACACTATAAATTTTCAAGGTGAAGTCTAAAGGATGGATGTAAGGTCTGATTCAAGGCATATTAAGACTTGTAGGACAAGGCATAAAAATCAAGAAAAGAGGTGGTGGCCAAATGAGGTAACAAGATTAGTTTAATTAGCATGGGTGAATAGGTGAAAATTGAAACAGGTGAGTTAAGATATTTTAAGTATGTGCATGAAGTTTCAGGTCTTGGTTTTCAAGAAAAAGGCTTGAAAAGTATTTCAAGGTTTTTTAAGTGCACAAAATGAAGAGTTGTCTACTTGAGAAGGTTTTATTAGTGCTCATTGGCACATGAAACATTTGAATAAGATCCTAAGATATTCATGGTATATGAGGAAGCATTCTATCTCAAATTTTCAAGCATTGGTTTCTAGAAAGACGAACTAAGTTTTATGAATGTTCATTAACACTGAAAGATGGTCTAAACCCTCATAAAACCTTAATTATGACCTGATGTTTAAGATATTATTATAAATAACTTAGAATGGTTTTATATTATTATAAAAGTGATTATAAATTGAATTCAACTCTCCTAGGCATATCTAGATGTGATTGGTTTCTCAAGTGACTGATCATACCCTATAGGAAAGTGATTATATTTCAGAGATTTGTTATAGTAGATAGAGTTGACTGAGACAAAGTTACTAAGTGAATGAAGATCAAAGTATGAGAATTTTAGTTTATATTCATAAATATTTCTAGACAGGTTCTAGATCTTAGGTGTGTAATATTGGTGATCCAAGTTGGCTAGCCGCTAACATACCTAATGGTGTAGATAGTAAGGAAATCAAACAAAAGTGAAAAGATGATTTCTAATGTGTTTATTATAAGATTTATGCATTAAAATTCATGATGATGTTTTTTGGGTCTTGAATTATTTATCCATGCTTTGCACAAGATTGTAATTCAGTGTAAGATGTTGAAACATTGAATCCAAAATGGCTTATCTAGTTGAGTAGATTTTATGAGAGAGAAGGTCAAAAGATTGGTCTATAAGACCAATATTTTTCATTATATATCATGATATAATTTATTGAGGTTGATCTTAGGCTATTTTAAGATCCTATTCATGAATTTAAATACCCTGAATATATTTAATCATGTGTCAAATGTTCATATTTCCTTGACAGTGTTTTGAAGTCAATTGGTAGTTCTGAGTGAACATCTTGCAGAGAAGTGACTGAGCCTATTTACCCTATGTTGAAACATTAGATGAATTTTTTGATGACCCTAAGGTCATTAGGTTTTTGAATATTTAATTTTTTTCCATGGTTATTTGGAAAAATTGAGTATATACCTCAAATTTTCAAGACAAATTTTATGTATATCTGTAGGCCTTTAATATGTAGTGAATTGATAAAGGGTTCAAGTCGTTATTGGACCTAAAAGGTATTTTGGGCCTAATTTAAAGTTGGATAAGGTCTATTTAAGTGGTGTATTATGTGTTCCTTCCATGTGAAGTGTTTGGATAAACTTAAAAGATATAAAAGGGTAACATATTGTTAAGAAGACAATTAGGTCTCCATAAGCCTAAAAGAGGAATACGGGCTAATTGATGTATGACTAACCTATTGTATTGATTGATTCATGAATAATGAATTTTATTTTTAATAATAAAAGACCTATTCATGGATTACCTAAGTTATTTGAATATGTGGTCGACTAATAAAGATATGATCAAGTGACTTGTATAAAAGCAAGGCAAATTTGGCCTATTTTGGGTACTAAGAGGGTGTGAGAGCAGAAGAGGATAAGATAATGATATATATCATTACTGAGAAAAAAATAAGTCATATAGACCATTAGATAAGTTTTATTAATATATAATAGAGGTTATACATATGAGGATAAAGGTTAGAAGACCTAATCAAGCCATGAAGAGGGATAGTTGAGCGAAGAAGGTTGAAGGTCAGTTTAAGAGGGACATAAGTGAACTAAGAGCTAAAGGAGTAGATAATCATATATTGTAGAATAAATAAGGGTTTATGAAGGTGATATAATAATTATGTGGTTGATTCATTTAGGGGGTTGGTTCCTCCTTGCAAGTGGGTGATCGTTAAAGCCTAGTTGAGTTGGTGCTGAGCTAGTTGGGGTTCGTACTCCATGTGAAGTTGGTGCTTCAATAAAGATTAATGTTTGTCTTATAGGACTATATTCCATTTACTTCATTAGTGGGTATTATTCCCATAGAGTTTTTCTCATGTATATGTTGTGTTCATGTGTTTCATGCTCTTATAATTTGATGTTTATGTTTGCTAAGATGTACATGCTTATTAGAATGATTCATGCATGGTTAAGTGGAATTAAATGAAAATTTTTAAAGACTAATTCAATCCCATATTCTTAGTCATCTTTTTTCCAACATGTATTAAATAAGTTACTCTTACACAATAATATCCAACTCCTTCATAATTTGACATTCTCAAAATTTCAAAATTAATTTTACGGGTTTAAAGTTTTGATTATCTTACTTTAATATAGCCTTGATATGACTTATCTAAATTATTTAATGCCTCATGGGTGTTCTTGCATCTTAAAATTCTTGATATGTACTTAATTCTATGGTGCACTTTGAAAATAGAAGAAAGCTTGTGCATCTCCCTTTTCTTCATCATTTTTTATTCTATTTTGATCTTGTGTTATGTTATTCAAATCTTGAGGTGGTGTGTACCCATGGAAAACATCCTCCAAAATTCCTTTCCATAAAATAATTATCTTCAATTGATATTTTTGATACTCAAAGTTGTCACATTTGAAAACAAGAATATTCATGGAAGCAAAATTCATTGAAAAATGGCCTAAAAAACCTTCTTAAACTTGATTGAACATGCATGTTGTCAAGAATAAAATAGTATTACTGAATATTAATTTCATATAATAATAATAATAATAATAATAATAATAATAATAATAATAATAATAATATGCACAATAAGAAGACAAGATTTAACATGGTTCACCCAATGTGGGATACATCCACCAAGAAACACTTTCTCATATTTTATTACAAGCCACAAGAATCTAATCCACTTTTAGATCAATCTTCTTACAATTACCATACACAAATGTTGTTTGGAGCTGCACTCTACAAACTCTCCTAAATTTGTATATAAATTCACACACTCTTTTCACCTATTCAAAAATATTCTAACATATGATGTATTATCTATTGTATGTCCATCTATAATACATCAATAGATAACCAACATAGCATCTTTACAAAATAATGGGCACCAAAACCATGGGCCAAGTCAACCCATAATGGTTAATCATGGGTGAGAATACATAAAGAGTGTATAGTACATTTTAATATATAGTATTTGAAATACATTTTAATGTGGAAATAGGCTCCATAACATAACAATCTCCCACTTGGATACTAATTTAATTTGATCAAGCTTCTCAACCCTTCACTATCATCTGGGAAGGCCAACTAAAACTAAACATAGTTTCAATTTCTCTCATGTGACCACCTTGGTCATCAAGTCTACAAGATTCTAACTGGTATGAATCTTTTCTAGCTTAAAATTCTCTTCATCTAAAGCTATCTTGATGAAATGGTACCTCAACTATATACACTTCATCTTAGAGTGGAAATCATATTTATTTGATAAGTATATATCACTCTAACTATTACTATACAACTTACCTTCCTCCTACTTATGTCCCAACTCTTCAAGAAACTACTATAACCAAATCATCTCTTTACTTTCCTTTGTGATAGAAACATACTCAACCTCTATGGTTGACAAAGCCATAAGTTTCTATATTCATGAAATCTAACTCACTACTATGTCACCTACAATAAATACATATCCTATCATACTCCTACTACTATCTAAATCTACAACCATGTCTAAAACTACACAACAATGTAAAGTGGTGTCCAATCCACCATAGTTTAAAACTATCCTTATGGTCCCTCTCAAGTACCGATGGATCCACTTTACTACCTACCATTGATCTCTACTTGGATCACTCATGTACCTACTTATTACTCCCACTGCATGGGTAATATCTATCCTAGTGCACACCATGGCATACATTAAGCTACCAACTCCTAATGAGTAAGGTACACAAGACATCTAGATTCTCTCCTTTATCTTGGGACACTATTCCTTTGATATCTTGAAATGGCTTACCAAAGGAGTCCCAACCGGTTTATCATACTGCATACCAAACCTCTCCAAGACATTTTTAATGTACTCTTCTTGAGATAAATTTAGCTTTCATTCCTTCCTATCTTGAGTTATTCTCATACCAAGGATTTATTTTCCTACTCCCAAATACTTCATAGCAAAGGAATTACTAAGATGTTCCTTGAGTACCTTTTATTTCTTGCATGTTCTTACCTACAACCAACATGTCATCCACATATAGACACAAGATACTATAACTACCATCATCAAACTTCTTGATATATATGTAATGGTCTGAATGATACCTAGAGTATTCCTGCTCCATCATAGAACTATCAAATTTCTTGTACCATTATCACGGAGCTTGTTTCAATCCATACAAGCTCTTCTTCAATTTACACACCATGTTATTCTTCCCTGTGACCTCATATCCCTATGGTTGATCCATATATAAGTCCTCATCCAAATCACCATAAAGGAATGTAGTATTCACATCCATCTACTCTAAGTGAAAGTCTTCCACTGCCACTATCCTAAGAATAGTCCTAATAGAAGTCATCCTTACCACTAGGGAAAAATCTCATCAAAATTAATTCCCTTCTTTTGTGCGAACCCTTTTAACACCAATCAGGCCATGTACCTTTTCTTGCCTCCATCATCCTCTTTAATTATATACACCCACTTATTATGCAATGCTCTCTTACCTTCAGATGGGTTTACCAAATCCCAAGTCTGATTTTCCATGAGAGATTGATGCTCCTCATCCATTACTTGCTCCCACTTCTTCTTGACATCTACCTACATTGATTCTTCAGAAGACTCTAGATCTCCATTGTCAGTGAGTAGTAAATAATTAAGAGATGGAGAAAAAAATACAGGTTCCATTCTTACCCTAGAAGACCTCACCATAGGAGTTTGGGGTTATTATGGATTAGGTGCTTGAGCTAGTTGCTTGGATATTTTATCATCTAAAATGTACTCTAATACTATGTACTCTTTTCTAGAATCCTCTCTCTAATCCTAAAATTGTGGTTTATACATGAATTTTTTTATTAAAGACTACATCCCTAGACCAAAATATTTTATTATCCTTAAGACTTAAATCTAGAAACCAAAGTCATTCTCACCATAACCAATAAAGGTGCATTTTTAAGACTTAGCCTCTAACTTGGTCCTATCATCTTTATCAATATGAACAAAAGATTCATAACCAAATAATCTAAGAAAGGAATAATCAATCTTCTTACTAGATCAAGCTTCCTCAAGTATGACTTCATCCAAAGAAGATGAAGGACCTCTATTGATTAGATATACAACCATGTGTATAGTTTCTACCCAAAATTGAAGGGGTAGTCCTAAATACAACCTCATGCTCTTAACATGCTCCATGATAGTCTTGTTAATCCTTTCTGACACTCCATTGTATTATGGAGTTATTAGAATTGTCCTATATCTTTAAATTCCATTCCTAGAATAATAATAAAAAAATTCATTGCTACAATATTTCCCACCATTATCTGACCTGAGACATTTTAACTTGAGACCTATTTCACTCTCAACCAAGGATTTCCATCTTTTAAATGTATCAAACACATCATATTTTCTCCTAGTGCCATACACCCAAACTTTCTTAGTTGCTTCATCAATAAAATTGACATAATAATATGAGCCTCCAATAAAAGATACCTGAGCTGACCCCTATACATTTGAATGAACCAACTTTAACTTATTCACCTTTATCATAGGTCCAACCTTGAGAAAATTTACCCTTTTCTATTTTACATACACATAATCTTCATAAAAATATAAACTAGACCCTTTTAATCTAGACAACCTATCCTTAAAAATTTACATGCCCTTTTGGCTTATGTGATCAAGCCTATTGTGCTATAAAGTTACGTCTACATCTGTAGCAACTAAATTACAAAAGTCAGCACTACTTGATAAATACAGGGTACCAACCTTATTACCTCTTGATACCATAAGATCACCCTTGTTCACCTTCCAATAATCTACTATAAATGTCACCATACAACCTTCACTGCCTAGTTGTCATGCGGATATCAAATTTTGTCTCAACTTGGGCATATGTTTGACATCCTTTAGTAGTCAAGTCTTCACATTATGCATCTTGATTTGAACACTTTCTTTTCCTAAGACAATTCAAGGCTCATCATTACCAATATAAACATGTCTAAAAACCCCTTGAACATAACCAATAAAATAATGCCTATGGTGTAGCATGAAAAGAAGCCCCTGAATCTAAATCCTAAGCCAACAATATTATCTATGAAGATAATTAATGTATCTTGAAAAACATTACCTATTGTCACATTCACCTCCTTGGTGTCTTCTTAATTTTTATTCTTTTTTTTAATAACCCAACAATACCTCTTTGCATGCCCAATCTTTCCACAATTCCAACATACCATCTTACTCTTTGATTTTGACATTTCTTGACCATTTGACTTCCCATGCTTTCCTTTTCCTCTAAAATTTTATATCCCTCTACTCTTCACCATCAAAGCATCACTTAAATTATAAGTTTCCCCAGATATTTTCCATCACATTTCCTTGCTAAAGATTACTCTTATCATATCCTCAAACTTTAACTTGGCATTGCTAGAGATCAAATTACTCAAAACCATTACCATGTTGTTCTAACGCTCTGGTAAGGAACACAAAATAATTAGAGCCTTGAATTCATCATCAAATTAATTTTTTATAGAGTTAAATATACTCAAAACCATATTAAATTCATTCAAATGATCAACAACAAAACTATTTTCAAACATCTTCATATTAAATAACTTTTTCATTAAAAATATTTTATTAGAAGTAGAGGGTTTCTCATATAACTTATCTAACACATTCATGAGACCTTATATGTTATTATCATATGATATATTAAATGTGAATAAAGATACGAGGCATAACCTAATGGCCCCAAGTGATTTCCTATCAACCTCATCTTTCGTACCCACTAGTTACTTTACTATTCCTCCTAGTAGAGCATGGAGGTCCTTCTGATAAAGGTAATCCTCCATCTTCATCTTCCATAGAAAAAAGTTTTATCCATTTAAATTTTCAACCTTTGATCTTTTGTCATCAGCCATAGCTCACACTTAAACTAATAACCCTTCTTGTGATTCAACACTTTAGTAAATACAACTTGAAGCTTTGATACCAGTTGTTAGGAATAAAATATAAATTAATGTAAAATAATTTCATAGAATCAAAATAATAATAGATATGAAAAGAAATATAAAATACACAACAAGAATAAAATATTTAACATGGTTCACCCAATTTGGACTACATCCACCAAGAAATATTGTTCATATTTTATTACAAGCCACAAGAGTACAATCCATTCTCAGATCAGTCTTTTCACAATTACAATGCATAAATGTTGTTTAGAACTATGCTTTACAAAATCTCTTGAATTCACACACTCTATTCACCTCTTCAAAATTATTATAACATATGATGTATTACCTACTTTATTTCCATCTATAATACATCAATAGATTACCAACATAGCAGTTTTACAAAACAATGGGTACCAAAACCTTGGGCCAAGTCAATACATAAAGAGTGTATAATACATTTTAATGTATATTATTTGAAATACATTTTAATGTGGAAATAGGATACATAGCATAAAATATCTAATAATAAATGAATGTTTTTAATGAATTGGTGAAGTGAAAATCAACTTTGTTTCACTCTAAAATTGAAACTATGTATCAATAAAAATGTCTTAGAATTACTAGCTATGTTGCAAAATGAAATAATTGATAAAAAAGTGTATAAAATATATTGAAATTTATATATTTTTATTAGTATAAATTAATATATATATACATAATAATATCAGAGATAAAACATACAAAAATCTTCTCAATTAAAATTAATTCACCAAACTTCTATTGTGTGCAACTTTATTTAAATAAATAAGGCTTAAAACAAGTATTTTACAAGATAACTTGTATGAAAAGTTATTTAAAAAATATAATAAATTAAAAAATAAATAAATAAATTTACATTAAAATTAAGTAATCTATAATTATACTTATAAACGCATACTCTAATACAGTTTAAAGTAACTAAAAGTAAATTCAAGGGAAAACTAAGAGTACCACTAACACTAACTAATAGTTTTTTGGTCATCATGCAGGAGGCCACTATAAGTTGACTACCACAACTATAATTAGATAAAAGTGTCATCTCAAAATACCTAAAAAATATGAATTGACTTTAATATAATTTCATTTCATTTAAATAAGACTTAAAATGTGTCCCACCACTTGGGAACTCATTCAAATATTCAAATATTGAATTGAAGTTAACTAAGAGTTCCTAATTTTTAAAGAAATAATTGAAAAGTGTTCATAAATGACCAATAAACTAATTACTACCATAAATAAATTAATAATATTTTATAAAACTTATAAAACCAAAATATACTAAGTCTAAAAATAGAACTCAAGTGCCCATATTGGCATCATACTCAACATTCCCCACTTTGATGCAAAGAGGTGAGATGCCTATCATCTCATTTAGTCTTTCATGAATATGATTATGCAATCATTTGGTGAGAAAATCAAAAAAATTATCTTTTACTATCACATAATAAATAAAAAAGAGTTTATCATTGACCAAGTCTTTACTAAAATTATGTTTGATTTCAATGTGCTTAGTTATAACATGGAAAACTAATTTTTGGAAAATTGTATTGCCTCATTGTTATCACAAAAATCTATGTTGACTCAAGTTGAGCCTCTTTGAAATCATCCAAGAGTATTTTTAGGCATAAAAATTGTGTGCAAGATGATGTAAGGGATGTATATTCATATTCAATAGAGGATAATACAACTATAGCCTATTTTTTTGAAGACCAATAAACTGACCCACTTTGGGAAAGTTACTAAATCTAGTTTCAATAGAATGAGGGGATAAATCACCAACCAAAGCTTCTCCAATACAAAATTTTTAACCTTTTAAAATACACAATAAAAATAAGACACAAAAATCCAAAGAAAACATTACAACCATACCAAACCATGAAATTCAAACACTGGGTGAGTAGAGTTATCAAACTCCCTAACATATAATACAAACCACCAAGAATAAGAAGGAGATATAAAATAATACTACCTTGTAGCTACACATGATACCACTCCAACAAAATAAAAACTATAAATTTATTTAAAATAAAAAACCACCATATTTTTCACCAAGTAGTTTAGCAACAAGTTAGAAAGATCAAGGACTTTTATAAAAATGCTTATTTTCCTTGATACCATCACCTCCACAAACTCACACCTCAAAATCTCATTTTTTGGAATATACAATCCATCTCTTATTAAATAAATCAATGCCATCCACTTAATTAAAGAACACTCAAGATTTTTCATTTTTTTTCAATACAAAAGGATGAAATAAATATTCTAAAAACCTCATGAATTTCATTTGGGTGTAACCTAAGAACATGATTGTGTAAGATGAATGTTACCATGAAAATGACCAATGGGTTGCATAGGACTTCATTAGTCATTTAAAGGACATGGAATCATAAGTGGATTAGAAACCATAGTTTTACCTAGTAGTGTAGCCTCTAGTTTAAGAAATTTATCTTCAAATTCCCTAAACATTGATGGCAAAGAGATTATCAAATTCCACATCCTACATTCTCACATTCAAGTTGACCTTGGAAATTTGGGGCAAATCTCTTCTATTCTTGCACCTTTATCAACTTCCATTATTTCTCTCCCCATAATAGATTTAATAAGTAACAAAATGCTCTTTGAAGAGGGATAAAATACTAAGTAAATATAACCATTTGGGAGATGTGCACAAAACACCTTTCGATCTTATTTTGTAGAAGTGGATGCCATAAACCAAAGAAAACTATTGAGACCACCAAACTGGGCCTCCAATAAATCACACATCACCCATCTACTAAAAATTATTATACCATAATCAAGATGTTGATTATTAAAAGCAAACAAAATCCCTCATAAGGCCTTGCCTTTTATAATAATAACTATGACCAATCACATTGATCGATTTGATGGTATCAGAGGGATAAGAAATGAATGCTAAGAATGGCTATTTAAGCTAAAAGTCACATCATTCTAAAAAAATAAATTTAAATTTGTATTATTAATTATAAAATTAATTAGCAAAGATTATATAAAAAAATAAGGGATGATAAAAGAGAGATCAAAAGAAAGGGAGAGAAAAAATAAAAATAATTAGTCCTTCAAATCCTTTTGAAGAATATTCTCTAATATGTTCCATCTCAACTTGTTGATTGAACTAGTTATTTTATCATATTTTGGATTAATATAGTTTATTGACCGTTAATAAGATATAACTAAGTAAATGAATTTATATTACAAATATATACAATAAAATACAAATTTGAATCTAAAAGGTTGAAAATGATTTGGCACTCTAACTTTCTAAATATAAAAATTATAACAAATGATATAACACTTAGTGGTTCACTATATTATGCAAGACTATGATAGATTAAAAATTATCCATAGATACACAAACTAGCATATACTTTTTGATTCTATTAGATAGGGTGCTAAAAAATAGTATAGGTAAGTAGTAAGAAAGGTAGCAAATCAAATTTTAGGTTTCTTGGATTAGGATCTAGGTATTTGTGTGCTCCTAGATAATAACATCAGCCTTGGGTTAGTATTATTAGTCACTATGTTCTAAGTCTAATGGTTGGGTATTTGTAAATTTTTATTCTCTATTTTGATATAATCAGGTGCACTTTATTTTCTTTTGGTTATGTATGTGATCCCAAGGTCTGAATGTGCCTACAACTATATAAAGTTATCTCATTCACTTGAAACCCCATATCTACTTGCAAGGAAATTTTTATGCCTAAAAAATGGTATGAAAGGTGGGTTAAGTTGATCCCATCCACTCTCCATTGAATATTTAATAGATAAAGGTATATAATAAAATATGCTCTTCTCAATTATTCTAATTAATCTTGATAATTTATCCCTTTTATCATAATCTTAGCTAATTTATCTAACCTACCCTTTTATCATTATTAATCCACTAACCTTATTCCTACCCCACAAATCTATTAATTATCCTAAATAATTTCTTAATCCTTTCCTAATCCCACATATCAGTTACTTGGGAATTTAAAATCCCCATGGCCAACCTACCCACCTACCCTAGCCTATCCTACACACCTAGTCCCTCTAATCACCTATCCTAAACCACTACTAATCCTAATTAATCCCTAAGAGGATTCTAGAATCCTGTCTAACTTGACCCCTTATCTATATAAGCCTCTATTTTAGAGGCTTCCAAGGAATTTTTAATTCCTTGAAAATTCCTCTACCCTTGATTCTCATGGCTCAACTTTGAATGTGAGCCATAGATCTTCCCTCTATGGCCTATTTAAACAAGCCACTCCTCCATGTCCAATATAACTAATGAATTCATAAAATATTCATGTCAATATGATCAATTAGTCCATCATCCAAGTCAATAAATGAAGTTATCATAATGTTATAAATCTAAGTCTACTATTGTAATCAAATCTCAAACCAAATCATTTTGTCTTTATTATATAATATTAGCTTCAAGCAATTAGGTTTAGGAATTTAAGTGCTATTATGAATGTTCATTTGTGTTTGAATTTTTATCCTAATGGCTATAGATCTCAATTGGTGGATTAAAATTTTGGTTGTTTTGATGTAATTGCACAATCAAATTCGTTTAGCTCAAAATTTCATCTACACCATGTAGTTCTCCTCCATTAGGTTATTATTAGGGTTTAGGAAGGGTTTTAATGGACTACCATCTTAAATATGGCTCATAAAATACATGAATTAGATTTGAAACCTAATGACATGAATGTTGAGTACTTATGCCCCATCAAATATCCCTAATATATCTTGGTCCTATACATCTTGTATGGTGAGCTGTGAGTAAAATTTAGCAACCTTCGAGTCTTCACAAAAGTAACTCTTTCTACCTTAGATAGTAAGTTCACAGGGGTACCTAACTTCCCCTAAGATAACTAAACCCCATTCATCTTTTCATGTAAGATATGAGCATTTGAACTAGTAGCTCAAAATGGCAAACTGGGGTGATAGAGCTTGAGGGGTTAGTTAGGCCAAATTGATCATTCCCATTCCTTAATCTACATAAAACACATTCATAAATATTTGTACTATCATTATACACCTTTTCATATATTTAGGTCTACCTAGGGAGTTTGAATATGTCACAAGATGAAGTTGGGGTTTTGGGGGCTTAAGGAGGGTTTTAGGCCTTATAGGCCTAAATTGATCCTCAAAATCTTAGATCATCTATAAGTGCATGAGTGAATTCAAGGTCATCTTTGAAACCTAGTTGGCCTTATTTGAAACTTGGTATCCTTCCTTAAGATAGTCACATCCAAAAGTATATATCCCTCTCTTGATATTGGCTAGGCTCAGTTGCAAGTGATGATTTGGGGAACTCTTTAAAGGTTGGGTCTAGAATTTACATTCTAAGCTTTTTATTTTCCTATTTAATGTGTATAAACTTTCACCAAGTTTCTTCTCTCACAACCCTATTGGCCTTTCTTGGCATTGTGCAAATTTGACCTTAATTCTATAACATAAGCTTGGGTAATGAGGGATTAAACCTATAAGTGGTGATTACATAGTCATTTAAGAGTTGTGATTTTGAAGGCTAAGGCTTGTTAAGAGGTGAAAATGGTCTGATGAAGTTAATACATAGTAGATGTCTTTTGGGAGATCTCAAGTGGACTATTACTCCTCATATGAGACCATATTTTCAGACCCTAAAAATATTTATCTATATACTCAACAAAGTAATGCATTTTGAGCTAGTGGATCAGGCATCTTAAAGGAGAAAATAAAACCTAGGATTTTATGAAAACATTAAATAATGCTAGTAAACCTTAAACCTTGCTAAAATTCTTATGAATGCATTTAGATCTAGTTCATGGGTTTTGGTATTGAGAGCCATAATGAAGATTATTACTTTTGAGAAAGGGGCTCCTCCACATGCCTTACACAACTATACAACCTGAAGAAGACACCATTCACATATTCAGCATGAAGATTAATTGTCATGAAGACAAGTTAAATCATGATTGAAGCTTGTTTCCTTCCTTCACATGGTTTGTGTTAAGAAATATAAAGGGGATAAATTATGATCAAATGGTGATTAGATGAGGTATGTGAGGAACCCATAGGAATCCATGGAAAATGTAATCAATCATTTTCATGCTCTGCTCCTTCATAAAATAGAGAAAATATTATACATGACTTGCAATCTACCAACCTAGGGAGGCTATGTGTTGATTTTACCTTGAAAACACCATGAGAATATGCTTAAAGGGGTCTAAAACATTCAACAAGCCTTAGTTACCTTTATTTATTCTTAAGCTATCACAACAATATCAAAATTTTCATCACTCTACCTATAACTAAGCTTATGGGCTTTACAAAGGGTTTAAGTCTACCTAGACATCTTAGTGATTGTTCATAAAGATCAAAGACCTCATTTGCAAACCAATTCCACTAATTGAAAGCCTACTAGGGATTCCACCTCTACATAAGAGCTTGGGCTCTAAATTCCCCTATATAGACCATACCATCCATCTCAAACTGACCCTTATGAGCTTGTCAAGGGATCGATGGAGACATTTCTATAAACATCCAATTCCTAACACCATTTGTGTTAAAATTTTAAATCTTACTCGAATTGCACTCAAATGCATATTTTAGGTCAAAATCCATAAAACACCCTAAATGGTTTGAACTTGTCACTTACAAGTTCCAGTTTAGGTCAAAGTATCCCTAAATAGGGTAATGCATTTTATGGGCCAACTAAATTTGATCAAATCATTTCAAGTCAAAATGATAATTTTTCCATTTAGTGCTCTGGATCACTCTTTTCTTCTAATTCATTGGTATACATCATGTACCTTTATTATTTGGTGTTGGTAACATCCTAAATGGGAATACAACTCCAATGCATCTAACATCACCTTCCAGTTCCTCTCCAATCAAATTATAACCCAGTAATATGACTTTTTGACCATTTTGATTAATTGTACACCAATTTCAAAATAATTAAACAAAACTTGATTAAACTTAATTAAGCTAATTAATCCAATTTAAGAACTTAAGTAAGAATTCTATAGATCTTTTTGAATATCTCATTATTGGAAATTGATTTTTAAATATCTACATCACCTAGTGACATCATCTATGGGGTGGCATCCTTCAAGCCATAAGTGCATAAAATATCAAGATTATGGGTCACCCATGCCTATTTAATGCCTCCCATGCTTCTTTAATGCTTATTATCTTAAGGATATTTATGAGTTCAATTCCAAATATTAGGATTATCCATGGCCACACATCTCAATCTTGAGATGGACGGTCATGGTTGATCTCAACCAATCTTAAAAATCTATAAATAGAGAGGCCATGGACATGAATTTTAAGCTTAATTTATGTAAAGTTATTATGCAAAATTGTCTCTATAATCCTTTGCTAATTCAGAGTTTAATTTGGAAAAAGGTACCAAGTCATGACAAAACCTATTGCATAGCATAGAGCTCATCAAGAGCTTTTCGACACGTCTTTCAGATCACAAAATGGAGTCTGAATGCCAAAGTTATAGGCTACTAAAGTTATTTTGTGATAGGGAAAATAAGGAGATATCACAATTTGTATGCGACAAATGGACCAATCACCCATTGACACGTGGTAGTACATTTTTATATGGTCGTGCAAAAAATTTGGTTGGTGTTTGGTTTGGTTTCAACATCTGGTCTTTGATATGTGGTCATATGGAGAACCGTGGGCCCCACTATTAGCTCACTTGGAGTCCTCAGTGAGGGTCGACACACTTGATTAAGGAGGGGCACCTTGGCCTCCATCTCACATTCCATTACATTCAAATTTACTTTTAAATCATAATTTTTTACCCACTGGATGCATTAAGACAAATCAATTGTATATTTTAAAGCTTTGTAATATTTATTTGTAATTTACTATTACCAAGCCCCATACTCCATAGGGGAGAACCAACATTTGACCCATTATGCCACATCACCAAGTCAAATGCCCAGATTGAAACCATGAGAAATGCTGAGTTAACCTAGCTCATGCTTTATCTTCCACAGTATCATGTCATATGCCAAGTCATAGGAACTCGAGAATGGGTTACCAAAATATGTGCCATGTCTAAGTAGCTTATGGAACATGAGAAGAGGAAAGGTCACTTAGAAGATATGCTAATATTGGTGCACAAACCAATAAACCCATACTTTGTTTGGTGATTTGATCCCACCAAAAGGGGCATCGACATTATTCAAGCTAGATGCCATTCCTTTTAAAGACTTTAAATCCATTTGAAATTGGCAATGTGGGATAATAGATAAGCACACCCAAAAAGAAGGGGTAATACTTGAACTTGTGACCCACCGTGTAAAAGTGATAAGCCTTGACCACTTATGCCATAGGTTTCTAAGTGGTATAAAAGGCATGAACTTGTATTTGAATGGAAGCTTTGCAGGACTGTATTTTTTTTATTAAGAGGCCGAGAGCTAGATGGAAGCTTGGAGAAAGATAGACAATGGATTTTGATCCATAATCCGACCTGGTACATAGTAAGTAAGCCTTTTTAATTATGTTTTGTAATTAAAAAGAGAATGTTATTATTATTATTATTATTATTTGGATATACCAATAGTTTGAGTGAAGGGACCAAAGCACCTTTGGAAGGGATTGAAGACTGAGGAAGGATTTCATGTTGCCGAGCTTGAGTTTATCAATGAAGGTGGATTTATTGGATAGAGATCAAATCTGAGGGGAGTTGTGCAGTGTGTCAAAGAATTTGTGAGCCATTTTTTGTGCAAATTTAATAAAAATGATCCTCACTATTGGGCAGACCTGGAGACATAGGTAAGAGATGCCGAACTCTATTCTCAATGTCAGATGGTAATTTTTCATTTGATTGCATGTTTCAATTTAGTTTTTTTATTTTTAATTATAAATGCATACAAAGTTTAAAAATTGACATTTTATGACATTTTTAAAAACAAACTAGTTTTATTGGTGAATAGAAGTTAAAAGTCATTCAACGGCTCCAATCTAATTCGATAACTGAGAATACATAAATGCAAAACAATTTGCAAGTTATTTTGAGTATTTCAATAATTTTTTTTAAGTTTGAGAAATTTAGAATCCATAGTTTTAAACTTAACTTTGAGTTCATCAGTGTAGTTTATAGATCATTTTGGTATCAGAGCAGTTAGAAAGTAGGGTTAGCTTCTGATTGTGTGATTTGATAGTTGCTTTTAGTTTATTGGTTTTCAATAGTTTGTACACTTGATTAGATTACAGTGTGAAATTGTGTAATTAGTGTGTTTGCCAGAAACCATGGGCAAGTTGTCACATAAATCCAAGATGGAAGAGCTTGAAGCCATCAATACACAAATTTAGGATGAGAATGCATTCCTGAGATGCAAGCTCTTAGCTCTTGAAGATCAAGTTGTAAGTTTGAAATCAGAGCTTGAATCTAAGGATGAGCTCTTGATCAAATTATAGTGTGGTGAACCAAAGAAGACCATACCTTCTAATTTAGATGCGGAGACTATGACTGAGTGCACTGTAAGTTATTCACCAAGTAATTCATCTTCTTATTTCCATTCAGATTCAGATTCAAGTAATGATGCTTTTGGTAGTTTTGAACAACACACTAAGGGTATATGATCCAAATTGTTGAAGAAAATGGGATTTAATGGAAGAGGTCTTGGTCGAGATGGCCAAGGAATTACTAACCCAATACAAGTAGAGCATAGATCTCTTCATGTAGGTTTGGGTTACACTAGTGATCAGGTGGATATTGGAGAAACTTCCTCCATGGCAAAAGGAAGACAAGATTATGATAGCAAAGGTATGAAGTCGTGAGTAGAGCATGTGTATTGTAAGAGAATAGGAAAATGAGGTATTGATATTCCACCTCCTAGTTCCTACTCTAGAGTTAGCACTAAATCTTTTGATCCACTTTTTATGTTTAATAAATTTGGATTTAACATTTAGAAGATGATGCAATCATTTCATTACACTTTTTGTGGGATGCATAACCACAATGTTTCATTTTTTTGGAAGAGACATGCTTTGATTAAGTAAATTACAGGTGTTAATAATAATTCTCATCCTGGCAAAGCGAGAAGGGGTAAAAGGGAAACCTTACCTAAGAAGGTTTTATGCACTCATTGCCATATGAGTGGACATTGGATTGATCATTGTTTTAAACTTCAATCATCTTATCATTATATAAATGGTAAAATTAAGATGATTTATCAACCTATTAATAAGGTCAATGAAGTTAAATCAATCCATAATGATGTTAAGGAATCCACTAAGGAAATCAAGCTAACTAGGCAGAAAATTTGATTAAGTGGATTTATAATGCACTTATGTTTCAAAGCATTGTTAAGAATTCTATTAAGGGAAAGAACAAGCTTTGATGATGCATTATTAGAGCTTGCGAGAACACTTTGAGATAGGTTTATCATTTGAAGTATTTCAATTCTCACCTTATGTCGAATAGCTCTATGTTTTTAGAATCTCCTATTTATGCTAAGTGAGTTGTCTGTATGACTTTAACTCATTTGATCAGTTGGAGATAATAAAATAATACATGTTGTGGGTTTAATTAATTCCCTTACAACATTTGTCTCATATTTGACTGCTATTTTGAGAATGTATCTATTTTTTTGATATGGATGTATAGATGCATTGTAAAATCCTATGGGCATGTTTGGATGTTAGGTAATATACATTTTGTGTTGTTTGCATTTACTTAGCATTGTAAGTCCCATAGCAAGGCATTATATTGAAATATTTATACAAAATTTATTATATGTTATTAGCATTAACAAAATTTTTTTGTAGTTATATTCGAAATTGTTTTAGTTTATTGACAGCTCACCACTTTATAGGATGTGACATGGGCAGACAATTTTGGTATGTTGTGATCAGTTTATTGGAAATTTTAGATTCCTTTACTCATGCCATGTTGTATGCATTTTTAGTTGAGTTGTGAATCATTTATTTTTCCAATGTTTATCTTTTTCTATTATTGGGTTCTGTTTGATATGATGCATTAGACTAGTTATCAGTTTTCAGGAGATAATAGACTTTTGGAGACCAAAAGCCTCTTTTGTCGGGAGATTTGATCTAGATTTTAGTTCAAAAAAAGGTCCCAAGTCATGGTAAAACCTATTTCACAACATATATCTCATTGAGAGATTTTTGGTGCTTCTTTCAGATCGCAAAATGGAGTTTGAATACCCAAGTTATAGGCTGGTGAAGTTATTTTGTGACAGGGAAAATAAGGTGTTACAATTTGTATGCAACAAATAGACCAATAACCCATTGACATGTGGTAGTACGTTTCTGTACGGTCATGCAATTTTTTTTTTTGGTGTTTGGTTTGGTTTTAGCCTCTGATATTTGACAAGCGGTCATATGGAGAATTGTGGGCCTCCATCTCACATTCCATTACATTCAAATTTGCTTTTAAATCATAATTTTTTACCCACCAGATGCATGTGGGACAAATCAATTGTATATTTTAAATATTTGTAATTTACTATTACCAAACCCCATATGCCACAGGGGAGAACCAACATTTAAACCATTATGCCACATCACCAAGTCAAATGCCCACATTGAAATTGTGAGAAATGCTGAGTTAACCTAGCTCATGATTTATCTTCCACAGTACCAAGTCATATGCCGAGTCATAGGAACTTGAGAATGGGTTACAAAAATGCATGCCATATCTGAGTATCTTGTGGAATGTGAGAAGAGGAAAGGCCACTTAGCGTATATGCTAAGATTGGCACACCATCCAACAAACCCATACTATGTTTGGTGCCTTGAGCCCACCAAAAGGGGCATCAGTATTATTCAAGCTGGCCACCATTCCTTTTAAAGACTTCAAAGCCATTTGAAATTGGCAATGTGGGATAATGGATAAGCGCACTCAAAAAGAAGGGGTAAGACTTGAACTTGTGACCCACCATGTAAAAGTGATAAGCCTTGACCACTTGTGCCATGGGTTTCTAAGTGGTATAAAAGGCATGAACTTGTGTTTGAATGGAAGCTTCGCAGGACTATGTTTTTTTTATTAAGAGGCTGAGAGCTAGATGGAAGCTTGGAGAAAGCTAGCAAATGGATTTTGATCCATTATCCAACCTGGTATATAGTAAGTAAGCCTTTTTAATTATGTTTTGTGATTAAAAAGAGAATTATATTATTATTATTTAGATAGACAAATAGTTTGAGTGAAGGGACCAAAGCACCTTTGGAAGGTATTGAAGACTGAGGAAGGATTCCATGTTGCCAAGCTTGAGTTTATCAATGAAGGTGGAGTTCTTGATAGAGATCAGACCTAAGGGGAGTTGTGCAGTGTGTCAAAGATTTTGTAAGCCATTTGTTGCACAAATTTGATAGAAATGGTCCTCAATATTGGGCAGACTCAGAGATGTAGGCAAGAGATGCCGAACTCCATTATCAATGTCGAATCGTAATTTTTCATTTGATTGCATGGTTCAATTCAATTTTCTAATTTTTAATTATAAATGCATGCAGAGTTTAAAAATCAAAATTTCATGACATTTTTGAAAACAAACTAGTTTTATTAGTGAATGGAAGTTAAAAGTCATTTGATGGTTCCAATCCAATTCGATAATCGAGAATACATAAATGCCAAAAAAATTGCAAGTTCTTTTGAGTATTTCAAGATTTTATTTTAAGTTTGAGAAATTCAAAATCTGTAGTTTTAAACTTCACTTTGAGTTTATCAGTGTAGTTTATGGATCATTTGCAATAGAGCATTAAAATTAGTTACAAGCTTCATTAATAGGCTAGTTTAGTGATTTGGAATCATGAGCCTAGGTTTTATGGAGTATTCTTGAGACATTGGATGAGTTTACCACCTTTGTTGACAAAGACAAGGATGCTTGATCAAGGGAGAACATGCTTTTGAGCCACATGGGTATGGTGAATCCATTTAGGAAGGTAATATGATGTTTGCTTTCTTTCATTTGTTTCTTTCTATCTTTTGTAACTCCCATAAGAATATATAGGCTTAGTTAGTTATTTATGCATTTTTTCATGATTTATGGACTAATGTTTGACTAACTTGCTTTGTAATCCTCTCTACAATTTCTATCATTTCTACCTTTCCCTACACATTTAAAACATGAATCTTCCTTTGAGGTGCTTGAAAGAGACCCCCCATAAAGTGTTTGACCTTTTTCTAATACTGACTATACTAAACACATTTGTACAAGTCTAAAAACACCTGTAAAACATCATCTTCTTTCATTTTATCAAGTCTGAGATCTTGTAAGGATATGGTGGCAAAGAAGAGGGAAACAAAGAATAAAAAATGATTTTAAAATAGTGAGTACAGATGGAGGAAAGGTGAAAAGTCATTTTTACACATGTGTGGGCCCCTTTGTGGTGGATGGAAAGCATTTAATCCCTAAAAGAGTTCCTTTTTGCATATAAAACTACCCTAAAAAGGTATTATGATGACACTAAGGCCCCCTTTTTATTATTTTGACTCTTGATAATGTCTCAATGAGATCTTACAGGTCATAAAAGTACAATATTCATGGTTTGGACACCCATTTAGAATGTATAATATGAATAACCTCATATGAAACATCAATTGAGGGGAATAAATACCTTAACATATAATAAATAACCTTAAGGTATTATAAGGCTTACAAAAGAGTCATCATCCTTTCAAATTGGCCCTTAATCTCCTAAATTCTACCCTATTTTATGCAAGTTCTTGGCATGTTCAATTGAGCATATGATAGGTTATAGGTTGGGGTGTGTTAGGTCACCTTTCATGAGTATGTTGGATCATAAGGTCCACATTAAGTATTATTATAGACTCTTATACACCATTAGAAAAAGATGAAATATTGACACAACTTCAAACAATATGAGATGGGGCCACCTTAAAACTTTTGATATGACTCATTACTTGAACATGCTGCTTCACATCCTAAGGATAACTTACCTCCTCTTTGGTTGTCAATACACATCAAAGACACTAGAAGGTGACCAAGGCTAAGCTCATGTATTCTTTGGGCATAGGCTAACCCTTTCTAAGCCTAAGGGCATAAATAAGTCAATAGGTAAATCAACTAAAACCTATTGGATACTTAGTTATATTAGGGCATGACACATTAGATCCTCTAAACCTAGATAGAGGAGAACTTACCACACAACATCAATAGAGAGGGTTCTAATTTAATTTATTTAGGAATAAGGGAGTTTTATTCCTATTTTAGTTAAAGGTCTAGAATAATAAATCAGTATAGAATATAGAAATAAATATAGTCCTAATTTGTGCAACTATTTATTGTTTTTACCTTTATAAAAATAGTAATAAATAAGAAAAATTACAACTTAGCTAGAAAATAGATAGAGACAACTGATACAAAGGTTGAAAATGGTTGTGTAGGACTAGGAAGATGTAAACCTAAATCTAGCTTTTATTGGGTGAAAGGATATGAATCTTAAAACGTGGACACTTTGGTGTCCAACACTATTGTCCATTCCTATCTCTATTGTCCAAATTGATCACAAAGACCTGAAACTTTTTGGGTAGTTGGCACTGGTTGTCTATGGAACTCACTATGGAGTTGGTTTTGCCTTCAAACCCTAACCTTCCATCATGCTTGATAAAATGACATTTGAGTCACTTGAGAAAGAGGGGGGTTAGTGTGAAAGATGTAATGAACATGAAATCCACACCCCTTGTGTGGTCACACTACCTACATACTAATACTTTAAAGAGGGATCAAGCCATATGTAGTTCTCCCACCTAATGTGCTTTGTGCAATAGTGTTTAAGGTGGCTAGTAACTCGTATGAAGATTTGAGTAGGTTTTTAGCTATGTTGGGTGACTGTGTGTAAAGAATAAGGAAATTTGCCTTGGTGCTTTATTTGTATTCTTACTTGTTTTGTAAGTTTGGTCACCTCCTTTGTAAATGAACTTTGAGTGGGACTTTATAGGGAATAATTGGTCATGGGTTAGATGTATTCACACCAGGCTAACCTAATTAAGGATAAGTTTTAGATGAAAATGACTATTGGGGCTCAAAATAAAAATGGACAAAATCATAAAAAATGGGACACTTATTTATGTGGTGCTATAGTTAAAATAGGGTGCTCTTATCCTATAGGCTCGTGACCTAGGGGAACATGATTGGTATGGGGAATACTTTCTCACTGAAGTGGAATGATCATTCAAAAGGTTCTAGATGATTGGCTATGAGCAAAAAGGTGTCTAAAAGGGTCGTAAGAGCATGTAAAAAGGACCTATAGATGGGGTGTCACAAACCACACTCAAACTACCAATTTGGACATTTTATATGAGTATATTTAGCCCCTCTTTATTATAGTGATGTAGCAAAGTGAAATACTAGGATAAAGGAAAAATAGAAAGCATATCTAAACTTACCTGCAAGGGTGAAGCCCATGAAGATGTGTGATGCTAAGTGTGCATAGAGAGAGCACATCATGAAACATAAATTTGTAAGAGAAAATAAAGAGTAGATCAGTTCTTACTAGACATACTATGTCTAAAATAAGAATGTATAAAGGCTAGGTAAAAGAGAGAGGAAGAGAAAGGAGTGAATACACCTCACCGAGTATGCAAACCAATAAAAACCTATTGTGATGTTGAGTGATGCTAAGTGATTTTGGGTAAGTGCTATACCAAGAGTAATATCATGAATATAGCTAAGTGCTTAATTCCCCAAGGGTGGCTCAAGAATATAAAGGTTGGCCCTTTAGTTCCATCATCTCCCACTATGTATTTAAGCTATGTGATCATGTGTGTGTTAATCAATGTTTGTACTGTGTGTCCAATCCCTCTAAGTAAGTGGATCAAGAATATAAAGGCTAGCTAGTCCTTTGGCTCCATCATTACCCACTATGTATTGAACTTATGAACTAATATTGGTATGAATGTGTGTTGTATGAGATGTCTCCTAAAGCCCATGAATGCTCTTTAATATGATAATGTGACATGGATAGTTGAATGTGTACTGAGAACTAGGCCAATCTTGGTCATTTCAAAAGGTGGATATTAGACTTGTATGAAAGCCACTCTGAAACTAAGAACTAGGATTATATGAAAGCCACTCTAAAATGATTCCAACCACCTACAAATGGAATAATGCATGTAACTACTAAGAATACCTGGGTAATATAATGAACTAGAAAGAAAATAAGGTAAATGTGCCATACACATTGCCCCCAATCATTGGTGTTTATAACATGGATTCTGATTTGGAAGTTGTACCAACTTCCCAATCTAAAACTAGAAGTGAGAGCCATCATGCCATGCATGATGCCCCCTATATTTGGATAATCTAAGTAAAAATATACTAAAACTATCCAATCTAAACTTCTTTGTAGCTGACAAAACTATAAGTGACATAAGCTTTCTATCTATTTTTGAAAATTCTATGTTTTTAGTTGTTTGGATAGGAGCACCAAAAAGTGGACACTTTGTTGTAGGGAAGTATAGTTCAAATGGGGTGATCTTGTCTTTTAAAATTTTTGATGACTATTTTATGTTTGTCCCTATTTTTCTAGTTTATTTTGCATGTTTTGAATTCTGATTGTTATTTTGAGTGTTCTAAAAATTGATATTTGATTGGTAGATGGCTTTGATATCTATGACAAAACCCTTGTTTATTTCCCCCTCTACTGAGGGTAGGAATGAATGTAAGTGTGTTATGCTATGAAATACATGATATAGAAATGATAATCCAAAAGATGTCTCAAGATATAACATAGTTTTTATTGGAGATTGTTAGATCAATAGGAGTATGCCTAGATAGATATAACAATGTAATAACATATGTAGTATACTAAACTAAAACTAGAAATATTGTTAGTTTTCAAGGAGGGATGGAGCATGATGTCCATCATGGCATCCAAGAAGGCAAGATAATGCATGATGTAGATCATGGAATTGCAAACAATTGAGAAGCAAATAAGCAAACAAGCACACAAGTCAAGAAGCAATAAGCATACAAAAGAGGCCAAGGGGCCAAGCAAACAAGGGATATGGACACATGTCACTCAAACTAGGAAAGCAAGCATACAAGGCATGTTAAAATTCCCACATACACATATAATTTGAAATAAGCAAGATTGGCATGAGGACCACAAGCATATACGAGAGTACAAGCAAAGGACATTAGCAAATGTCCAAAGACACACACAACTAAAAAAACATGAAATAAGAAATGAAATCACATCTAGCTACTCAAATCAATAAAGGAAGGAATGTAAATGCTAGAGATACTATTGCATCTAACTGATCAAATGAAGAAGTGAAAGTATGCAAAACATGTAGTACAAGACTAGGTAGATGATAAGAAATACACAAGTGTTATATACTAGTAAGTGTTGATAGAATAATCTCTATAAGCTAGTAAGTAATATACATCAACATGATAAATAAAGTGTGTGGTATAGGAATGACATAACTTGGATGGTGTAGTCATATAAAAGATGCCCCCAGTGGGTAAATATGTTGATGTATATCTCAAATGTAAAAGTAGGATGCCCCCTCAGTGGGTAGAGTAAAGCAATCAAGGATCTGGGTGTCACTGCACACACTCAAATAAGATTAAGTGAAGCATGGTAATGTAGATAAATTGACAAACAATAGCATATAATAACAAAATGTAAGTCTAGCATGGTAGTAGAAATGTAAATCATGGATAATGCATATAATTGAAAAGTTTTTGGTGTTTTGAGTTATTTGAATGTTTTTATATTTTGACATGTTATATTTTTTTTGGTATTTTGAAATATTGTGTTATTTTTGGTATTTTGAAATAAGATATATACAATTAATCATAATGAAACTATGTACAAGAAAAAAAAAGAAACTCTATACAAGTAAGTAGAAAGGAACCATGTACAATAAAATATGTGTAATGAAATGCTATACATGGAATCTACGTAGATGAATAATATTCATTGTATTTTTGAGTTTCTTTCCTTCAAGTGAGGCTAGATGATACACTTTAGGGATAATATTTTTGATAATGAGGTATGAACCTATCCTATTCGGTTTGAGTTTTCCTTTGATTTCTTCTTTGGCAGTGATATTGCAAATATTTTCTTTGAGAATGAGATCATTAACTTTGAACTCTCTGGTGTGAACTCATTTGTTGTAGGATTTTTGTATATTTTGATGGTAGATTCTGATATATTCAACTGCTTGAATGCATGTATGGTCTAACTACTCGAACTAGTGTAGACATTTTTTGTGATACTGGTCATCGATGAGGATACCTTTAAGGGAGACACATAAAGATGGGATTTCTAATATCAATGGTAAAATTACCTCTATGCCATAAATGAGTGAATAAGGAGTGGCTCCTGTGGGCGTACAAATACTTGTGTGATAAGCCCATAATGCATAAACTATTTGAGTATGCTAATCATCTCTGAATTTAGTCACTATTTTGATAAAAATAATGTTGATGGTTTTATTAATAGCCTTTACTTGATCATTTCCTTGTGGTTAGAATAGATTGGAGAATATGTGTTTAATCTTATATTTTGTGCAAGATTTATTGACAATTTTATTCTTGAATGATGTTCTATTATCGAAATTGATAGCTATGGGTAAGCTGAAGTGTGAAATAATATGAGTCATGAGGAAGCTATAAATGTCTGCACCCATGGTAGATTGAAGTGGAATGGCTTCCACCCACTTGGTAGATTATTTTATAGCTATGATGATAAACTTATTTCTGTCAGTAAACTAAAGGTTAATCTTTCCAATAAGATCAAATCCCCATAACATAAATGGCCCTGGAGAGACAATAGGTTACGATTATTATGATGATGCGTGATGTAGGTTATTGTGTCATTGAAATTTATCGCATAGCTTTGTGTATTATGAACATTCATCTTCCATGGTGGTCTAGTAATATCAAAAGGTTGCATGTTCGATTCATGTCGGGTTCACCAAATGATTTAAATCATTTGAGAGTAATGGAGTTTTATTCCTATTTTAGCTAAGGGTCTAGATTAATAAATCACTATAGAAGATAGCAATAAATATAGTCTTGATTTGTGAAATTTTTTATCTTTTTTACCTTTTTAAAAATAATAATAAATAAGAAGAAATAAAACTTAGCTAGAAAATAGACTGAAATGGCTAATATAGAGGTTACAAATAGATATGTAAGATTGGGAAGGTGTCATAAACTTGAATTTGGCTTTCATTGGATGAAAGGATAGGAGTGTTGAAAAGTGGATGCTTTGGTGTCTAGCTTTGTTATCCATTCCTAATGATATTGTCGAAACTGATCATAGAGACTTGAAACTTTCTAGGTAGTTGTATTGTGCCTATGTGAGTGTGCTTGTGAAAAATTGAGTGCTAGTTATCGATGAAACTTGTTGTGGATATAATTTTTACTTCAAACCATAAGCTTACATCATGCTTGATAAAATGACATTTGAGTCACTTGAGAAAGAGGGGGCTTAGTGTGAAACATGTACTGAACATATAATCCACACCCCTTATGTGAGCATGCTACCGACATACCAATATTCTGAAGAGGGATCAAGTCATATGTAGTTCTCCCACCTAATGTGATTTGTGAAATAGTGTGATGCAGATGCAAATGCCAAATTTATAGTGTTTGAGTTGGCTAGGGATTGGTATGAGGATTTGAGTAGGTTTTCAGCTATGTTGGGTGACTATGTGCAAAGAATAAGGAAGTTTGTCGTAGTGCTTTATTTATATTCTTACTTATTTTGTAAGTTTAGTCACCTCCTTTGTAAATGATATTTGAGTGGGATTTTATAGGGAATAATTGGTCATGGGTCAGATGTATTTGTGTTAAGATGACCTAATTGAGGATAAGGATAAGATGAAAATGACCATTGGGGCTCAAAGTGAAAATGAACAAGACCACCGAAAATGAGATACTTCTCTATGGGGCACTATAGCCCAAATGGGGTGATCTTATCCTA